>CM070487.1:48306596-48451596 GCA_036324585.1 Champsocephalus esox
CTCTCATTAACTGGGTTTCTCTCATTAACTGGGTTTCTCTCATTAACTGGGTTTCTCTCATTAACTGGGTTCTCTCATTAACTGGGTTTCTCTCATTAACTGGGTTTCTCTCATTAACTGGGTTTCTCTCATTAACTGGGTTTCTCTCATTAACTGGGTTTCTCTCATTAACTGGGTTTCTCTCATTAACTGGGTTTCTCTCATTAACTGGGTTTCTCTCATTAACTGGGTTTCTCTCATTAACTGGGTTTCTCTCATTAACTGGGTTTCTCTCATTAACTGGGTTTCTCTCTCATTAACTGGGTTTCTCTCATTAACTGGGTTTCTCTCATTAACTGGTTTCTCTCATTAACTGGGTTTCTCTCATTAACTGGGTTTCTCTCATTAACTGGGTTTCTCTCATTAACTGGGTTTCTCTCATTAACTGGGTTTCTCTCATTAACTGGGTTTCTCTCATTAACTGGTTTCTCTCATTAACTGGGTTTCTCTCATTAACTGGGTTTCTCTCATTAACTGGTTTCTCTCATTAACTGGGTTTCTCTCATTAACTGGGTTTCTCTCATTAACTGGGTTTCTCTCATTAACTGGGTTTCTCTCATTAACTGGGTTTCTCTCATTAACTGGGTTTCTCTCATTAACTGGGTTTCTCTCATTAACTGGGTTTCTCTCATTAACTGGGTTTCTCTCATTAACTGGGTTTCTCTCATTAACTGGGTTTCTCTCATTAACTGGGTTTCTCTCATTAACTGGGTTTCTCTCATTAACTGGGTTTCTCTCATTAACTGGGTTTCTCTCATTAACTGGGTTTCTCTCATTAACTGGTTTCTCTCATTAACTGGGTTTCTCTCATTAACTGGTTTCTCTCATTAACTGGGTTTCTCTCATTAACTGGTTTCTCTCATTAACTGGGTTTCTCTCATTAACTGGGTTTCTCTCATTAACTGGGTTTCTCTCATTAACTGGGTTTCTCTCATTAACTGGGTTTCTCTCATTAACTGGGTTTCTCTCATTAACTGGTTTCTCTCATTAACTGGTTCTCTCTCATTAACTGGGTTTCTCTCATTAACTGGGTTTCTCTCATTAACTGGGTTCTCTCTCATTAACTGGGTTTCTCTCATTAACTGGGTTTCTCTCATTAACTGGGTTTCTCTCATTAACTGGTTCTCTCTCATTAACTGGGTTTCTCTCATTAACTGGGTTCTCTCATTAACTGGGTTTCTCTCATTAACTGGGTTTCTCTCATTAACTGGTTTCTCTCATTAACTGGGTTTCTCTCATTAACTGGGTTTCTCTCATTAACTGGTTTCTCTCATTAACTGGGTTTCTCTCATTAACTGGGTTTCTCTCATTAACTGGGTTTCTCTCATTAACTGGGTTTCTCTCATTAACTGGGTTTCTCTCATTAACTGGGTTTCTCTCATTAACTGGTTTCTCTCATTAACTGGGTTTCTCTCTCATTAACTGGGTTTCTCTCATTAACTGGGTTTCTCTCATTAACTGGGTTTCTCTCATTAACTGGGTTCTCTCTCATTAACTGGGTTTCTCTCATTAACTGGGTTTCTCTCATTAACTGGGTTTCTCTCATTAACTGGGTTCTCTCTGGTTCTCTTCATTAACTGGGTTTCTCTCATTAACTGGGTTTCTCTCATTAACTGGGTTTCTCTCATTAACTGGGTTTCTCTCATTAACTGGGTTTCTCTCATTAACTGGTTTCTCTCATTAACTGGGTTTCTCTCATTAACTGGGTTTCTCTCATTAACTGGGTTTCTCTCATTAACTGGTTTCTCTCATTAACTGGGTTTCTCTCATTAACTGGGTTTCTCTCATTAACTGGTTTCTCTCATTAACTGGGTTTCTCTCATTAACTGGGTTTCTCTCATTAACTGGGTTTCTCTCATTAACTGGGTTTCTCTCATTAACTGGTTTCTCTCATTAACTGGGTTTCTCTCATTAACTGGGTTTCTCTCATTAACTGGGTTTCTCTCATTAACTGGGTTTCTCTCATTAACTGGGTTTCTCTCATTAACTGGGTTTCTCTCATTAACTGGGTTTCTCTCATTAACTGGGTTTCTCTCATTAACTGGTTCTCTCTCATTAACTGGTTTCTCTCATTAACTGGGTTTCTCTCATTAACTGGGTTTCTCTCATTAACTGGGTTTCTCTCATTAACTGGGTTTCTCTCATTAACTGGGTTTCTCTCATTAACTGGGTTTCTCTCATTAACTGGGTTTCTCTCATTAACTGGGTTTCTCTCATTAACTGGGTTTCTCTCATTAACTGGGTTTCTCTCATTAACTGGTTTCTCTCATTAACTGGGTTTCTCTCATTAACTGGGTTTCTCTCATTAACTGGGTTTCTCTCATTAACTGGGTTCTCTCTCATTAACTGGGTTTCTCTCATTAACTGGTTTCTCTCATTAACTGGGTTTCTCTCATTAACTGGTTTCTCTCATTAACTGGGTTTCTCTCATTAACTGGGTTTCTCTCATTAACTGGGTTTCTCTCATTAACTGGTTTCTCTCATTAACTGGGTTTCTCTCATTAACTGGTTTCTCTCATTAACTGGTTTCTCTCATTAACTGGTTTCTCTCATTAACTGGGTTTCTCTCATTAACTGGGTTTCTCTCATTAACTGGGTTTCTCTCATTAACTGGTTTCTCTCATTAACTGGGTTTCTCTCATTAACTGGTTTCTCTCATTAACTGGGTTTCTCTCATTAACTGGGTTTCTCTCATTAACTGGTTTCTCTCATTAACTGGGTTTCTCTCATTAACTGGGTTTCTCTCATTAACTGGGTTCTCTCTCATTAACTGGGTTTCTCTCATTAACTGGGTTTCTCTCATTAACTGGGTTTCTCTCATTAACTGGGTTTCTCTCATTAACTGGGTTTCTCTCATTAACTGGGTTTCTCTCATTAACTGGGTTTCTCTCATTAACTGGTTTCTCTCATTAACTGGGTTTCTCTCATTAACTGGTTTCTCTCATTAACTGGGTTTCTCTCATTAACTGGGTTTCTCTCATTAACTGGGTTTCTCTCATTAACTGGGTTTCTCTCATTAACTGGGTTTCTCTCATTAACTGGGTTTCTCTCATTAACTGGTTTCTCTCATTAACTGGGTTTCTCTCATTAACTGGGTTTCTCTCATTAACTGGGTTTCTCTCATTAACTGGGTTTCTCTCATTAACTGGTTTCTCTCATTAACTGGGTTTCTCTCATTAACTGGGTTTCTCTCATTAACTGGGTTTCTCTCATTAACTGGGTTTCTCTCATTAACTGGGTTTCTCTCATTAACTGGGTTTCTCTCATTAACTGGGTTTCTCTCATTAACTGGGTTTCTCTCATTAACTGGGTTTCTCTCATTAACTGGTTTCTCTCATTAACTGGTTTCTCTCATTAACTGGGTTTCTCTCATTAACTGGGTTTCTCTCATTAACTGGGTTTCTCTCATTAACTGGGTTTCTCTCATTAACTGGGTTTCTCTCATTAACTGGGTTTCTCTCATTAACTGGGTTTCTCTCATTAACTGGTTCTCTCATTAACTGGGTTTCTCTCATTAACTGGGTTTCTCTCATTAACTGGGTTTCTCTCATTAACTGGTTTCTCTCATTAACTGGGTTTCTCTCATTAACTGGTTTCTCTCATTAACTGGTTTCTCTCATTAACTGGGTTTCTCTCATTAACTGGGTTTCTCTCATTAACTGGTTTCTCTCATTAACTGGGTTTCTCTCATTAACTGGGTTTCTCTCATTAACTGGGTTTCTCTCATTAACTGGTTTCTCTCATTAACTGGGTTTCTCTCATTAACTGGTTTCTCTCATTAACTGGGTTTCTCTCATTAACTGGGTTTCTCTCATTAACTGGGTTTCTCTCATTAACTGGTTTCTCTCATTAACTGGTTTCTCTCATTAACTGGGTTTCTCTCATTAACTGGGTTTCTCTCATTAACTGGTTTCTCTCATTAACTGGGTTTCTCTCATTAACTGGGTTTCTCTCATTAACTGGGTTTCTCTCATTAACTGGGTTTCTCTCATTAACTGGTTTCTCTCATTAACTGGTTTCTCTCATTAACTGGGTTTCTCTCATTAACTGGGTTTCTCTCATTAACTGGTTTCTCTCATTAACTGGTTTCTCTCATTAACTGGGTTTCTCTCATTAACTGGGTTTCTCTCATTAACTGGGTTTCTCTCATTAACTGGGTTTCTCTCATTAACTGGGTTTCTCTCATTAACTGGTTTCTCTCATTAACTGGGTTTCTCTCATTAACTGGGTTTCTCTCATTAACTGGGTTTCTCTCATTAACTGGGTTTCTCTCATTAACTGGTTTCTCTCATTAACTGGGTTTCTCTCATTAACTGGTTTCTCTCATTAACTGGGTTTCTCTCATTAACTGGGTTTCTCTCATTAACTGGGTTTCTCTCATTAACTGGTTTCTCTCATTAACTGGGTTTCTCTCATTAACTGGTTTCTCTCATTAACTGGGTTTCTCTCATTAACTGGTTTCTCTCATTAACTGGTTTCTCTCATTAACTGGGTTTCTCTCATTAACTGGGTTTCTCTCATTAACTGGGTTTCTCTCATTAACTGGGTTTCTCTCATTAACTGGTTTCTCTCATTAACTGGTTTCTCTCATTAACTGGTTTCTCTCATTAACTGGGTTTCTCTCATTAACTGGGTTTCTCTCATTAACTGGGTTTCTCTCATTAACTGGGTTTCTCTCATTAACTGGTTCTCTCTCATTAACTGGGTTTCTCTCATTAACTGGGTTTCTCTCATTAACTGGGTTTCTCTCATTAACTGGGTTTCTCTCATTAACTGGGTTTCTCTCATTAACTGGTTTCTCTCATTAACTGGGTTTCTCTCATTAACTGGGTTTCTCTCATTAACTGGGTTTCTCTCATTAACTGGTTTCTCTCATTAACTGGGTTTCTCTCATTAACTGGGTTTCTCTCATTAACTGGTTTCTCTCATTAACTGGGTTTCTCTCATTAACTGGGTTTCTCTCATTAACTGGGTTTCTCTCATTAACTGGGTTTCTCTCATTAACTGGGTTTCTCTCATTAACTGGGTTTCTCTCATTAACTGGTTTCTCTCATTAACTGGGTTTCTCTCATTAACTGGGTTTCTCTCATTAACTGGGTTTCTCTCATTAACTGGGTTTCTCTCATTAACTGGTTTCTCTCATTAACTGGGTTTCTCTCATTAACTGGTTTCTCTCATTAACTGGGTTTCTCTCATTAACTGGGTTTCTCTCATTAACTGGTTTCTCTCATTAACTGGTTTCTCTCATTAACTGGGTTTCTCTCATTAACTGGGTTTCTCTCATTAACTGGGTTTCTCTCATTAACTGGGTTTCTCTCATTAACTGGGTTTCTCTCATTAACTGGTTTCTCTCATTAACTGGGTTTCTCTCATTAACTGGGTTTCTCTCATTAACTGGGTTTCTCTCATTAACTGGGTTTCTCTCATTAACTGGGTTTCTCTCATTAACTGGGTTTCTCTCATTAACTGGGTTTCTCTCATTAACTGGGTTTCTCTCATTAACTGGTTTCTCTCATTAACTGGGTTTCTCTCATTAACTGGGTTTCTCTCATTAACTGGTTTCTCTCATTAACTGGGTTTCTCTCATTAACTGGGTTTCTCTCATTAACTGGGTTTCTCTCATTAACTGGGTTTCTCTCATTAACTGGGTTTCTCTCATTAACTGGGTTTCTCTCATTAACTGGGTTTCTCTCATTAACTGGGTTTCTCTCATTAACTGGGTTTCTCTCATTAACTGGTTTCTCTCATTAACTGGGTTTCTCTCATTAACTGGGTTTCTCTCATTAACTGGGTTTCTCTCATTAACTGGGTTTCTCTCATTAACTGGGTTTCTCTCATTAACTGGGTTTCTCTCATTAACTGGGTTTCTCTCATTAACTGGGTTTCTCTCATTAACTGGGTTTCTCTCATTAACTGGTTTCTCTCATTAACTGGGTTTCTCTCATTAACTGGGTTTCTCTCATTAACTGGTTTCTCTCATTAACTGGGTTTCTCTCATTAACTGGGTTTCTCTCATTAACTGGGTTTCTCTCATTAACTGGGTTTCTCTCATTAACTGGGTTTCTCTCATTAACTGGGTTTCTCTCATTAACTGGGTTTCTCTCATTAACTGGGTTTCTCTCATTAACTGGGTTTCTCTCATTAACTGGGTTTCTCTCATTAACTGGGTTTCTCTCATTAACTGGGTTTCTCTCATTAACTGGGTTTCTCTCATTAACTGGGTTTCTCTCATTAACTGGGTTTCTCTCATTAACTGGGTTTCTCTCATTAACTGGTTTCTCTCATTAACTGGGTTTCTCTCATTAACTGGGTTTCTCTCATTAACTGGGTTTCTCTCATTAACTGGTTTCTCTCATTAACTGGGTTTCTCTCATTAACTGGGTTTCTCTCATTAACTGGGTTTCTCTCATTAACTGGGTTTCTCTCATTAACTGGTTTCTCTCATTAACTGGGTTTCTCTCATTAACTGGGTTTCTCTCATTAACTGGTTTCTCTCATTAACTGGGTTTCTCTCATTAACTGAACTGGGTTTCTCTCATTAACTGGGTTTCTCTCATTAACTGGTTTCTCTCATTAACTGGGTTTCTCTCATTAACTGGGTTTCTCTCATTAACTGGGTTTCTCTCATTAACTGGTTTCTCTCATTAACTGGGTTTCTCTCATTAACTGGGTTTCTCTCATTAACTGGGTTTCTCTCATTAACTGGGTTTCTCTCATTAACTGGTTTCTCTCATTAACTGGGTTTCTCTCATTAACTGGGTTTCTCTCATTAACTGGGTTTCTCTCATTAACTGGGTTTCTCTCATTAACTGGGTTTCTCTCATTAACTGGGTTTCTCTCATTAACTGGTTTCTCTCATTAACTGGGTTTCTCTCATTAACTGGTTTCTCTCATTAACTGGGTTTCTCTCATTAACTGGGTTTCTCTCATTAACTGGGTTTCTCTCATTAACTGGGTTTCTCTCATTAACTGGGTTTCTCTCATTAACTGGGTTTCTCTCATTAACTGGGTTTCTCTCATTAACTGGTTTCTCTCATTAACTGGTTTCTCTCATTAACTGGGTTTCTCTCATTAACTGGGTTTCTCTCATTAACTGGTTTCTCTCATTAACTGGGTTTCTCTCATTAACTGGGTTTCTCTCATTAACTGGGTTTCTCTCATTAACTGGGTTTCTCTCATTAACTGGGTTTCTCTCATTAACTGGTTTCTCTCATTAACTGGGTTTCTCTCATTAACTGGGTTTCTCTCATTAACTGGGTTTCTCTCATTAACTGGGTTTCTCTCATTAACTGGGTTTCTCTCATTAACTGGGTTTCTCTCATTAACTGGTTTCTCTCATTAACTGGTTTCTCTCATTAACTGGGTTTCTCTCATTAACTGGGTTTCTCTCATTAACTGGGTTTCTCTCATTAACTGGTTCTCTCTCATTAACTGGGTTTCTCTCATTAACTGGGTTTCTCTCATTAACTGGTTTCTCTCATTAACTGGGTTTCTCTCATTAACTGGGTTTCTCTCATTAACTGGGTTTCTCTCATTAACTGGGTTTCTCTCATTAACTGGGTTTCTCTCATTAACTGGGTTTCTCTCATTAACTGGGTTTCTCTCATTAACTGGGTTTCTCTCATTAACTGGGTTTCTCTCATTAACTGGTTTCTCTCATTAACTGGGTTTCTCTCATTAACTGGGTTTCTCTCATTAACTGGTTTCTCTCATTAACTGGGTTTCTCTCATTAACTGGGTTTCTCTCATTAACTGGTTTCTCTCATTAACTGGGTTTCTCTCATTAACTGGGTTTCTCTCATTAACTGGGTTTCTCTCATTAACTGGGTTTCTCTCATTAACTGGGTTTCTCTCATTAACTGGGTTTCTCTCATTAACTGGTTTCTCTCATTAACTGGTTCTCTCATTAACTGGGTTTCTCTCATTAACTGGGTTTCTCTCATTAACTGGTTTCTCTCATTAACTGGGTTTCTCTCATTAACTGGGTTTCTCTCATTAACTGGTTTCTCTCATTAACTGGGTTTCTCTCATTAACTGGGTTTCTCTCATTAACTGGGTTTCTCTCATTAACTGGGTTTCTCTCATTAACTGGTTTCTCTCATTAACTGGGTTTCTCTCATTAACTGGGTTTCTCTCATTAACTGGGTTTCTCTCATTAACTGGGTTTCTCTCATTAACTGGGTTTCTCTCATTAACTGGGTTTCTCTCATTAACTGGGTTTCTCTCATTAACTGGTTTCTCTCATTAACTGGTTTCTCTCATTAACTGGGTTTCTCTCATTAACTGGGTTTCTCTCATTAACTGGGTTTCTCTCATTAACTGGTTTCTCTCATTAACTGGTTTCTCTCATTAACTGGGTTTCTCTCATTAACTGGGTTTCTCTCATTAACTGGGTTTCTCTCATTAACTGGGTTTCTCTCATTAACTGGGTTTCTCTCATTAACTGGGTTTCTCTCATTAACTGGTTTCTCTCATTAACTGGGTTTCTCTCATTAACTGGGTTTCTCTCATTAACTGGGTTTCTCTCATTAACTGGTTTCTCTCATTAACTGGTTCTCTCTCATTAACTGGGTTTCTCTCATTAACTGGGTTTCTCTCATTAACTGGGTTTCTCTCATTAACTGGGTTTCTCTCATTAACTGGGTTTCTCTCATTAACTGGGTTTCTCTCATTAACTGGGTTTCTCTCATTAACTGGGTTTCTCTCATTAACTGGGTTTCTCTCATTAACTGGGTTTCTCTCATTAACTGGGTTTCTCTCATTAACTGGTTTCTCTCATTAACTGGGTTTCTCTCATTAACTGGGTTTCTCTCATTAACTGGTTTCTCTCATTAACTGGTTTCTCTCATTAACTGGGTTTCTCTCATTAACTGGGTTTCTCTCATTAACTGGTTTCTCTCATTAACTGGGTTTCTCTCATTAACTGGGTTTCTCTCATTAACTGGTTTCTCTCATTAACTGGTTTCTCTCATTAACTGGGTTTCTCTCATTAACTGGGTTTCTCTCATTAACTGGGTTTCTCTCATTAACTGGTTTCTCTCATTAACTGGGTTTCTCTCATTAACTGGGTTTCTCTCATTAACTGGTTTCTCTCATTAACTGGGTTTCTCTCATTAACTGGGTTTCTCTCATTAACTGGTTTCTCTCATTAACTGGGTTTCTCTCATTAACTGGGTTTCTCTCATTAACTGGGTTTCTCTCATTAACTGGGTTTCTCTCATTAACTGGTTTCTCTCATTAACTGGTTTCTCTCATTAACTGGGTTTCTCTCATTAACTGGGTTTCTCTCATTAACTGGGTTTCTCTCATTAACTGGGTTTCTCTCATTAACTGGGTTTCTCTCATTAACTGGGTTTCTCTCATTAACTGGGTTTCTCTCATTAACTGGGTTTCTCTCATTAACTGGGTTTCTCTCATTAACTGGGTTTCTCTCATTAACTGGGTTTCTCTCATTAACTGGGTTTCTCTCATTAACTGGGTTTCTCTCATTAACTGGGTTTCTCTCATTAACTGGTTTCTCTCATTAACTGGGTTTCTCTCATTAACTGGGTTTCTCTCATTAACTGGGTTTCTCTCATTAACTGGTTTCTCTCATTAACTGGGTTTCTCTCATTAACTGGGTTTCTCTCATTAACTGGGTTTCTCTCATTAACTGGGTTTCTCTCATTAACTGGGTTTCTCTCATTAACTGGGTTTCTCTCATTAACTGGGTTTCTCTCATTAACTGGGTTTCTCTCATTAACTGGTTTCTCTCATTAACTGGTTCTCTCATTAACTGGGTTTCTCTCATTAACTGGGTTCTCTCTCATTAACTGGTTTCTCTCATTAACTGGGTTTCTCTCATTAACTGGGTTTCTCTCATTAACTGGGTTTCTCTCATTAACTGGTTTCTCTCATTAACTGGGTTTCTCTCATTAACTGGGTTTCTCTCATTAACTGGGTTTCTCTCATTAACTGGGTTTCTCTCATTAACTGGGTTTCTCTCATTAACTGGTTCTCTCTCATTAACTGGTTTCTCTCATTAACTGGGTTTCTCTCATTAACTGGGTTTCTCTCATTAACTGGTTTCTCTCATTAACTGGGTTTCTCTCATTAACTGGGTTTCTCTCATTAACTGGGTTTCTCTCATTAACTGGGTTTCTCTCATTAACTGGGTTTCTCTCATTAACTGGGTTTCTCTCATTAACTGGGTTTCTCTCATTAACTGGTTTCTCTCATTAACTGGTTCTCTCTCATTAACTGGGTTTCTCTCATTAACTGGGTTTCTCTCATTAACTGGGTTTCTCTCATTAACTGGGTTTCTCTCATTAACTGGGTTTCTCTCATTAACTGGGTTTCTCTCATTAACTGGGTTTCTCTCATTAACTGGGTTTCTCTCATTAACTGGTTTCTCTCATTAACTGGTTTCTCTCATTAACTGGGTTTCTCTCATTAACTGGGTTTCTCTCATTAACTGGGTTTCTCTCATTAACTGGGTTTCTCTCATTAACTGGGTTTCTCTCATTAACTGGGTTTCTCTCATTAACTGGGTTTCTCTCATTAACTGGGTTTCTCTCATTAACTGGGTTTCTCTCATTAACTGGGTTTCTCTCATTAACTGGGTTTCTCTCATTAACTGGGTTTCTCTCATTAACTGGGTTTCTCTCATTAACTGGGTTTCTCTCATTAACTGGGTTTCTCTCATTAACTGGGTTTCTCTCATTAACTGGGTTTCTCTCATTAACTGGGTTTCTCTCATTAACTGGTTTCTCTCATTAACTGGGTTTCTCTCATTAACTGGGTTTCTCTCATTAACTGGGTTTCTCTCATTAACTGGGTTTCTCTCATTAACTGGGTTTCTCTCATTAACTGGGTTTCTCTCATTAACTGGTTTCTCTCATTAACTGGGTTTCTCTCATTAACTGGGTTTCTCTCATTAACTGGTTTCTCTCATTAACTGGTTTCTCTCATTAACTGGGTTTCTCTCATTAACTGGGTTTCTCTCATTAACTGGTTTCTCTCATTAACTGGGTTTCTCTCATTAACTGGGTTTCTCTCATTAACTGGGTTTCTCTCATTAACTGGGTTTCTCTCATTAACTGGGTTTTCTCTCATTAACTGGGTTTCTCTCATTAACTGGTTTCTCTCATTAACTGGGTTTCTCTCATTAACTGGGTTTCTCTCATTAACTGGGTTTCTCTCATTAACTGGGTTTCTCTCATTAACTGGGTTTCTCTCATTAACTGGGTTTCTCTCATTAACTGGTTTCTCTCATTAACTGGGTTTCTCTCATTAACTGGGTTTCTCTCATTAACTGGGTTTCTCTCATTAACTGGGTTTCTCTCATTAACTGGGTTTCTCTCATTAACTGGTTTCTCTCATTAACTGGGTTTCTCTCATTAACTGGGTTTCTCTCATTAACTGGGTTTCTCTCATTAACTGGTTTCTCTCATTAACTGGGTTTCTCTCATTAACTGGGTTTCTCTCATTAACTGGGTTTCTCTCATTAACTGGGTTTCTCTCATTAACTGGTTCTCTCTGGTTCTCTCATTAACTGGGTTTCTCTCATTAACTGGTTTCTCTCATTAACTGGGTTTCTCTCATTAACTGGGTTTCTCTCATTAACTGGGTTTCTCTCATTAACTGGGTTTCTCTCATTAACTGGGTTTCTCTCATTAACTGGGTTTCTCTCATTAACTGGGTTTCTCTCATTAACTGGGTTTCTCTCATTAACTGGTTTCTCTCATTAACTGGTTTCTCTCATTAACTGGGTTTCTCTCATTAACTGGTTCTCTCTCATTAACTGGGTTTCTCTCATTAACTGGGTTTCTCTCATTAACTGGGTTTCTCTCATTAACTGGTTTCTCTCATTAACTGGGTTTCTCTCATTAACTGGTTTCTCTCATTAACTGGGTTTCTCTCATTAACTGGGTTTCTCTCATTAACTGGGTTTCTCTCATTAACTGGTTCTCTCTCATTAACTGGGTTTCTCTCATTAACTGGGTTTCTCTCATTAACTGGGTTTCTCTCATTAACTGGGTTTCTCTCATTAACTGGGTTTCTCTCATTAACTGGGTTTCTCTCATTAACTGGGTTTCTCTCATTAACTGGGTTTCTCTCATTAACTGGGTTTCTCTCATTAACTGGGTTTCTCTCATTAACTGGGTTTCTCTCATTAACTGGTTTCTCTCATTAACTGGGTTTCTCTCATTAACTGGGTTTCTCTCATTAACTGGTTCTCTCTCATTAACTGGGTTTCTCTCATTAACTGGGTTTCTCTCATTAACTGGGTTTCTCTCATTAACTGGGTTTCTCTCATTAACTGGGTTTCTCTCATTAACTGGGTTTCTCTCATTAACTGGGTTTCTCTCATTAACTGGTTTCTCTCATTAACTGGTTTCTCTCATTAACTGGGTTTCTCTCATTAACTGGTTTCTCTCATTAACTGGGTTTCTCTCATTAACTGGGTTTCTCTCATTAACTGGTTTCTCTCATTAACTGGGTTTCTCTCATTAACTGGGTTTCTCTCATTAACTGGGTTTCTCTCATTAACTGGGTTTCTCTCATTAACTGGTTTCTCTCATTAACTGGTTTCTCTCATTAACTGGGTTTCTCTCATTAACTGGGTTTCTCTCATTAACTGGGTTTCTCTCATTAACTGGTTTCTCTCATTAACTGGTTTCTCTCATTAACTGGGTTTCTCTCATTAACTGGGTTTCTCTCATTAACTGGTTTCTCTCATTAACTGGGTTTCTCTCATTAACTGGGTTTCTCTCATTAACTGGTTTCTCTCATTAACTGGGTTTCTCTCATTAACTGGGTTTCTCTCATTAACTGGGTTTCTCTCATTAACTGGTTTCTCTCATTAACTGGGTTTCTCTCATTAACTGGGTTTCTCTCATTAACTGGTTTCTCTCATTAACTGGGTTTCTCTCATTAACTGGGTTTCTCTCATTAACTGGTTTCTCTCATTAACTGGGTTTCTCTCATTAACTGGGTTTCTCTCATTAACTGGGTTTCTCTCATTAACTGGGTTTCTCTCATTAACTGGTTTCTCTCATTAACTGGTTTCTCTCATTAACTGGTTTCTCTCATTAACTGGGTTTCTCTCATTAACTGGGTTTCTCTCATTAACTGGGTTTCTCTCATTAACTGGGTTTCTCTCATTAACTGGGTTTCTCTCATTAACTGGGTTTCTCTCATTAACTGGTTTCTCTCATTAACTGGGTTTCTCTCATTAACTGGGTTTCTCTCATTAACTGGTTTCTCTCATTAACTGGGTTTCTCTCATTAACTGGTTTCTCTCATTAACTGGTTTCTCTCATTAACTGGGTTTCTCTCATTAACTGGGTTTCTCTCATTAACTGGGTTTCTCTCATTAACTGGGTTTCTCTCATTAACTGGTTTCTCTCATTAACTGGGTTTCTCTCATTAACTGGTTTCTCTCATTAACTGGGTTTCTCTCATTAACTGGTTTCTCTCATTAACTGGGTTTCTCTCATTAACTGGTTTCTCTCATTAACTGGGTTTCTCTCATTAACTGGGTTTCTCTCATTAACTGGGTTTCTCTCATTAACTGGGTTTCTCTCATTAACTGGGTTTCTCTCATTAACTGGGTTTCTCTCATTAACTGGGTTTCTCTCATTAACTGGGTTTCTCTCATTAACTGGGTTTCTCTCATTAACTGGGTTTCTCTCATTAACTGGGTTTCTCTCATTAACTGGTTTCTCTCATTAACTGGGTTTCTCTCATTAACTGGTTTCTCTCATTAACTGGGTTTCTCTCATTAACTGGGTTTCTCTCATTAACTGGGTTTCTCTCATTAACTGGTTTCTCTCATTAACTGGTTTCTCTCATTAACTGGGTTTCTCTCATTAACTGGGTTTCTCTCATTAACTGGGTTTCTCTCATTAACTGGTTTCTCTCATTAACTGGGTTTCTCTCATTAACTGGGTTTCTCTCATTAACTGGGTTTCTCTCATTAACTGGGTTTCTCTCATTAACTGGTTTCTCTCATTAACTGGTTTCTCTCATTAACTGGGTTTCTCTCATTAACTGGGTTTCTCTCATTAACTGGTTTCTCTCATTAACTGGTTCTCTCTCATTAACTGGGTTTCTCTCATTAACTGGGTTTCTCTCATTAACTGGGTTTCTCTCATTAACTGGGTTTCTCTCATTAACTGGGTTTCTCTCATTAACTGGGTTTCTCTCATTAACTGGTTTCTCTCATTAACTGGGTTTCTCTCATTAACTGGGTTTCTCTCATTAACTGGGTTTCTCTCATTAACTGGTTTCTCTCATTAACTGGTTTCTCTCATTAACTGGGTTTCTCTCATTAACTGGGTTTCTCTCATTAACTGGTTTCTCTCATTAACTGGGTTTCTCTCATTAACTGGGTTTCTCTCATTAACTGGGTTTCTCTCATTAACTGGGTTTCTCTCATTAACTGGGTTTCTCTCATTAACTGGGTTTCTCTCATTAACTGGGTTTCTCTCATTAACTGGTTTCTCTCATTAACTGGGTTTCTCTCATTAACTGGGTTTCTCTCATTAACTGGGTTTCTCTCATTAACTGGGTTTCTCTCATTAACTGGTTCTCTCTCATTAACTGGGTTTCTCTCATTAACTGGGTTTCTCTCATTAACTGGGTTTCTCTCATTAACTGGGTTTCTCTCATTAACTGGGTTTCTCTCATTAACTGGGTTTCTCTCATTAACTGGGTTTCTCTCATTAACTGGGTTTCTCTCATTAACTGGTTTCTCTCATTAACTGGGTTTCTCTCATTAACTGGGTTTCTCTCATTAACTGGGTTTCTCTCATTAACTGGGTTTCTCTCATTAACTGGTTTCTCTCATTAACTGGGTTTCTCTCATTAACTGGGTTTCTCTCATTAACTGGGTTTCTCTCATTAACTGGGTTTCTCTCATTAACTGGTTTCTCTCATTAACTGGGTTTCTCTCATTAACTGGGTTTCTCTCATTAACTGGGTTTCTCTCATTAACTGGTTTCTCTCATTAACTGGGTTTCTCTCATTAACTGGGTTTCTCTCATTAACTGGTTTCTCTCATTAACTGGGTTTCTCTCATTAACTGGTTTCTCTCATTAACTGGGTTTCTCTCATTAACTGGGTTTCTCTCATTAACTGGGTTTCTCTCATTAACTGGGTTTCTCTCATTAACTGGGTTTCTCTCATTAACTGGGTTTCTCTCATTAACTGGGTTTCTCTCATTAACTGGGTTTCTCTCATTAACTGGGTTTCTCTCATTAACTGGGTTTCTCTCATTAACTGGGTTTCTCTCATTAACTGGGTTTCTCTCATTAACTGGGTTTCTCTCATTAACTGGTTTCTCTCATTAACTGGGTTTCTCTCATTAACTGGGTTTCTCTCATTAACTGGGTTTCTCTCATTAACTGGGTTTCTCTCATTAACTGGGTTTCTCTCATTAACTGGGTTTCTCTCATTAACTGGGTTTCTCTCATTAACTGGGTTTCTCTCATTAACTGGGTTTCTCTCATTAACTGGTTTCTCTCATTAACTGGGTTTCTCTCATTAACTGGTTTCTCTCATTAACTGGTTTCTCTCATTAACTGGGTTTCTCTCATTAACTGGGTTTCTCTCATTAACTGGTTTCTCTCATTAACTGGGTTTCTCTCATTAACTGGGTTTCTCTCATTAACTGGGTTTCTCTCATTAACTGGGTTCTCTCTCATTAACTGGGTTTCTCTCATTAACTGGGTTTCTCTCATTAACTGGGTTTCTCTCATTAA
This sequence comes from Champsocephalus esox, assembly GCA_036324585.1. Taxonomy (NCBI): domain Eukaryota; kingdom Metazoa; phylum Chordata; class Actinopteri; order Perciformes; family Channichthyidae; genus Champsocephalus; species Champsocephalus esox. The sequence goes on from CM070487.1 coordinate 48,322,382, forward strand.
CTGGGTTTCTCTCATTAACTGGGTTTCTCTCATTAACTGGTTTCTCTCATTAACTGGGTTTCTCTCATTAACTGGGTTTCTCTCATTAACTGGTTTCTCTCATTAACTGGGTTTCTCTCATTAACTGGGTTTCTCTCATTAACTGGGTTTCTCTCATTAACTGGGTTTCTCTCATTAACTGGGTTTCTCTCATTAACTGGTTTCTCTCATTAACTGGGTTTCTCTCATTAACTGGGTTTCTCTCATTAACTGGGTTTCTCTCATTAACTGGGTTTCTCTCATTAACTGGTTTCTCTCATTAACTGGGTTTCTCTCATTAACTGGGTTTCTCTCATTAACTGGGTTTCTCTCATTAACTGGGTTTCTCTCATTAACTGGTTCTCTCTCATTAACTGGTTTCTCTCATTAACTGGGTTTCTCTCATTAACTGGGTTTCTCTCATTAACTGGGTTTCTCTCATTAACTGGGTTTCTCTCATTAACTGGGTTTCTCTCATTAACTGGGTTTCTCTCATTAACTGGGTTTCTCTCATTAACTGGGTTTCTCTCATTAACTGGGTTTCTCTCATTAACTGGGTTTCTCTCATTAACTGGGTTTCTCTCATTAACTGGGTTTCTCTCATTAACTGGTTTCTCTCATTAACTGGGTTTCTCTCATTAACTGGGTTTCTCTCATTAACTGGGTTTCTCTCATTAACTGGGTTTCTCTCATTAACTGGGTTTCTCTCATTAACTGGGTTTCTCTCATTAACTGGGTTTCTCTCATTAACTGGGTTTCTCTCATTAACTGGGTTTCTCTCATTAACTGGGTTTCTCTCATTAACTGGGTTTCTCTCATTAACTGGGTTTCTCTCATTAACTGGGTTTCTCTCATTAACTGGTTTCTCTCATTAACTGGTTTCTCTCATTAACTGGGTTTCTCTCATTAACTGGGTTTCTCTCATTAACTGGGTTTCTCTCATTAACTGGGTTTCTCTCATTAACTGGTTTCTCTCATTAACTGGGTTTCTCTCATTAACTGGGTTTCTCTCATTAACTGGTTTCTCTCATTAACTGGGTTTCTCTCATTAACTGGTTTCTCTCATTAACTGGTTTCTCTCATTAACTGGGTTTCTCTCATTAACTGGGTTTCTCTCATTAACTGGGTTTCTCTCATTAACTGGGTTTCTCTCATTAACTGGGTTTCTCTCCATTAACTGGGTTTCTCTCATTAACTGGGTTTCTCTCATTAACTGGTTTCTCTCATTAACTGGGTTTCTCTCATTAACTGGGTTTCTCTCATTAACTGGTTTCTCTCATTAACTGGGTTTCTCTCATTAACTGGTTTCTCTCATTAACTGGTTTCTCTCATTAACTGGGTTTCTCTCATTAACTGGTTTCTCTCATTAACTGGGTTTCTCTCATTAACTGGGTTTCTCTCATTAACTGGTTTCTCTCATTAACTGGGTTTCTCTCATTAACTGGGTTTCTCTCATTAACTGGGTTTCTCTCATTAACTGGTTTCTCTCATTAACTGGTTTCTCTCATTAACTGGGTTTCTCTCATTAACTGGGTTTCTCTCATTAACTGGTTTCTCTCATTAACTGGGTTTCTCTCATTAACTGGTTTCTCTCATTAACTGGTTTCTCTCATTAACTGGGTTTCTCTCATTAACTGGGTTTCTCTCATTAACTGGGTTTCTCTCATTAACTGGTTTCTCTCATTAACTGGGTTTCTCTCATTAACTGGTTTCTCTCATTAACTGGTTTCTCTCATTAACTGGGTTTCTCTCATTAACTGGGTTTCTCTCATTAACTGGGTTTCTCTCATTAACTGGGTTTCTCTCATTAACTGGGTTTCTCTCATTAACTGGGTTTCTCTCATTAACTGGTTTCTCTCATTAACTGGGTTTCTCTCATTAACTGGGTTTCTCTCATTAACTGGGTTTCTCTCATTAACTGGGTTTCTCTCATTAACTGGGTTTCTCTCATTAACTGGGTTTCTCTCATTAACTGGTTTCTCTCATTAACTGGGTTTCTCTCATTAACTGGGTTTCTCTCATTAACTGGGTTTCTCTCATTAACTGGTTTCTCTCATTAACTGGGTTTCTCTCATTAACTGGGTTTCTCTCATTAACTGGGTTTCTCTCATTAACTGGTTTCTCTCATTAACTGGGTTTCTCTCATTAACTGGGTTTCTCTCATTAACTGGGTTTCTCTCATTAACTGGGTTTCTCTCATTAACTGGGTTTCTCTCATTAACTGGGTTTCTCTCATTAACTGGGTTTCTCTCATTAACTGGGTTTCTCTCATTAACTGGTTCTCTCTCATTAACTGGGTTTCTCTCATTAACTGGGTTTCTCTCATTAACTGGGTTTCTCTCATTAACTGGTTTCTCTCATTAACTGGTTTCTCTCATTAACTGGGTTTCTCTCATTAACTGGGTTTCTCTCATTAACTGGGTTTCTCTCATTAACTGGGTTTCTCTCATTAACTGGGTTTCTCTCATTAACTGGTTTCTCTCATTAACTGGTTCTCTCTCATTAACTGGGTTTCTCTCATTAACTGGGTTTCTCTCATTAACTGGGTTTCTCTCATTAACTGGGTTTCTCTCATTAACTGGTTTCTCTCATTAACTGGGTTTCTCTCATTAACTGGTTTCTCTCATTAACTGGGTTTCTCTCATTAACTGGGTTTCTCTCATTAACTGGGTTTCTCTCATTAACTGGTTTCTCTCATTAACTGGGTTTCTCTCATTAACTGGGTTTCTCTCATTAACTGGGTTTCTCTCATTAACTGGTTTCTCTCATTAACTGGGTTTCTCTCATTAACTGGGTTTCTCTCATTAACTGGGTTTCTCTCATTAACTGGGTTTCTCTCATTAACTGGGTTTCTCTCATTAACTGGGTTTCTCTCATTAACTGGGTTTCTCTCATTAACTGGGTTTCTCTCATTAACTGGGTTTCTCTCATTAACTGGGTTTCTCTCATTAACTGGGTTTCTCTCATTAACTGGTTTCTCTCATTAACTGGGTTTCTCTCATTAACTGGTTTCTCTCATTAACTGGGTTTCTCTCATTAACTGGGTTTCTCTCATTAACTGGGTTTCTCTCATTAACTGGGTTTCTCTCATTAACTGGGTTTCTCTCATTAACTGGTTTCTCTCATTAACTGGTTTCTCTCATTAACTGGGTTTCTCTCATTAACTGGGTTTCTCTCATTAACTGGGTTTCTCTCATTAACTGGTTTCTCTCATTAACTGGGTTTCTCTCATTAACTGGGTTTCTCTCATTAACTGGGTTTCTCTCATTAACTGGTTTCTCTCATTAACTGGGTTTCTCTCATTAACTGGGTTTCTCTCATTAACTGGGTTTCTCTCATTAACTGGGTTTCTCTCATTAACTGGTTTCTCTCATTAACTGGGTTTCTCTCATTAACTGGTTTCTCTCATTAACTGGGTTTCTCTCATTAACTGGGTTTCTCTCATTAACTGGGTTTCTCTCATTAACTGGTTCTCTCATTAACTGGGTTTCTCTCATTAACTGGGTTTCTCTCATTAACTGGTTTCTCTCATTAACTGGGTTTCTCTCATTAACTGGGTTTCTCTCATTAACTGGTTTCTCTCATTAACTGGTTTCTCTCATTAACTGGGTTTCTCTCATTAACTGGTTTCTCTCATTAACTGGGTTTCTCTCATTAACTGGTTTCTCTCATTAACTGGTTTCTCTCATTAACTGGGTTTCTCTCATTAACTGGGTTTCTCTCATTAACTGGTTTCTCTCATTAACTGGGTTTCTCTCATTAACTGGGTTTCTCTCATTAACTGGTTTCTCTCATTAACTGGTTTCTCTCATTAACTGGGTTTCTCTCATTAACTGGGTTTCTCTCATTAACTGGTTTCTCTCATTAACTGGTTTCTCTCATTAACTGGGTTTCTCTCATTAACTGGGTTTCTCTCATTAACTGGTTCTCTCTCATTAACTGGGTTTCTCTCATTAACTGGGTTTCTCTCATTAACTGGTTTCTCTCATTAACTGGGTTTCTCTCATTAACTGGGTTTCTCTCATTAACTGGGTTTCTCTCATTAACTGGTTCTCTCTCATTAACTGGGTTTCTCTCATTAACTGGGTTTCTCTCATTAACTGGGTTTCTCTCATTAACTGGTTTCTCTCATTAACTGGGTTTCTCTCATTAACTGGGTTTCTCTCATTAACTGGGTTTCTCTCATTAACTGGGTTTCTCTCATTAACTGGGTTTCTCTCATTAACTGGGTTTCTCTCATTAACTGGGTTTCTCTCATTAACTGGGTTTCTCTCATTAACTGGTTCTCTCTCATTAACTGGGTTTCTCTCATTAACTGGGTTTCTCTCATTAACTGGGTTTCTCTCATTAACTGGGTTTCTCTCATTAACTGGGTTTCTCTCATTAACTGGGTTTCTCTCATTAACTGGTTTCTCTCATTAACTGGTTCTCTCTCATTAACTGGGTTTCTCTCATTAACTGGGTTTCTCTCATTAACTGGGTTTCTCTCATTAACTGGGTTTCTCTCATTAACTGGTTTCTCTCATTAACTGGGTTTCTCTCATTAACTGGGTTTCTCTCATTAACTGGGTTTCTCTCATTAACTGGGTTTCTCTCATTAACTGGTTTCTCTCATTAACTGGTTCTCTCTCATTAACTGGGTTTCTCTCATTAACTGGGTTTCTCTCATTAACTGGGTTTCTCTCATTAACTGGGTTTCTCTCATTAACTGGTTTCTCTCATTAACTGGGTTTCTCTCATTAACTGGTTTCTCTCATTAACTGGGTTTCTCTCATTAACTGGGTTTCTCTCATTAACTGGTTTCTCTCATTAACTGGGTTTCTCTCATTAACTGGGTTTCTCTCATTAACTGGGTTTCTCTCATTAACTGGGTTTCTCTCATTAACTGGGTTTCTCTCATTAACTGGGTTTCTCTCATTAACTGGGTTTCTCTCATTAACTGGTTTCTCTCATTAACTGGGTTTCTCTCATTAACTGGGTTTCTCTCATTAACTGGGTTTCTCTCATTAACTGGGTTTCTCTCATTAACTGGTTTCTCTCATTAACTGGGTTTCTCTCATTAACTGGGTTTCTCTCATTAACTGGGTTTCTCTCATTAACTGGTTTCTCTCATTAACTGGGTTTCTCTCATTAACTGGGTTTCTCTCATTAACTGGGTTTCTCTCATTAACTGGGTTTCTCTCATTAACTGGGTTTCTCTCATTAACTGGTTTCTCTCATTAACTGGGTTTCTCTCATTAACTGGGTTTCTCTCATTAACTGGTTTCTCTCATTAACTGGGTTTCTCTCATTAACTGGGTTTCTCTCATTAACTGGGTTTCTCTCATTAACTGGTTTCTCTCATTAACTGGTTTCTCTCATTAACTGGGTTTCTCTCATTAACTGGGTTTCTCTCATTAACTGGGTTTCTCTCATTAACTGGGTTTCTCTCATTAACTGGGTTTCTCTCATTAACTGGGTTTCTCTCATTAACTGGGTTTCTCTCATTAACTGGTTTCTCTCATTAACTGGGTTTCTCTCATTAACTGGGTTTCTCTCATTAACTGGGTTTCTCTCATTAACTGGGTTTCTCTCATTAACTGGGTTTCTCTCATTAACTGGTTCTCTCATTAACTGGTTTCTCTCATTAACTGGGTTTCTCTCATTAACTGGGTTTCTCTCATTAACTGGGTTTCTCTCATTAACTGGGTTTCTCTCATTAACTGGGTTTCTCTCATTAACTGGGTTTCTCTCATTAACTGGGTTTCTCTCTCATTAACTGGTTTCTCTCATTAACTGGGTTTCTCTCATTAACTGGGTTTCTCTCATTAACTGGGTTTCTCTCATTAACTGGGTTTCTCTCATTAACTGGGTTTCTCTCATTAACTGGGTTTCTCTCATTAACTGGGTTTCTCTCATTAACTGGTTTCTCTCATTAACTGGGTTTCTCTCATTAACTGGGTTTCTCTCATTAACTGGGTTTCTCTCATTAACTGGGTTTCTCTCATTAACTGGGTTTCTCTCATTAACTGGGTTTCTCTCATTAACTGGGTTTCTCTCATTAACTGGTTTCTCTCATTAACTGGGTTTCTCTCATTAACTGGGTTTCTCTCATTAACTGGTTTCTCTCATTAACTGGGTTTCTCTCATTAACTGGGTTTCTCTCATTAACTGGTTTCTCTCATTAACTGGGTTTCTCTCATTAACTGGGTTTCTCTCATTAACTGGGTTTCTCTCATTAACTGGGTTTCTCTCATTAACTGGGTTTCTCTCATTAACTGGTTTCTCTCATTAACTGGGTTTCTCTCATTAACTGGGTTTCTCTCATTAACTGGGTTTCTCTCATTAACTGGGTTTCTCTCATTAACTGGGTTTCTCTCATTAACTGGTTTCTCTCATTAACTGGGTTTCTCTCATTAACTGGGTTTCTCTCATTAACTGGGTTTCTCTCATTAACTGGTTTCTCTCATTAACTGGGTTTCTCTCATTAACTGGGTTTCTCTCATTAACTGGGTTTCTCTCATTAACTGGTTTCTCTCATTAACTGGGTTTCTCTCATTAACTGGTTTCTCTCATTAACTGGGTTTCTCTCATTAACTGGGTTTCTCTCATTAACTGGGTTTCTCTCATTAACTGGGTTTCTCTCATTAACTGGTTTCTCTCATTAACTGGGTTTCTCTCATTAACTGGGTTTCTCTCATTAACTGGGTTTCTCTCATTAACTGGGTTTCTCTCATTAACTGGGTTTCTCTCATTAACTGGGTTTCTCTCATTAACTGGTTTCTCTCATTAACTGGTTTCTCTCATTAACTGGGTTTCTCTCATTAACTGGGTTTCTCTCATTAACTGGGTTTCTCTCATTAACTGGTTCTCTCTCATTAACTGGGTTTCTCTCATTAACTGGGTTTCTCTCATTAACTGGGTTTCTCTCATTAACTGGGTTTCTCTCATTAACTGGTTTCTCTCATTAACTGGGTTTCTCTCATTAACTGGGTTTCTCTCATTAACTGGTTTCTCTCATTAACTGGGTTTCTCTCATTAACTGGGTTTCTCTCATTAACTGGGTTTCTCTCATTAACTGGGTTTCTCTCATTAACTGGGTTTCTCTCATTAACTGGGTTTCTCTCATTAACTGGGTTTCTCTCATTAACTGGGTTTCTCTCATTAACTGGGTTTCTCTCATTAACTGGGTTTCTCTCATTAACTGGTTTCTCTCATTAACTGGGTTTCTCTCATTAACTGGTTTCTCTCATTAACTGGGTTTCTCTCATTAACTGGGTTTCTCTCATTAACTGGGTTTCTCTCATTAACTGGTTTCTCTCATTAACTGGTTTCTCTCATTAACTGGGTTTCTCTCATTAACTGGGTTTCTCTCATTAACTGGGTTTCTCTCATTAACTGGGTTTCTCTCATTAACTGGGTTTCTCTCATTAACTGGGTTTCTCTCATTAACTGGGTTTCTCTCATTAACTGGGTTTCTCTCATTAACTGGGTTTCTCTCATTAACTGGGTTTCTCTCATTAACTGGGTTTCTCTCATTAACTGGGTTTCTCTCATTAACTGGGTTTCTCTCATTAACTGGGTTTCTCTCATTAACTGGGTTTCTCTCATTAACTGGGTTTCTCTCATTAACTGGTTTCTCTCATTAACTGGGTTTCTCTCATTAACTGGGTTTCTCTCATTAACTGGGTTTCTCTCATTAACTGGGTTTCTCTCATTAACTGGTTTCTCTCATTAACTGGGTTTCTCTCATTAACTGGTTTCTCTCATTAACTGGGTTTCTCTCATTAACTGGTTTCTCTCATTAACTGGGTTTCTCTCATTAACTGGGTTTCTCTCATTAACTGGGTTTCTCTCATTAACTGGTTCTCTCATTAACTGGGTTTCTCTCATTAACTGGGTTTCTCTCATTAACTGGTTTCTCTCATTAACTGGGTTTCTCTCATTAACTGGGTTTCTCTCATTAACTGGGTTTCTCTCATTAACTGGGTTTCTCTCATTAACTGGGTTTCTCTCATTAACTGGGTTTCTCTCATTAACTGGGTTTCTCTCATTAACTGGGTTCTCTCATTAACTGGGTTCTCTCTCATTAACTGGGTTTCTCTCATTAACTGGGTTTCTCTCATTAACTGGGTTTCTCTCATTAACTGGGTTTCTCTCATTAACTGGGTTTCTCTCATTAACTGGGTTTCTCTCATTAACTGGGTTTCTCTCATTAACTGGTTTCTCTCATTAACTGGGTTTCTCTCATTAACTGGTTTCTCTCATTAACTGGGTTTCTCTCATTAACTGGGTTTCTCTCATTAACTGGGTTTCTCTCATTAACTGGGTTTCTCTCATTAACTGGGTTTCTCTCATTAACTGGGTTTCTCTCATTAACTGGTTTCTCTCATTAACTGGGTTTCTCTCATTAACTGGTTTCTCTCATTAACTGGGTTTCTCTCATTAACTGGGTTTCTCTCATTAACTGGTTTCTCTCATTAACTGGGTTTCTCTCATTAACTGGGTTTCTCTCATTAACTGGTTTCTCTCATTAACTGGGTTTCTCTCATTAACTGGGTTTCTCTCATTAACTGGGTTTCTCTCATTAACTGGTTTCTCTCATTAACTGGGTTTCTCTCATTAACTGGGTTTCTCTCATTAACTGGGTTTCTCTCATTAACTGGGTTTCTCTCATTAACTGGGTTTCTCTCATTAACTGGGTTTCTCTCATTAACTGGGTTTCTCTCATTAACTGGGTTTCTCTCATTAACTGGGTTTCTCTCATTAACTGGGTTTCTCTCATTAACTGGTTTCTCTCATTAACTGGGTTTCTCTCATTAACTGGGTTTCTCTCATTAACTGGTTTCTCTCATTAACTGGGTTTCTCTCATTAACTGGTTTCTCTCATTAACTGGGTTTCTCTCATTAACTGGGTTTCTCTCATTAACTGGGTTTCTCTCATTAACTGGGTTTCTCTCATTAACTGGTTTCTCTCATTAACTGGGTTTCTCTCATTAACTGGGTTTCTCTCATTAACTGGGTTTCTCTCATTAACTGGTTTCTCTCATTAACTGGGTTTCTCTCATTAACTGGGTTTCTCTCATTAACTGGGTTTCTCTCATTAACTGGTTTCTCTCATTAACTGGGTTTCTCTCATTAACTGGGTTTCTCTCATTAACTGGGTTTCTCTCATTAACTGGGTTTCTCTCATTAACTGGGTTTCTCTCATTAACTGGGTTTCTCTCATTAACTGGGTTTCTCTCATTAACTGGGTTTCTCTCATTAACTGGGTTTCTCTCATTAACTGGTTTCTCTCATTAACTGGGTTTCTCTCATTAACTGGGTTTCTCTCATTAACTGGGTTTCTCTCATTAACTGGGTTTCTCTCATTAACTGGGTTTCTCTCATTAACTGGGTTTCTCTCATTAACTGGGTTTCTCTCATTAACTGGGTTTCTCTCATTAACTGGGTTTCTCTCATTAACTGGGTTTCTCTCATTAACTGGGTTTCTCTCATTAACTGGGTTTCTCTCATTAACTGGGTTTCTCTCATTAACTGGGTTTCTCTCATTAACTGGGTTTCTCTCATTAACTGGGTTTCTCTCATTAACTGGGTTTCTCTCATTAACTGGTTTCTCTCATTAACTGGGTTTCTCTCATTAACTGGGTTTCTCTCATTAACTGGGTTTCTCTCATTAACTGGGTTTCTCTCATTAACTGGGTTTCTCTCATTAACTGGGTTTCTCTCATTAACTGGTTTCTCTCATTAACTGGGTTTCTCTCATTAACTGGGTTTCTCTCATTAACTGGGTTTCTCTCATTAACTGGGTTTCTCTCATTAACTGGGTTTCTCTCATTAACTGGGTTTCTCTCATTAACTGGGTTTCTCTCATTAACTGGGTTTCTCTCATTAACTGGTTTCTCTCATTAACTGGGTTTCTCTCATTAACTGGGTTTCTCTCATTAACTGGGTTTCTCTCATTAACTGGTTTCTCTCATTAACTGGGTTTCTCTCATTAACTGGGTTTCTCTCATTAACTGGGTTTCTCTCATTAACTGGTTTCTCTCATTAACTGGGTTTCTCTCATTAACTGGGTTTCTCTCATTAACTGGTTTCTCTCATTAACTGGGTTTCTCTCATTAACTGGGTTTCTCTCATTAACTGGGTTTCTCTCATTAACTGGTTCTCTCTCATTAACTGGGTTTCTCTCATTAACTGGGTTTCTCTCATTAACTGGTTTCTCTCATTAACTGGGTTTCTCTCATTAACTGGGTTTCTCTCATTAACTGGTTTCTCTCATTAACTGGGTTTCTCTCATTAACTGGGTTTCTCTCATTAAACTGGTTTCTCTCATTAACTGGTTTCTCTCATTAACTGGGTTTCTCTCATTAACTGGGTTTCTCTCATTAACTGGTTCTCTCTCATTAACTGGGTTTCTCTCATTAACTGGTTTCTCTCATTAACTGGGTTTCTCTCATTAACTGGGTTTCTCTCATTAACTGGGTTTCTCTCATTAACTGGTTTCTCTCATTAACTGGGTTTCTCTCATTAACTGGGTTTCTCTCATTAACTGGTTTCTCTCATTAACTGGGTTTCTCTCATTAACTGGGTTTCTCTCATTAACTGGGTTTCTCTCATTAACTGGTTCTCTCTCATTAACTGGGTTTCTCTCATTAACTGGGTTTCTCTCTCATTAACTGGGTTTCTCTCATTAACTGGGTTTCTCTCATTAACTGGTTTCTCTCATTAACTGGTTTCTCTCATTAACTGGTTCTCTCTCATTAACTGGGTTTCTCTCATTAACTGGGTTTCTCTCATTAACTGGTTTCTCTCATTAACTGGTTTCTCTCATTAACTGGGTTTCTCTCATTAACTGGTTTCTCTCATTAACTGGGTTTCTCTCATTAACTGGGTTTCTCTCATTAACTGGGTTTCTCTCATTAACTGGGTTTCTCTCATTAACTGGGTTTCTCTCATTAACTGGGTTTCTCTCATTAACTGGGTTTCTCTCATTAACTGGGTTTCTCTCATTAACTGGGTTTCTCTCATTAACTGGGTTTCTCTCATTAACTGGGTTTCTCTCATTAACTGGGTTTCTCTCATTAACTGGTTCTCTCATTAACTGGGTTTCTCTCATTAACTGGGTTTCTTAAACTGGGTTTCTCTCATTAACTGGGTTTCTCTCATTAACTGGTTTCTCTCATTAACTGGTTTCTCTCATTAACTGGGTTTCTCTCATTAACTGGTTTCTCTCATTAACTGGTTCTCTCTCATTAACTGGGTTTCTCTCATTAACTGGGTTTCTCTCATTAACTGGGTTTCTCTCATTAACTGGGTTTCTCTCATTAACTGGGTTTCTCTCATTAACTGGGTTTCTCTCATTAACTGGGTTTCTCTCATTAACTGGTTTCTCTCATTAACTGGGTTTCTCTCATTAACTGGGTTTCTCTCATTAACTGGGTTTCTCTCATTAACTGGTTCTCTCTCATTAACTGGGTTTCTCTCATTAACTGGTTTCTCTCATTAACTGGTTTCTCTCATTAACTGGGTTTCTCTCATTAACTGGGTTCTCTCATTAACTGGGTTTCTCTCATTAACTGGTTTCTCTCATTAACTGGGTTTCTCTCATTAACTGGGTTTCTCTCATTAACTGGGTTTCTCTCATTAACTGGGGTTTCTCTCATTAACTGGGTTTCTCTCATTAACTGGGTTTCTCTCATTAACTGGGTTTCTCTCATTAACTGGTTTCTCTCATTAACTGGGTTTCTCTCATTAACTGGGTTTCTCTCATTAACTGGGTTTCTCTCATTAACTGGGTTTCTCTCATTAACTGGGTTTCTCTCATTAACTGGGTTTCTCTCATTAACTGGGTTTCTCTCATTAACTGGTTTCTCTCATTAACTGGGGTTCTCTCATTAACTGGTTTCTCTCATTAACTGGGTTTCTCTCATTAACTGGTTTCTCTCATTAACTGGGTTTCTCTCATTAACTGGGTTTCTCTCATTAACTGGGTTTCTCTCATTAACTGGGTTTCTCTCATTAACTGGGTTTCTCTCATTAACTGGGTTTCTCTCATTAACTGGGTTTCTCTCATGAACTGGGTTTCTCTCATTAACTGGTTTCTCTCATTAACTGGGTTTCTCTCATTAACTGGGTTTCTCTCATTAACTGGGTTTCTCTCATTAACTGGTTTCTCTCATTAACTGGGTTTCTCTCATTAACTGGTTTCTCTCATTAACTGGGTTTCTCTCATTAACTGGGGTTTCTCTCATGAACTGGTTTCTCTCATTAACTGGTTTCTCTCATTAACTGGGTTTCTCTCATTAACTGGGTTTCTCTCATTAACTGGTTCTCTCTCATTAACTGGGTTTCTCTCATTAACTGGGTTTCTCTCATTAACTGGGTTTCTCTCATTAACTGGGTTTCTCTCATTAACTGGGTTTCTCTCATTAACTGGTTTCTCTCATTAACTGGTTCTCTCTCATTAACTGGTTTCTCTCATTAACTGGTTTCTCTCATTAACTGGGTTTCTCTCATTAACTGGGTTTCTCTCATTAACTGGTTTCTCTCATTAACTGGGTTTCTCTCATTAACTGGGTTTCTCTCATTAACTGGGTTTCTCTCATTAACTGGTTCTCTCTCATTAACTGGTTTCTCTCATTAACTGGTTTCTCTCATTAACTGGGTTTCTCTCATTAACTGGGTTCTCTCTCATTAACTGGTTTCTCTCATTAACTGGGTTTCTCTCATTAACTGGGTTTCTCTCATTAACTGGTTCTCTCTCATTAACTGGGTTTCTCTCATTAACTGGGTTTCTCTCATTAACTGGGTTTCTCTCATTAACTGGGTTTCTCTCATTAACTGGGTTTCTCTCATTAACTGGTTCTCTCTCATTAACTGGTTTCTCTCATTAACTGGGTTTCTCTCATTAACTGGGTTTCTCTCATTAACTGGTTCTCTCTCATTAACTGGGTTTCTCTCATTAACTGGGTTTCTCTCATTAACTGGGTTTCTCTCATTAACTGGGTTTCTCTCATTAACTGGGTTTCTCTCATTAACTGGTTTCTCTCATTAACTGGTTTCTCTCATTAACTGGTTTCTCTCATTAACTGGGTTTCTCTCATTAACTGGTTCTCTCTCATTAACTGGGTTTCTCTCATTAACTGGGTTTCTCTCATTAACTGGGTTTCTCTCATTAACTGGGTTTCTCTCATTAACTGGTTCTCTCTCATTAACTGGTTTCTCTCATTAACTGGTTTCTCTCATTAACTGGTTTCTCTCATGAACTGGGTTTCTCTCATTAACTGGTTCTCTCTCATTAACTGGGTTTCTCTCATTAACTGGTTTCTCTCATTAACTGGTTCTCTCTCATTAACTGGGTTTCTCTCATTAACTGGGTTTCTCTCATTAACTGGGTTTCTCTCATTAACTGGGTTTCTCTCATGAACTGGTTTCTCTCATTAACTGGTTCTCTCTCATTAACTGGGTTTCTCTCATTAACTGGTTTCTCTCATTAACTGGGTTTCTCTCATTAACTGGGTTTCTCTCATGAACTGGTTTCTCTCATTAACTGGTTTCTCTCATTAACTGGTTTCTCTCATTAACTGGTTTCTCTCATTAACTGGGTTTCTCTCATTAACTGGGGTTTCTCTCATTAACTGGTTTCTCTCATGAACTGGTTTCTCTCATTAACTGGTTCTCTCTCATTAACTGGGTTTCTCTCATTAACTGGTTTCTCTCATTAACTGGGTTTCTCTCATTAACTGGTTTCTCTCATGAACTGGTTTCTCTCATTAACTGGTTCTCTCTCATTAACTGGTTCTCTCTCATTAACTGGGTTTCTCTCATTAACTGGGTTTCTCTCATTAACTGAACTGGGTTTCTCTCATTAACTGGGTTTCTCTCATTAACTGGGTTTCTCTCATTAACTGGGTTTCTCTCATTAACTGGGGGTTTCTCGTTAACCGGGGTTGTGTTAACCCCGGGGTGTGGAGGGTCCACAGAATGAGAGTCGAGTCTGGCTCAGTTTATGAGTTTATTTATGAAAACAAAGGAACTGAGAAAATAAGATATCAGTAATTACATCAAATAATGTGGTCTGTGTGTCTCTGGGCTACAGCTACTATACAGTGCTCGACATACGGAGTGCATGCAATACACAAACCCTCTTTATTAAAATACAAAAACTATCAGAGCTCCACTAAAGACAGCAGCTGTCCGTCCCCCGGTCCAGAGACCCCTCCTGATGAGGGGTACAGTCTAGAGACCCCTCATCAGGAGGGGTACAACCCAGAGACCTCTCCTGATGAAGGCTAGGATCCAGAGACACTTCCTGATGAGGGGTCTCTGGACCCTACCCCTGCTGATGAAGGGTAGGGTCCAGAGACAGACACCCCTCCCGATGAGGGGTCCAGAGACCACTCCTGATGAGGGGTGTCTGTCTCTGGACTGTACCCCTCATCAGGAGGGGTACAGTCCAGAGACCACTCCTGATGAAGGGTAGGGTCCAGAGACAGACACCCCTCCTGGTGAATGGCAGGGTCCAGAGACCCCTCTTGATAAGGGGTCTCTGGACCCTACCCCTGCTGATGAAGGGAAGAGTCCAGAGACAGAGACACCTCCTGATGAAGGGTAGGGTCCAGAGACAGACACCCCTCCTGATGAGGGGTAGGGTCCACGAGCCCCTCCTGATGAGGGGTAGGGTCCACGGAGCCCCTCCTGATGAAGGGTAGGGTCCACGGACCCCCTCCTGATGAGGGAGTAGGGTCCACGGAGCCCCTCCTGATGAGGGGATAGGGTCCAGAGACAGACACCCCTCCTGATGAGGGGTAGGGTCCACGGACCCCCTCCCGATGAGGGGTAGGGTCCACGGACCCCCTCCCGATGAGGGGTAGGGTCCACGGACCCCCTCCTGGTGAGGGGTAGGGTCCACGGAGCCCCTCCTGATGAGGGGTAGGGTCCAGAGACAGACACCCCTCCTGATGAGGGGTAGGGTCCACAGACACCCCTCCTGATGAGGGGTAGGGTCCACGGACCCCCTCCCGATGAGAGCTAATGCTGTTCATAATGTCCTATTGTAATTGTTAAACAGATTACAGAGAAACACGTCTGCAGAGAAGAGATGAAAACACAGATCATTACATCATCATCTGATTACAAGCTTTCTCTCACATCCCCGACAATCAGGGTTCAACGCTGCATTGAAATGAAATTGCACCAATCAGAGAGGAGGAGGTGGGCTCCAGACGGACAGGTGAGCATGTCACATGATTAAATCTGAGAAAACACCCATCCAATTGGAAAAATGGGAACCTCTTTCAAGAGAAAATGTTCCTGTGAAGTTTCAGGTCACATGACGAAGAGCCGACCAATCGGAGCGCGTTCAGCCTTTAGGGATATTTCGGTTTTATTACATGTCTGGAGATTAAAACACGTGTCTTTGAGATTTCACAGAATTTAGATTATTTCCGCATATAACATGATTTTCAAGTGTTTTCCAAAAGTTGAAAGTCTCGTCCCTCAGGGCGTCCCTCAGGGCGTCCCTCAGGGCGTCCCTCAGGGCGTCCCTGTTCTCTCACACGGGCTCCTCGGGGGACAGCGGGGGTCAAAGGTCGGCCCTAACGCACGGACCCTTCTTCACAGAAACACAAAGTCTATAAAAATAATTCATGGGTTTTCTCTCGTTGAATAAAACCTTCCTCCGATGCAGAAGAACCGGACGTCGGTCCCGGAGACATTTTAAAGAGTAAATAATCATAAAAATAACCGATAATAAAAAAATAAACAGCTGTTTTTCTCTCAGTTTGTAAAACGATGGATTTATTTTGTACAACGTCAAACCTTTTTCTCTTCTAGTCGTAAATCAGCTAAAATAATAAACTTTAAAAGACGTGAAACTGACGTCTGACCAGGACTGCTTACATTTGGTTCAGTCCGACGGGGGGCAGGGTGGGGGGTACAAAGACATTTCAGAACCTTTAAGACACGTTCACTGGAAACCAAAAAGTGAGAGAGAAAGGAAATGTAGTGTTAAAATAGAGAGGGAGCGCCCGGGCCAACGGATGGTGGTGCGTTCAGGGGAACATCGAGCGCCTCATCCCAGCTTCACTCATTCAAACGATGCATTCGAGGCTCCTCGTTCAAACCGCCGTCTTCTATAGTGCCGGCCACACTAGAAAAACATCTGAAGTGCATTGTTCCTCTCCTGGGTTTCACGGACGATGCCAACGTGGGAACACGTGAACTCCGTCGCTGATCGAACGTCAGTCCAGGAGTCGCTCTCAATTCCTCCTTTAAATCATCTCCAGGGAGTTCTGTTGCCTTTCAGTTCAGATGTGAGAGGAGTCAGGTGACAGGAAGTGAGAGGAGTCAGGTGACAGGAAGTGAGAGGAGTCAGGTGACAGGAAGTGAGAGGAGTCAGGTGACAGGAAGAGAGATGAACCCGTGTCACATGACACCCACAGCTTCGTCTCACAGGCGTTTATCAAAGTGAAACCTTGATCTCCTCTCCCACGATGCTCTATAGATGCTTCTGGAATGTTTTCAGAGGTCAGGGGTCACAGCCGGCACTGACCCGACAGACAGACGGGCTGCCCGTCTCCCTCGCTGATGCTTTCTGCTTCTTCTATCCGTCAGCAATCTTCCAGGAAAAAATAAACGACACTAGGAGCTAAAAAACAGGTCAGCCTATTTACATACAGTCTCCAAGTCTGGGCGTGTGTGTGTGTGTGTGTGTGTGTGTGTGTGTGTGTGTGAGAAGTTCAGAGTGTGTATCTCTGTCTTGGTTCAGGATCAGTGTGTGTGTGTAGAGTGGATAAACCTCTGTGTGTTTTGTAACGTGTGTATTTTCAGTCTGTGTCGGAGGAAGAGGAGGTTCCTGTTGAGGAGCTGTCATCAGAGGAAGAAGAGGAGCTGCCACTCAAACGACTAGCCCCGCCTCCCGAAGCCCCGCCTCCAGCTGCTTTCTCTGAAAAGAGAGAAAGTTAGGGTGAAGTAAAAATACATACGAGTCCTGTCGCTAAAACACCAAATAATAACGAGGATATACCCGAGTAGGGTTGGAGTCATACACTGAACACAAACATAAACAACACTTTTGTTGTTGCTCCCATGTCTCACGAGATGAACTCAAAGATCTAAAACATTTCTATAAACACAAAATAACCATTTCTCTCAAACATCGTTCACGAATCTGAAACAACGTGTGACAGTGAGCACTTCTGCTTTGCCGAGAGAATCCATCCCACCTCTCAGGCGCGACATATCAAGATGCTGATCAGACAGCATGGTTATTGCACAGGTGTGCTTTAGGCTGGCCACCATAGAAGGCCACTCTGAAAGGTTCAGTTTTATCACACAGCACAATGCCACAGATGTCGCAAGTTTTGAGGGAGCGTGCAGTCGGCCTGCTGACAGCAGGAACGTCCACCAGAGCTGTTGCCCATGAATTGAATGTTCATTTCTCTACCATAAGCCGTCTCCAAAGGCGTTTCAGAGAATTTGGCAGTACATCCAACCGGCCTCACAACCGCAGACCACGTGTAACCACACCAGCCCAGGACCTCCACATCCAGCTGTTCACCTCCAAGATCATCTGAGACCAGCCACTCGGACAGCTGCTGCAACAATCGGTTTGCATAACCAAAGACTTTCTGCTGTCAGAAACCGTCTCAGGGAAGCTCCTCTGCATGCTCGTCGTCCTCATCGGGGTCTCCACCTGACTCCGGTTCGTCGTCGTAACCGACTTGAGTGGGCGAATGCTCACATTCGATGGCGTCTGGCACGTTGGAGAGGTGTTCTCTTCACGGATGAATCCCGGTGTTCCCTGTTCAGGGCAGATGGCAGACGGCGTGTGTGGCGTCGTGTGGGTGAGCGGTGTTCTGATGTCGATGTTGTGAATCGAGTGGCCCATGGTGGTGGTGGGGTTACGGTATGGGCAGGCGTATGTTATGGACGACGAACACAGGTGCATTTTATTGATGGCGTTGTGAATGCAGAGATACCGTGACGAGATCCTGAGGCCCGTTGTTGTGCCATTCATCCACGACCATCACCTCACGTTGCAGCGTGATAATGCACGGCCCCATGTTGCGAGGATCTGTACACAACAACATGGCCAGCATGCTCACCGGACATGTCCCCCATTGAGCATGTTTGGGACGCTCTGGATCGGTGTGTACGACAGCGTGTTCCAGCTCCTGCCAACATCCAGCAGCTTGGCAGCCATTGAAGAGGAGTGGACCGACATTCCACACGATCACCAACCTGATCAACTCCACGCCACGGAGACGTGTTGCACTGCGTGAGGCACATGGTGGTCACACCAGATACTGCCTGGGTTTCGGACCCCCCCAGACCCCCCCCAATAAAGCAAAACTGCAAGTTTCAGAGTGGCCTTCTATGGTGGCCAGCCTAAGGCACTGCAATAACCATGCTGTCTGATCAGCATCTTGATATGCCACGCCTGAGAGGTGGATGGATTCTCTCGGCAAAGCAGAAGTGCTCACTCTCACACGTTGTTTCAGATCTGAGAACAATTTGAGAGAAATGGTTATTTAGTGTTTATAGAAATGTTTTAGATCTTTGAGTTCATCTCGTGAGACATGGGAGCAACAACACAAGTGTTGCGTTTATATTTGTGTTCAGTGTACATCCAGATATAAGGGAGGAGAGAGGCAAGGCAAGTGTATTTATATCGCACCTTTCCGCAACACGGCAACCCAAAGTGCTTTACAAAATAAGATAACAATGAAAAAAGTGACGATAGGTAAATCAACACGGCGGGTAGAAAGAACACGGAGAAAGCCAGACTGCAGTTTGAATTCAAACAACTCATCCAAACGCTGTACGGGTAGAAAGAACACGGAGAAAGCCAGACTGCAGTTTGAATTCAAACAACTCATCCAAACGCTGCGTGGAAAAGAAAAGATTTAAAAATATCAGCAGATGCAGCTGACCTGCATAACGAGTACTTTCTGCTTCTCCTGGGTGGTTCTGACTCTTGCAGCAGAGCAAGAGTCAGAACCACCCAGACTCCTGGATGGTTCTGACTCTTGCAGCAGAGCAAGAGTCAGAACCACCCAGACTCCTGGATGGTTCATATTTTTGCAAAAGATCGGTAATATAATTTGTTCCTAAATTATCCTTCAGTGCTTTAGAAACCAGCAATAGTACTTTAAAATCAATTATTTGGCAGACTGGGAGCCAGGGTACAGACCTCAGAACTGGACTGATCCTCTTTCTGAGTGTCAGAGAGGAACCAGGGTACAGACCTCAGAACTGGACTGATCCACTTTCTGAGTGTCAGAGAGGAACCAGGGTACAGACCTCAGAACTGGACTGATCCACTTTCTGAGTGTCAGAGAGGAACCAGGGTACAGACCTCAGAACTGGACTGATCCACTTTCTGAGTGTCAGAGAGGAACCAGGGTACAGACCTCAGAACTGGACTGATCCACTTTCTGAGTGTCAGAGAGGAACCAGGGTACAGACCTCAGAACTGGACTGATCCACTTTCTGAGTGTCAGAGAGGAACCAGGGTACAGACCTCAGAACTGGACTGATCCACTTTCTGAGTGTCAGAGAGGAACCAGGGTACAGACCTCAGAACTGGACTGATCCACTTTCTGAGTGTCAGAGAGGAACCAGGGTACAGACCTCAGAACTGGACTGATCCACTTTCTTAGTGTCAGAGAGGAACCAGGGTACAGACCTCAGAACTGGACTGATCCACTTTCTGAGTGTCAGAGAGGAACCAGTGTAAAGACCTCAGAACTGGACTGATCCACTTTCTGAGTGTCAGAGAGGAACCAGGGTACAGACCTCAGAACTGGACTGATCCACTTTCTGAGTGTCAGAGAGGAACCAGGGTACAGACCTCAGAACTGGACTGATCCACTTTCTGAGTGTCAGAGAGGAACCAGGGTACAGACCTCAGAACTGGACTGATCCACTTTCTGAGTGTCAGAGAGGAACCAGGGTACAGACCTCAGAACTGGACTGATCCACTTTCTGAGTGTCAGAGAGGAACCAGGGTACAGACCTCAGAACTGGACTGATCCACTTTCTGAGTGTCAGAGAGGAACCAGTGTACAGACCTCAGAACTGGACTGATCCACTTTCTGAGTGTCAGAGAGGAACCAGGGTACAGACCTCAGAACTGGACTGATCCACTTTCTGAGTGTCAGAGAGGAACCAGGGTACAGACCTCAGAACTGGACTGATCCACTTTCTGAGTGTCAGAGAGGAACCAGTGTAAAGACCTCAGAACTGGACTGATCCACTTTCTGAGTGTCAGAGAGGAACCAGGGTACAGACCTCAGAACTGGACTGATCCTCTTTCTGAGTGTCAGAGAGGAACCAGGGTACAGACCTCAGAACTGGACTGATCCACTTTCTGAGTGTCAGAGAGGAACCAGTGTAGAGACCTCAGAACTGGACTGATCCACTTTCTGAGTGTCAGAGAGGAACCAGTGTACAGACCTCAGAACTGGACTGATCCACTTTCTGAGTGTCAGAGAGGAACCAGTGTAGAGACCTCAGAACTGGACTGATCCACTTTCTGAGTGTCAGAGAGGAACCAGGGTACAGACCTCAGAACTGGACTGATCCACTTTCTGAGTGTCAGAGAGGAACCAGGGTACAGACCTCAGAACTGGACTGATCCACTTTCTGAGTGTCAGAGAGGAACCAGTGTAGAGACCTCAGAACTGGACTGATCCACTTTCTGAGTGTCAGAGAGGAACCAGTGTAGAGACCTCAGAACTGGACTGATCCACTTTCTGAGTGTCAGAGAGGAACCAGGGTACAGACCTCAGAACTGGACTGATCCACTTTCTGAGTGTCAGAGAGGAACCAGGGTACAGACCTCAGAACTGGACTGATCCACTTTCTGAGTGTCAGAGAGGAACCAGGGTACAGACCTCAGAACTGGACTGATCCACTTTCTGAGTGTCAGAGAGGAACCAGGGTACAGACCTCAGAACTGGACTGATCCACTTTCTGAGTGTCAGAGAGGAACCAGGGTACAGACCTCAGAACTGGACTGATCCACTTTCTGAGTGTCAGAGAGGAACCAGTGTAAAGACCTCAGAACTGGACTGATCCACTTTCTTAGTGTCAGAGAGGAACCAGGGTACAGACCTCAGAACTGGACTGATCCACTTTCTGAGTGTCAGAGAGGAACCAGGGTACAGACCTCAGAACTGGACTGATCCACTTTCTGAGTGTCAGAGAGGAACCAGTGTAAGACCTCAGAACTGGACTGATCCACTTTCTGAGTGTCAGAGAGGAACCAGTGTAAGACCTCAGAACTGGACTGATCCACTTTCTGAGTGTCAGAGAGGAACCAGGGTACAGACCTCAGAACTGGACTGATCCACTTTCTGAGTGTCAGAGAGGAACCAGGGTACAGACCTCAGAACTGGACTGATCCACTTTCTGAGTGTCAGAGAGGAACCAGGGTACAGACCTCAGAACTGGACTGATCCACTTTCTGAGTGTCAGAGAGGAACCAGTGTAGAGACCTCAGAACTGGACTGATCCACTTTCTGAGTGTCAGAGAGGAACCAGGGTACAGACCTCAGAACTGGACTGATCCACTTTCTGAGTGTCAGAGAGGAACCAGTGTACAGACCTCAGAACTGGACTGATCCACTTTCTGAGTGTCAGAGAGGAACCAGGGTACAGACCTCAGAACTGGACTGATCCACTTTCTGAGTGTCAGAGAGGAACCAGGGTACAGACCTCAGAACTGGACTGATCCACTTTCTGAGTGTCAGAGAGGAACCAGTGTAAAGACCTCAGAACTGGACTGATCCACTTTCTGAGTGTCAGAGAGGAACCAGTGTACAGACCTCAGAACTGGACTGATCCACTTTCTGAGTGTCAGAGAGGAACCAGGGTACAGACCTCAGAACTGGACTGATCCACTTTCTGAGTGTCAGAGAGGAACCAGGGTACAGACCTCAGAACTGGACTGATCCACTTTCTGAGTGTCAGAGAGGAACCAGTGTACAGACCTCAGAACTGGACTGATCCACTTTCTGAGTGTCAGAGAGGAACCAGGGTACAGACCTCAGAACTGGACTGATCCACTTTCTGAGTGTCAGAGAGGAACCAGGGTACAGACCTCAGAACTGGACTGATCCACTTTCTGAGTGTCAGAGAGGAACCAGGGTACAGACCTCAGAACTGGACTGATCCACTTTCTGAGTGTCAGAGAGGAACCAGGGTACAGACCTCAGAACTGGACTGATCCACTTTCTGAGTGTCAGAGAGGAACCAGTGTAAAGACCTCAGAACTGGACTGATCCACTTTCTGAGTGTCAGAGAGGAACCAGTGTAAAGACCTCAGAACTGGACTGATCCTCTTTCTGAGTGTCAGAGAGGAACCAGGGTACAGACCTCAGAACTGGACTGATCCACTTTCTGAGTGTCAGAGAGGAACCAGGGTACAGACCTCAGAACTGGACTGATCCACTTTCTGAGTGTCAGAGAGGAACCAGTGTACAGACCTCAGAACTGGACTGATCCACTTTCTGAGTGTCAGAGAGGAACCAGTGTAGAGACCTCAGAACTGGACTGATCCTCTTTCTGAGTGTCAGAGAGGAACCAGGGTACAGACCTCAGAACTGGACTGATCCACTTTCTGAGTGTCAGAGAGGAACCAGGGTACAGACCTCAGAACTGGACTGATCCACTTTCTGAGTGTCAGAGAGGAACCAGGGTACAGACCTCAGAACTGGACTGATCCACTTTCTGAGTGTCAGAGAGGAACCAGTGTACAGACCTCAGAACTGGACTGATCCACTTTCTGAGTGTCAGAGAGGAACCAGGGTACAGACCTCAGAACTGGACTGATCCACTTTCTGAGTGTCAGAGAGGAACCAGGGTACAGACCTCAGAACTGGACTGATCCACTTTCTGAGTGTCAGAGAGGAACCAGGGTACAGACCTCAGAACTGGACTGATCCACTTTCTGAGTGTCAGAGAGGAACCAGTGTAAAGACCTCAGAACTGGACTGATCCTCTTTCTGAGTGTCAGAGAGGAACCAGGGTACAGACCTCAGAACTGGACTGATCCACTTTCTGAGTGTCAGAGAGGAACCAGGGTACAGACCTCAGAACTGGACTGATCCTCTTTCTGAGTGTCAGAGAGGAACCAGTGTACAGACCTCAGAACTGGACTGATCCACTTTCTGAGTGTCAGAGAGGAACCAGTGTAGAGACCTCAGAACTGGACTGATCCTCTTTCTGAGTGTCAGAGAGGAACCAGGGTACAGACCTCAGAACTGGACTGATCCACTTTCTGAGTGTCAGAGAGGAACCAGGGTACAGACCTCAGAACTGGACTGATCCACTTTCTGAGTGTCAGAGAGGAACCAGTGTACAGACCTCAGAACTGGACTGATCCACTTTCTGAGTGTTCGAGCAGCAGCATTCTAGCTTCAAGCTTCCTAATAGATTTGTTAGTGAGACCTGTGAAGACACCATTACAGTAGTCCAGTCTACTGAAGATAAAAGAATGGACAATGGACTTTTCTAAATCCTGCTGTGACATTAGTCTTTAACCCTAGATATGTTCTTCAGGTGAAAGCAGGTTGATTTAGTGACTGCTGTGATGTGGCTATAGAAACTCAGGTCTGAGTCCATCACTACACCTAGATTTCTGGCTTTGTGAGTTACTTTGTAGTCTGCCGTAGTGTTGCACGGTGTACCGATACTTGAAAGGTACCGCGATACCCTGCCGTTAAAAACGGTACGATTCCTCCGTTTCATTAGTGTCGGTACTTTAAGAATGACGGGGAAAGTACCCCGGTGAAAAAGCGCCGTTTTAATAAGAGCCGTGTGTTCAGCGCTCTGCTTCCACTCCCTGCAGCGTGCCTGCAGTCCCTCCCTCTCAAGCACGCTCAAGGCCCTCCCCTCTCTCCTGCACGCGGCCACGCGCTAGCTGCCAGAGCATGTGAGAAAACGAGAAGCATGGCTGCAAGTGGGAGTGTAACTGCCGCTGCGCCTCGGCTTGTTGACAGAAAAGACGCCAGAAGTCTATGAACGGGCCGTTCAGGCGTTCAGAGCAGAGCTCCCCGTCGGAGCGGCAGAGCTCCCCGTCGGAGCGGCAGAGCTCCCCGTCGGAGCGCAGAGCTCCCCGTCGGAGCGCAGAGCTCCCCGTCGGAGCGCAGAGCTCCCCGTCGGAGCGCAGAGCGTGATGTGCACTGAAACGTTTTTCTGTCGCAATATTATCGTTGAGCTAGCTAGCATACATGTCACTATCTGCTAACGTTAGCTTTAGCCTTCGTTTTCTAATAGTTTTTTTCATAGGCTATAAACGGAGGTGGTATAAGTATATATCTTGTACTTGAGTAAAAGTAGAAGTACCCAGGTCTTGTACTTGAGTTAAAGTAGAAGTACCAGAATGTAGGAACAATCCTGCAATCAAAATGTTCCTCAAATAAAAGTACAAAAGTATTATCATCAAAATATAGTTAAAGTAGCGACAGTAAAAGTATAAGTACTCAGGTCTTGTACTAGAAGAAGTACCAGAGTGTAGGAATACTCTGTTACAGTAAAAGTCCTGCATTCAAAATGTTCCTCAAGTGAAAGTAGAAAGTATTCTCATCTAAATATAGTAAAGACAGTGAAAGTAGTCGTTGTGCAGATTGGTCCATTTCAGAATAATATATATATATATGTAGCTGGTGAAGGAGCAGCTAGTCTGAAGTACTTTGTAGACTGCAGGGTAGCTGGAGGAGGTGCAGCTAGTCTGAAGTACTTTGTAGACTGCAGGGTAGCTGGTGGAGGTGCAGCTAGTCTGAAGTACTTTGTAGACTGCAGGGTAGCTGGTGGAGGAGCAGCTAGTCTGAAGTACTTTGTAGACTGCAGGGTAGCTGGTGGAGGTGCAGCTAGTCTGAAGTACTTTGTAGACTGCAGGGTAGCTGGTGGAGGAGCAGCTAGTCTGAAGTACTTTGTAGACTGCAGGGTAGCTGGAGGAGGTGCAGCTAGTCTGAAGTACTTTGTAGACTGCAGGGTAGCTGGTGGAGGTGCAGCTAGTCTGAAGTACTTTGTAGACTGCAGGGTAGCTGGTGGAGGAGCAGCTAGTCTGAAGTACTTTGTAGACTGCAGGGTAGCTGGTGGAGGAGCAGCTAGTCTGAAGTACTTTGTAGACTGCAGGGTAGCTGGTGGAGGAGCAGCTAGTCTGAAGTACTTTGTAGACTGCAGGGTAGCTGGAGGAGGTGCAGCTAGTCTGAAGTACTTTGTAGACTGCAGGGTAGCTGGTGGAGGAGCAGCTAGTCTGAAGTACTTTGTAGACTGCAGGGTAGCTGGTGGAGGAGCAGCTAGTCTGAAGTACTTTGTAGACTGCAGGGTAGCTGGTGGAGGTGCAGCTAGTCTGAAGTACTTTGTAGACTGCAGGGTAGCTGGTGGAGGTGCAGCTAGTCTGAAGTACTTTGTAGACTGCAGGGTAGCTGGTGGAGGAGCAGCTAGTCTGAAGTACTTTGTAGACTGCAGGGTAGCTGGTGGATTTACTCCAGGTGGAACTAAAGTCTGATTCAACACTTGATTAGATTTCACATCATTCATCCAGATCTGTGAAGTAACCATTATTTCTGAACTGTAGAGAAGAAGTACAAAGTAGCAAAAGAAACATTGAAATACTTAAATAAAGTACAAGTATCTCAAAATTGTACCCAAGTAGTACTTGAGTTTATGAATTTAGTTACTTTACACCAGTGGCTATAAAGATGGAAAGACTCGCACTGAGGCATCAACAGTGCTGCCAAAATGTTAAACTGACTGCTACACAATTAAAATAAATGCTTTTATATATATGTATATTAGATGCGACTCTTTGCCGTTTCTGTTCTGAGTACCGGCTGCTTTCGTTGCTCTGACTGCTCACATCCTGTTATTCCTAATTTTAAAGCCGGTATTCCGTGTTTCCCTTTTTTTAAGAAAAGTATCGAAAAAGAATCGGAATCACAATTCTTGACTTGGTATCGGTATCGAAACCAAAATGTTGGTATCGTGACAACACTAGTGTGCCGACTGAAGCTCTGCGATGACTGTTGCTCGGTCCTTCTTTGCTCCAAAAACAATTGTTGTTCAATTGGAGAAAGTTCCTACTCATCAATGCACTTAAATAAATCTGGGTGTCTTCTGCATAGATATGATAACTCGGGTTGCTGTTCTTCATAGTTTGAGCCAGTGGTAGCATATAAATACTAAAAAGTAAAGGTCCTAAGATGGAGCCTTGAGGAACCCCGCATGTCATATTTGTCAATGCTGAATTGAAGTTGCCTATAGCGACAACGCTTCTTCTGTCCTTTAAGTAGGAACAAAACCAATTTAGAACTGTTTCCGAAAGTCCCACCCAGTTTTCCGGTCGGTCCAGTAATATGTTGTGGTCAACAGCGTCAAACGCAGCGCTGAGATCTAATAATACTAATACTGTCTGTGTTTAAGTGGATGTCGTTTAAGACTTTAACAAGAGCAGTCTCAGTGCTGTGGTTTGGCCAAAAGCCTGACTGGAACACCTCCAAACAGTTATTTAAAAGCATGAAGTGACTCAGATGTTGAAAATCTACTTTTTCAATGATTTTACCTAGAAACGGCAGGTTTGATATGGGCCTGTAATTATTAATTACGGATGCGTCTAGATCAGGGATGGGCAAATGGCGGCTTCAAAGTTGTATTTATCATCTAAATTTGGCAAAACAAGTTTAATATTCTAAACACCAAGACTTTATTTATTTGAAAACAGATGAAAACAAACTGTCACGTACCCTGCTGTGTTATCTATGATTACTAGGGGTGTAACGGTACACGTACCGTACCGAAATTATTCGGTACGGGCCCTTTGGTTCGGTACAGGTGTGTACCGAAGTGTACCGAACGAATATAACGTTAAATGTAAAAAATTGAGAACGTGAATAACTTCTTGGAAGTAATCTGCTCACATTGGGTTCAACGCGTCATAGAGCCAGCAAGGCATTTCATTGGACGAGAGGCATACTATGAGAGCTGGTTACAGGGATGCGTTCAAATGCAGTCAGTAATTTGAGGAACTGTCAAAAATGGCGAACGCAGATAAAGTTGAGCTGAAATCCTCCAGCGTCACTGAAGTCTCCGGTTTGGGAACATTTTGGTTTCGCAGTTACGAACAAGGATGACGGAGAAACACAGGTGGACCGAACCAAAGCTGTTTGTCGGCATTGATCGACTAACATCGGTTACGCGGCTGGCAACACATCAAACTGCACTCATTTGAAAAGGCATGAACGTGAATATCACCGGTACCAAAAGAAAACAGACTGAAGGTCAAACCCAACTCCCGCTAGCATGCAGCCTCCCCCGCTCGCAGAGAGTTCAGACCGAGCCAGAGCTACTACAAACGCCAAGTGTCCTCGTGTTGCCATGGTATTAGAGAGAGTAGAGATGGGGATATTAGAGAGTAGAGATGGGGATATTAGAGAGAGGAGAGATGGGGATATTAGAGAGGAGAGATGGGGATATTAGAGAGTAGAGATGGGGATATTAGAGAGAGTAGAGATGGGGATATTAGAGAGAGGAGAGATGGGGATATTAGAGAGAGGAGAGATGGGGATATTAGAGAGAGGAGAGATGGGGATATTAGAGAGAGTAGAGATGGGGATATTAGAGAGAGGAGAGATGGGGATATTAGAGAGAGTAGAGATGGGGATATTAGAGAGAGTAGAGATGGGGATATTAGAGAGAGGAGAGATGGGGATATTAGAGAGAGGAGAGATGGGGATATTAGAGAGGAGAGATGGGGATATTAGAGAGAGGAGAGATGGGGATATTAGAGAGAGGAGAGATGGGGATATTAGAGAGAGGAGAGATGGGGATATTAGAGAGAGGAGAGATGGGGATATTAGAGAGAGGAGAGATGGGGATATTAGAGAGAGGAGAGATGGGGATATTAGAGAGGAGAGATGGGGATATTAGAGAGGAGAGATGGGGATATTAGAGAGAGGAGAGATGGGGATATTAGAGAGGAGAGATGGGGATATTAGAGAGGAGAGATGGGGATATTAGAGAGAGGAGAGATGGGGATATTAGAGAGAGGAGAGATGGGGATATTAGAGAGAGGAGAGATGGGATATTAGAGAGAGGAGAGATGGGGATATTAGAGAGAGGAGAGATGGGGATATTAGAGAGAGTAGAGATGGGGATATTAGAGAGAGTAGAGATGGGGATATTAGAGAGAGTAGAGATGGGGATATTAGAGAGGAGAGATGGGGATATTAGAGAGAGGAGAGATGGGGATATTAGAGAGAGGAGAGATGGGGATATTAGAGAGGAGAGATGGGGATATTAGAGAGAGGAGAGATGGGGATATTAGAGAGAGTAGAGATGGGGATATTAGAGAGAGTAGAGATGGGGATATTAGAGAGAGTAGAGATGGGGATATTAGAGAGAGGAGAGATGGGGATATTAGAGAGAGTAGAGATGGGGATATTAGAGAGAGTAGAGATGGGGATATTAGAGAGAGTAGAGATGGGGATATTAGAGAGAGTAGAGATGGGGATATTAGAGAGAGGAGAGATGGGGATATTAGAGAGAGTAGAGATGGGGATATTAGAGAGAGGAGAGATGGGGATATTAGAGAGAGGAGAGATGGGGATATTAGAGAGAGGAAGATGGGGATATTAGAGAGAGGAGAGATGGGGATATTAGAGAGAGGAGAGATGGGATATTAGAGAGGAGAGATGGGGATATTAGAGAGAGGAGAGATGGGGATATTAGAGAGAGGAGAGATGGGGATATTAGAGAGAGGAGAGATGGGGATATTAGAGAGAGGAGAGATGAGGATATTAGAGAGAGGAGAGATGGGGATATTAGAGAGAGGAGAGATGGGGATATTAGAGAGAGGAGAGATGGGGATATTAGAGAGAGGAGAGATGGGGATATTAGAGAGAGTAGAGATGGGGATATTAGAGAGAGTAGAGATGGGGATATTAGAGAGAGTAGAGATGGGGATATTAGAGAGAGGAGAGATGGGGATATTAGAGAGGAGAGATGGGGATATTAGAGAGGAGAGATGGGGATATTAGAGAGAGGAGAGATGGGGATATTAGAGAGAGGAGAGATGGGGATATTAGAGAGAGGAGAGATGGGGATATTAGAGAGGAGAGATGGGGATATTAGAGAGAGGAGAGATGGGGATAAGATAAGATAAGATGGACGGGGATATTATTATTATTTCCCCATGGGGAAATTGTTTCTCTGCATTTGACCCATCCTAGTGTTAGGAGCAGTGTGCTGCCATTTTGGACGGCGCCCGGGGAGCAGTGTGGGGAACGGTGTGGGGAACGGTGCCTTGCTCAGGGACACCTCGGTAGCACTTCAAGTCTTGCCGGGACTTGAACTGGTGACGTTCCAGTTGCCAAGCCAAGTCCCTATTGACTTCGCCACCACCGTCCCCATAAGTATATAAGGGAGTAGGATGCCAGTACTTACGCAGTAGTTTCCTCTGCTTCTTCTGAAGGCATGATTTGACGTAGCGCTCCAGTTCTCGAAGGGTGGAGGGTTTGAGGGTTTCGAAGTCGATCTCGATCTCGTCGGGGTTGGAGTCCCTCAGCGACGGCTCTCTGGATTGGATGATGTGGACGACGCGGCCCAGCTTCTCCCCCGGCAGCCGGTTGATATCCAGACTCAGCTGGCGCTTCTCGTCGTACGACATCGGCAGGGAGGACTCCTCTCCGTCGTCTCCGTTAGCGGACCCACCGCCTGATGCCTTACTGCCTTTCTTCGGTTGCCTGAAAACACAAACACTCAAGAGTTTAAATACAAATCCAGGAAATGATTTTTACGTGTTGATTATTTTCGATTGCGAGATTTCATTTCATCTCAAACCTTTATTTACCCAGGTGTATCCCATTGAGATCATTGATCTCTCTACAAGGGAGACCTGCTCAAGTAGTTCCACATGAAACATAACAACATAAACAGAACAACAAAAGGACATCATCCAGCATCATGTACGAAACTGACCCACATGAGCAGGTACCCAACAGCTTCTGAGTGAGCAGCATCCACCCAGCTTCAGAACATGAAGTGGAACCAGATTGCTCAGTTTCCATGTAACCTGCAGCCTGCTCCAGACAGAGGAGCTGCGTCTAGAAGCTGCTTCCCTCAGACAGTCCTAGCAGCGGCTCATCCAATAAAACCACAGCATGCGACCTCAGGCAGGAGCCTCTGACACCTCTCCCTGAGGTCAGGAGCAGATATCAGAGGAGGTTCCCCAGCACGGCTTGGTAGATGAGATGTCCCAGAGACTGAGCCTCCGTGCAGAGAGTGCAGCAGAGCAGCCCTTGCTGCAGGGGGCAGTGAAGGGTTAACGCTTTACAGGCTGTCACACATCTCAGAGCGCTGTGATACGCAGCATCTAACTGTTCAGCCAATGGGCCGGTGCATTCAGATAGACCAGATCCCCAGAGTCCAGCACAGGTCAAAGGTCACAGAGCCTTCATATAGACCAGACCCCAGAGTCCAGCACAGGTCAAAGGTCACAGAGCCTCTTCCTGGCCTCCAGGAGAAGCAGGACGTGTCCCTGTAGAAGGACCCTAGCCTCACCCTCAGCTCCTCAGCAGGTTAGAGACCTGAGGTTCAGAGGAGAGACGATCATCAAGCAGACACCCAGGTGTTTGTAACAGGAGCCACTTTGAGCACTTGTCCTTGCATAGTAACAATATCTACAGCAGGCTCTGGGTCTGTGCAGCTTTAGAGAGAGCGTTGCCTTGGTTTGATCCACATCAGAAGAAGCTTGAGTTCAGAGCGCTGAGTCTGAGGAGTGTTAGAAGCAGCCTGTGATGTAGCACCAGCTCCTGACTGAGGGACCTGCTCAGAACATCACGGGATCATCCGCATGATGTGAAGTAGCTTCATCCACATGTTCCCCTGAGCTGTTGATGTAGATGGAGAATAGAAGTGGGCCTGAAACAGAGCCTTGAGGAACACCATCAGTGATGTGTAACCCACTCAGAAGACAGCCCATCAGAGTGAACACATGGGACCTTTCAGAGAGGCAGTTCTCAGACCACCCACTGCACGGCTGGACACGCCGACACTGAGCAGCCTCTGCTTCGAGATGAGATGATCCACGTGTCGAACGCTTTGGACAGGTCAACAGACAGAGCTGCTCGACTCTGCTTATCATCTAGATACTCTCCACATCGTTCACACGCTCATCGTGGCAGTGATGGTGCTGCGCTGCTTTCTGAAGCCGGACTGATGCTCAGACAGGTTGTCATGGTTACAGAGAAACACCTTTACCTGTTCCCTCACGAGGCGTTCAAGAGCCTGAGCCAGAACTGACCACTTAGAGACGGCCTATAGTTATTCAATAAGGTGCCTCCCCTCCTTTCAGCAAAGGCAGCACACACGCTGACTTCCACACTTTAGAGATGGTGTTCGTGCTGAGGAAGAGGTTAGAGAGAGAAGAGAGAGGAGGAGCGATGACATCTGCTCTATCTTTAAAGAGAAAGGCTCTGCGTCGTCCGGACCGGCCGGCTTCCTAGGATCTAGCTTGGTTAAAGCTTCACGAACAACATCAACAGAAAGAGTCAAACTGAAGGGTTTCCAGACCACGTTGTTCAGAGTCACGGACTGGAGTTCACAGAAGCAGAGTTAGTGACAGAATGAAGCAGAGAGCACAGGACACACAGAGCTCAGTAAAGCAGCTGAGCATAGAGCCCTGTCCCGACAGAGAGCAGAGGCTGAGGTGAGACACGGAGGAGCTCAGTAAAGCAGCTGAGCATAGAGCCCTGTCCGACAGAGAGCAGAGGTTGAGGTGAGACACGGAGGAGCTCAGTAAAGCAGCTGAGCATAGAGCCCTGTCCGACAGAGAGCAGGTGCTGAGGTGAGACACGGAGGAGCTCAGTAAAGCAGCTGAGCATAGAGCCCTGTCCGACAGAGAGCAGAGGCTGAGGTGAGGCACGGAGGCAATTGTCAGTTCTGGCTCAGGCTCTTGAACGCCTAGTGAGTGAACAGGTAAAGGTGTTTCTATGTAACCATGACAACCTGTCTGAGCATCAGTCAGGCTTCAGAAAGCAGCGCAGCACCATCACTGCCACGATGAACGTGTGAACGATGTGGAGAGTATCTAGATGATAAGCAGAGTCGAGCAGCTCTGTTTGTTGACCTGTCCAAAGCGTTTCGACACGTGGATCATCTCATCTCGAAGCAGAGGCTGCTCAGTGTCAATGAATGATGTGAAATCTAATCAAGTGTCTACAAAGTACTTCAGACTAGCTGCACCTCCACCAGCTACCCTGCAGTCTACAAAGTACTTCAGACTAGCTGCACCTCCACCAGCTACCCTGCAGTCTACAAAGTACTTCAGACTAGCTGCACCTCCACCAGCTACCCTGCAGTCTACAAAGTACTTCAGACTAGCTGCACCTCCACCAGCTACCCTGCAGTCTACAAAGTACTTCAGACTAGCTGCACCTCCACCAGCTACCCTGCAGTCTACAAAGTACTTCAGACTAGCTGCACCTCCACCAGCTACCCTGCAGTCTACAAAGTACTTCAGACTAGCTGCACCTCCACCAGCTACCCTGCAGTCTACAAAGTACTTCAGACTAGCTGCTCCTCCACCAGCTACCCTGCAGTCTACAAAGTACTTCAGACTAGCTGCACCTCCACCAGCTACCCTGCAGTCTACAAAGTACTTCAGACTAGCTGCTCCTCCACCAGCTACCCTGCAGTCTACAAAGTACTTCAGACTAGCTGCACCCCCACCAGCTACCCTGCAGTCTACAAAGTACTTCAGACAAGCTGCACCTCCACCAGCTACCCTGCAGTCTACAAAGTACTTCAGACTAGCTGCACCTCCACCAGCTACCCTGCAGTCTACAAAGTACTTCAGACTAGCTGCTCCTCCACCAGCTACCCTGCAGTCTACAAAGTACTTCAGACTAGCTGCTCCTCCACCAGCTACCCTGCAGTCTACAAAGTACTTCAGACTAGCTGCACCTCCACCAGCTACCCTGCAGTCTACAAAGTACTTCAGACTAGCTGCACCTCCACCAGCTACCCTGCAGTCTACAAAGTACTTCAGACTAGCTGCTCCTCCACCAGCTACCCTGCAGTCTACAAAGTACTTCAGACTAGCTGCACCTCCACCAGCTACCCTGCAGTCTACAAAGTACTTCAGACTAGCTGCTCCTCCACCAGCTACCCTGCAGTCTACAAAGTACTTCAGACTAGCTGCACCTCCACCAGCTACCCTGCAGTCTACAAAGTACTTCAGACTAGCTGCTCCTCCACCAGCTACCCTGCAGTCTACAAAGTACTTCAGACTAGCTGCACCTCCACCAGCTACCCTGCAGTCTACAAAGTACTTCAGACTAGCTGCTCCTCCACCAGCTACCCTGCAGTCTACAAAGTACTTCAGACTAGCTGCTCCTCCACCAGCTACCCTGCAGTCTACAAAGTACTTCAGACTAGCTGCTCCTCCACCAGCTACCCTGCAGTCTACAAAGTACTTCAGACTAGCTGCACCTCCACCAGCTTTGAGAACTCTTCATGATCAATCTTTATAAAACATATATATATATTATTCTGAAATGGACCAATCTGCTCAACGACTACTTTCACTGTCTTCACTATATTTAGATGAGAATACTTTCTACTTTCACTTGAGGAACATTTTGAATGCAGGACTTTCCTACACTCTGGTGCTTCTGCTTTCACTCTAGTACAACATCTATACTTATACCACCTCTGTTTATCGCCTATGAAAAAAAACTAATAGAAAACGAAGGCTAAAGCTAACGTTAGCAGATAGTGACATGTATGCTAGCTAGCTCAACGATAATATTGCGACAGAAAACACGTTTCTGCCGCTCTGCTCTGAGCGGCCCGTTCTAACAGCTGTTCACCAGCGGTCAGTCTGTGCCGCAGTGACTCCGCACCGCACAGTTAATATTAACGAGCGCACCCGTAGCTAATGTGGCAGCTGAAGCTCGAGCCTCCTCGCGGAGCAGAGAGCCGACAGGAAGGCTCGCGCTGCATTATGATATACACAAAAAGAACACCATGCGTGTCATGATGGCACATAACAGCTCGCGGCCGCAGATTACTCCGGGTCCCAAACACCCCCAAACATATGTGTATTGCAGATCTACATGAATCACACAAACGACCTATTTTGGATTCAAAACGGCGAATTTCGCCGAAAGGTGAGTGATTCTCGTGCCTGCTAACTGCACGGAGGCTCAGTCACTGGTACACGTTTATATACAAAGCCATGCTGGGGAACCTCTTCTGATATCTGCTCCTGACCTCAGGGAGAGGTGTCAGAGGCTCCTGCCTGAGGTCGCATGCTGTGGTTTCATTGGATGAGCAGCTGCTAGGACTGTCTGAGGGAAGCAGCTTCAGAGGCAGCTCCTCTGTCTGAGCAGGCTGCAGGCTACATGGAACTGAGCAATCTGGTTCCACTACATGTTCTAAAGCTGGGTGGATGCTGCTCACTCAGAAGCTGTTGGTACCTGCTCACGTGGGTCAGTACGTACATGATGCTGGATGATGTCCTTTTGTTGTTCTGTTGATGCTTCATGAGGAAATGCTGGAGCAGGTCTCCCTGAAGAGAGATGGTGGTCTCAATGGGAAACAGCTGGTGAATAAAGGCTTGAGATGAAGGCACGGAGGAGCTCATTACGGATCTCACCGTGGAGATCGATTTCATGGCTTTCCAAAATGTCCTCGGAGTATTCAGGTTCTTTGTGGAAACTGACAGATAGTACTTAGACTTAGCACTTTTGATTAGCGATGTGAAGCTATTCCTCAGCTGCCTGAACGCAGCCACTCCACCCCTGAGCCTGATCTCCTGGCCTTTGCCCAGGCCTTGTTCCTCTCAGGAAGGAGACTGGACAGCTCAGCAGAGAACCAGGGAGGGTCTCGCCCCTTCTCTCTGAAATACCCTTTTCACGCTGCTATGGACAGCCTTGCCCAGATGCACATTCCCTAATATATTGAAGTGACTGTTATGCTGTACATATTGACTGTTGAGCTTTTATTTATGTCTTAATGTGTGCATCAGGGTTTCCGTTAGCCGGTAATTACCGGTTTTAAGATGGTACATTTTTATAAAAAACGGTAAATTCAAAACCTGCCGATGCTCCGATCGATTGGCCGCCGATCATTATCGGCCGATATTCACTCTTAATAGTTTGATCGGTGCATATGGACATAAACGAGAGATCAGATCAGCTGCTGCATGATCACCTGAAGCCCCGCCCACTGTTTAGCTGCATGAGAAACTGACGGGAGAGGGAGGGAGAGAGAGGGAGGGAGAGGGAGGGGGAGAGAGGGGGAGAGAGGGGGAGAGAGAGGGAGAGAGAGGGAGAGGGAGGGAGAGAGAGAGAGAGAGAGAGGGGGAGAGAGAGAGAGGGAGGGAGAGAGAGAGAGAGAGAGAGGGGGAGAGAGGGGGAGAGAGAGAGAGAGGGAGAGAGAGAGAGAGGGAGAGGGAGGGAGAGAGGAAAAGAGAGAGAGGGAGGGAGAGAGAGGGAGGGGGGGGAGAGAGAGAGGGAGAGAGAGAGGAAAAGAGAGAGAGAGGGAGGGAGGGAGAGAGAGGGAGAGAGAGACAGAGAGAGAGGAGAGAGAGGGAGGGAGAGAGACAGAGAGAGGGAGGGAGAGAGACAGAGAGAGGGAGAGAGGAGGGAGAGAGAGGGAGAGAGGGAGGGAGGGAGGGAGAGAGAGGGAGGGAGAGAGAGGGAGGGAGAGAGACAGAGAGAGGGAGAGAGGGAGAGAGCGAGAGAGAGGGAGGGAGAGAGAGGGAGGGAGAGGGAGAGAGAGAGAGGGAGAGAGAGGGAGAGAGGGAGGGAGGGAGGGAGGAGAGAGGGGAGAGAGAGGGAGAGAGGGCAGAGAGAGAGGGAGAGAGGGAGAGAGCGAGAGCGAGAGTGTGAGTGTGTGGGAGACGGGTGAGGACATGGCGCCAGGTGCAATCAGGGAACTCAAGCTGAACGGCAGAACCTACCTCGTGGCGGTCACCGTGCTGTTGGCTTTCCTGGCAGGAGCTTTCTTCTGATTGGCTGGTTTGGGCTGCTGAGCGGCCGCCTTGGGCTTCTTCTCTTCTTCCAGTTTGCCCTTGTTCCCTTTGTCTTTGTCTTTGTCTTTCTTCTTGTCCTTGTCTTTCTTCTCCTTCTTCTTCTTTGGCTTGCTGACTGGAGCCTGGGATAACACCGCCAGCTGCTCATGCACCGCCTTCAACTGGTGGGATAGACTGATTATCAATACCTTCAACCTCCCGGCTACACTTGGAAACGCCTTTAGCTGGATCTAACAATGCATCTAATCACACATTACTATGATCAGAATTTACATCAAAACAACTATTCCATATCAACTAAATCAACAGAATTTCATAAATGTACAATGATATTAAAAAAGAAGAAAACCAGGATGTTCTTGACCTGTGATTGGTCGGCAGCACCAACCTGCTCCTGTAGCTCAGCCAATCGCGTGGCTCGCTCCTCCTCTGAGTCGGACGATTCGTCGGAGGAGGAGTTGTTGCTGCTGTCAGAAGAGGCGGTGCTTTTACTGACCAATGGGGTCGTAGAGGGGACCGATGCGTCCAGGCCCTCATCTGGGATCTTAGCGAAGCGCATCTCGAACACGTCCTGAAGAGGAAGAGACAATGGTGAGTATTGAGAGATAATGGAGAGATAATGGAGACTACAGAGAGATAATGGAGACTACTGAGAGATAATGGAGAGATAATGGAGACTACTGAGAGATAATGGAGAGATAATGGAGACTACAGAGAGATAATGGAGACTACAGAGAGATAATGGAGACTACAGAGAGATAATGGAGACTACTGAGAGATAATGGAGAGATAATGGAGACTACAGAGAGATAATGGAGACTACAGAGAGATAATGGAGACTACAGAGAGATAATGGAGACTACTGAGAGATAATGGAGACTACTGAGAGATAATGGAGATAATGGAGACTACAGAGAGATAATGGAGACTACAGAGAGATAATGGAGACTACAGAGAGATAATGGAGATAATGGAGACTACAGAGAGATAATGGAGACTACTGAGAGATAATGGAGATAATGGAGACTACAGAGAGATAATGGAGACTACAGAGAGATAATGGAGACTACAGATAGATAATGGAGATAATGGAGACTACAGAGAGATAATGGAGACTACTTAAGAGATAATGGAGACTACAGAGAGATAATGGAGACTACTTAAGAGATAATGGAGTCTACAGAGAGATAATGGTGATTACAGAGAGATAATGGTGATTACAGAGAGATAATGGAGACTACTGAGAGATAATGGAGATAATGGAGACTACAGAGAGATAATGGAGATAATGGAGACTACAGAGAGATAATGGAGACTACAGAGAGATAATGGAGACTACTTAAGAGATAATGGAGATAATGGAGACTACAGAGAGATAATGGAGATAATGGAGACTACTTAAGAGATAATGGAGATAATGGAGACTACAGAGAGATAATGGAGACTACAGAGAGATAATGGAGACTACAGAGAGATAATGGAGATAATGGAGACTACAGAGAGATAATGGAGACTACAGAGAGATAATGGAGACTACGGAGAGATAATGGAGACTACTTAAGAGATAATGGAGACTACAGAGAGATAATGGAGACTACTGAGAGATAATGGAGATAATGGAGACTACAGAGAGATAATGGAGACTACAGAGAGATAATGGAGACTACAGAGAGATAATGGAGACTACTGAGAGATAATGGAGACTACAGAGAGATAATGGAGACTACTGAGAAATAATGGAGATAATGGAGACTACAGAGAGATAATGGAGTCTACAGAGAGATAATGGAGATAATGGAGACTACAGAGAGATAATGGAGACTACAGAGAGATAATGGAGATAATGGAGACTACAGAGAAATAATGGACTACTGAGAGATAATGGAGTCTACAGAGAGATAATGGAGATAATGGAGTCTACAGAGAGATAATGGACACTACTGAGATAATGGAGATAATGGAGACTACAGAGAGATAATGGAGATAATGGAGTCTACAGAGAGATAATGGAGACTACAGAGAGATAATGGAGACTACAGAGAGATAATGGAGATAATGGAGACTACAGAGAGATAATGGAGATAATGGAGTCTACAGAGAGATAATGGAGATAATGGAGACTACAGAGAGATAATGGAGATAATGGAGTCTACAGAGAGATAATGGAGATAATGGAGACTACAGAGAGATAATGGAGACTACAGAGAGATAATGGAGATAATGGAGTCTACAGAGAGATAATGGAGACTACAGAGAGATAATGGAGACTACTGAGAGATAATGGAGACAATGGAGACTACAGAGAGATAATGGAGACTACAGAGAGATAATGGAGATAATGGAGTCTACAGAGAGATAATGGAGACTACAGAGAGATAATGGAGACTACAGAGAGATAATGGAGATAATGGAGACTACAGAGAGATAATGGAGATAATAGAGACTACAGAGAGATAATGGAGATAATAGAGACTACTGAGAGATAATGGAGACTACAGAGAGATAATGGAGTCTACAGAGAGATAATGGAGATAATGTAGACTACAGAGAGATAATGGAGACTACTGAGAGATAATGGAGATAATGGAGACTACAGAGAGATAATGGAGTCTACAGAGAGATAATGGAGATAATGTAGACTACAGAGAGATAATGGAGACTACTGAGAGATAATGGAGACTACAGAGAGATAATGGAGATAATGGAGACGACAGAGAAATAATGGACTACTGAGAGATAATGGAGACTACTGAGAGATAATGGAGACTACTGAGAGATAATGGAGACTACTGAGAGATAATGGAGACTACAGAGAGATAATGGAGACTACAGAGAGATAATGGACTACTGAGAGATAATGGAGACTACAGAGAGATAATGGAGATAATGGAGTCTACAGAGAGATAATAGAGACTACTGAGAGATAATGGAGACAATGGAGACTACAGAGAGATAATGGAGACTACAGAGAGATAATGGAGACTACAGAGAGATAATGGAGACTACAGAGAGATAATGGAGACTACAGAGAGATAATGGAGACTACAGAGAGATAATGGAGATAATGGAGACTACTGAGAGATAATGGAGATAATGGAGACCACAGAGAGATAATGGAGATAATGGAGACTACAGAGAAATAATGGAGACTACTGAGAGATAATGGAGACTACAGAGAGATAATGGAGACTACAGAGAGATAATGGAGACTACAGAGAGATAATGGAGACTACAG
Organism: Champsocephalus esox; assembly: GCA_036324585.1. Taxonomy (NCBI): domain Eukaryota; kingdom Metazoa; phylum Chordata; class Actinopteri; order Perciformes; family Channichthyidae; genus Champsocephalus; species Champsocephalus esox. The sequence goes on from CM070487.1 coordinate 48,361,666, forward strand.
AGAGATAATGGAGACTACAGAGAGATAATGGAGACTACTGAGAGATAATGGAGACAATGGTGACTACTGAGAGATAATGGAGACTACAGAGAGATAATGGAGACTACAGAGAGATAATGGAGACTACTGAGAAATAATGGAGACTACTGAGAGATAATGGAGACTACAGAGAGATAATGGAGACTACTGAGAGATAATGGAGACTACTGAGAGATAATGGAGTCTACAGAGAGATAATGAGAGATAATGGAGACTACAGAGAGATAATGGAGACTACAGAGAGATAATGGAGATAATGGAGACTACTGAGAGATAATGGAGACTACAGAGAGATAATGGAGACTACAGAGAGATAATGGAGATAATGGAGACTACAGAGAAATAATGGACTACTGAGAGATAATGGAGTCTACAGAGAGATAATGGAGACTACTGAGAGATAATGGAGACTACTGAGAGATAATGGAGACTACAGAGAGATAATGGAGACTACAGAGAGATAATGGAGACTACAGAGAGATAATGGAGACTACTGAGAGATAATGGAGACAATGGAGACTACAGAGAGATAATGGAGTCTACAGAGAGATAATGGAGACTACAGAGAGATAATGGAGACTACATGAGAGATAATGGAGACTACAGAGAGATAATGGAGATAATGGAGACTACAGAGAGATAATGGAGATAATGGAGACTACAGAGAGATAATGGAGACTACAGAGAGATAATGGAGACAATGGAGACTACAGAGAGATAATGGAGACTACTGAGAGATAATGGAGACTACAGAGAGATAATGGAGACCACTGAGAGATAATGGAGACTACTGAGAGATAATGGAGACTACAGAGAGATAATGGAGTCTACAGAGAGATAATGGAGACTACAGAGAGATAATGGAGACTACTGAGAGATAATGGAGACTACAGAGAGATAATGGAGACTACTGAGAGACAATGGAGACTACAGAGAGATAATGGAGACTACTGAGAGATAATGGAGACTACAGAGAGATAATGGAGATAATGGAGACTACAGAGAGATAATGGAGATAATGGAGACTACTGAGAGATAATGGAATCTACAGAGAGATAATGGAGACTACATAGAGATAATGGAGTCTACAGAGAGATAATGGAGACTACAGAGAGATAATGGAGTCTACAGAGAGATAATGGAGTCTACAGAGAGATAATGGAGACTACAGAGAGATAATGGAGATAATGGAGACTACTGAGAGATAATGGAGACTACAGAGAGATAATGGAGATAATGGAGACTACTGAGAGATAATGGAGACCACAGAGAGATAATGGAGTCTACAGAGAGATAATGGAGATAATGGAGACTACTGAGAGATAATGGAGTCTACAGAGAGATAATGGAGACTACTGAGAGATAATGGAGATAATGGAGACTACAGAGAGATACTACAGAGAAACAATGGAGACTACAGAGAGATAAGGAGACTACAGAGAGATAATGGAGACTACAGAGAGATATACTACTGAGAGACAATGGAGACTACAGAGAGATAATGGAGACTACAGAGAGATAATGGTGACTACTGAGACCCCTGAATGGGGTGTTGAGAGTTCTGGAGGGTTTACACACCTGTAGCTTACGGGCCATGGCCACCACCTCGTGGTCCGGAGGGTTGTACTTGTAACAGTTGGAGAACATTAACCTGACGTCCGTTGCAAAACTTTGAGGATCACTGTACTCTCCTTTATCCATCTTTTTCTGTTGGGGAGACAAAGTGCAGAGATGAAGAAGCTGTATGAACTCCGAGTTCCCCATGCGAGGACAATATGCAGACACAAAACACAGAGATGGTGCAACTGTGGACTGCTCAAGGTTCAAGGCTTGTATTGGTCATACGGCTGATCCTTAAACATGGAGTTCACCACCATCTTTAACCTGGACACTCATAACTCATGGCTGTGTGTCGCAGTGACTGATGGGAATGCAGGTGTGGGATTGAAAGAGAGGAATTAGTCCTAAAGCCTGGCATGTTTCTGCAATAATCAAAACGTGTGCTTGAATGAGAGCCACAATAGAGTGGTGCAGGAATTAGTCCTAAACCCTGACATTATTATTATATACTTAAAAGTAATATTATATTTCATTTTATTAATTGCACTTAGAGATGTCCCGATCCGATCACGTGATTTTCAAAAGATCGGAATCGGGAGAAAAAAATCGGGGATCGGGATATAAAATATTTTTATAATTTTATTCAATGTTACAAAACAAAAATGACCATGCTCACGTCTTAAACAGGGTTTCCGCTAGGATTTTTGTTACCGGACACATTTGAAACTTACCGGTCATATTTCAATAATAATAATGAGAGTTGTGTAGCAGAGTTTCCGTTAGCAGGTAATCACCGGACTCTGAGCGGATATGCTTCAGTTTCAAACTCAGTTCACGGCTCATATTTATATCGCTTCAGTTTATCATCGTAACGGATCGAAAGATTCAGATTCATTTTTCAATAAATGATTCCACAAACAACAAACATAATTACATTCAAACAAACTACTTGTAGCATAATTACCGGCTAACGGAAACCCTGGTCTTAAAGTCATCCTGAGGCCTTAGTTTTGGTTTAAAATTACACAACATCATGTATGTGCTGCTTCTGTTGGGCTTGTTTTCAGACCTGGTTGCTTATTTCTCTCAAAGCTGGTAACAGAGTGGGCGCAGTGTCTAATAGTAGCAGCAAGCTAACGAGAGGCTACGTCCAGCTGGAGACTCGGGAGTCGGGACGGAGAACATGTCAGGAGTTTGGAAGTATTATAAAATTGAAAGTGAAGGCAGTGTAACAGCCAGATGCAATGTTTGCAAGGCGGAGACTTTCAAAAGGAAAGAGAAACTGCCCCAGAACCGTGAAAAGGCCAACAATAACAGCCCAGATAGCTGAATTCATCGCGTTGGATGACCAGCCGTTATCTGTTACCTTTGTTTCTCTTAATCCATTGCATAAAGATCGGATTGGGAAAAATCGGTATCGGCAGATTGTCAAAATCAAATGATCGGAATCGGATCGGGAGCAAAGAAAGGTGATCGGGACATCCCTACTGCACTATTATCTGTTTAATTGTGTTGCACTGCTGGAGGAGCCTGTGACCTCAGAATGCCCTTGTCATAACTACATCGTAGCCATGTACACGTGACAATAAAAGCCTTGAATCCTTGAAAAAAAGTGTGTGTTTACCCGCGCGCTGCTGAGGTCCATGGGGTGTTTGATGATGTCGTGGTAGTCGTGCAGCTCCAGCGCCTCTGCGTCCACCGGCTTGTAGAAGGGCCAGGCGTAGGCGGCGTGTTTCTTGGAGAGCATTTCCTTCAGGATGGCGTCGCAGTGTTTCATTTGCTCGCCCAGCTTCGCGCCCTTACTCCTGGCGGCCACCCCCCCTCCGGCGGCCCCCACCTCGCCCACCGCCACCTCCTCCACCGCCTCCCGCCGGGTCTTAGCCGGCCGGGCGGCCGCCTCACGCCTCGACAGGGCCAGTTTGGGAGGCTTGGTGTCCTGAGCGGACGGAGAGTCGGCTCGACCTGCAGAGATGGCTGACGTGGTCGGGGTGGTGGTGTCGGCTTTCCTCTTCACACCTTTCTTCTGTTGAAGACACAGACAGATGTGAGACAGACGGGGAGAGCGAGACAGGTGTGAGAGACAGACGGGGAGAGAGAGACAGACAGGTGTGAGAGACAGACGGGGAGGGAGAGACAGGTGTGAGAGACGGACGGGGAGGGAGAGACAGACAGATGTGAGAGACGGACAGGTGTGAGAGACGGACGTGAGAGACAGACAGGTGTGAGAGACAGACAGGTGTGAGAGACGGACGTGAGAGACAAACAGGTGTGAGAGAGACAGGTGTGAGAGACGGACGGGGAGGGAGAGGCAGACAGATGTGAGAGACAGACAGGTGTGAGAGAGACGGGGAGCGAGAGACAGACAGATGTGAGAGACAGAGACGGGGAGCGAGAGACAGACAGATGTGAGAGACAAACGGGGAGAGACAGGTGTGAGAGACAGACGGAGAGGGAGAGACAGACAGATATGAGAGACAGACGGGGAGGGAGAGACAGACAGATATGAGAGACAGACGGGGAAGGAGAGACAGACGGAAAAGGAGAGACAGGCAGGTGTGAGAGACAGACGGGGAAGGAGAGACAGACAGGTGTGAGAGAAAGACGGGGAGGGAGAGACAGACAGGTGTGAGAGACAGACGGGGAGGGAGAGACAGACAGATGTGAGAGACGGACAGGTGTGAGAGACAGACAGGTGTGAGAGATAGATGGGTGTAGAACCATTTAAATATATAAAGATTGAGACGGACAGGTAGCAAGACGGCCATCGAAACAGGTAGAGAGAGACGGGTATACAGGTAGAGAGAGACGGGTATACAGGTAGAGAGAGACGGCAGGTATACAGGTAGAGAGAGACGGCAGGTATACAGGTAGAGAGAGACGGGTATACAGGTAGAGAGAGACGGGTATGCAGGTAGAGAGAGACGGGTATGCAGGTAGAGAGAGACGGGTATGCAGGTAGAGAGAGACGGCAGGTATACAGGTAGAGAGAGACGGCAGGTATACAGGTAGAGAGAGACGGGTATACAGGTAGAGAGAGACGGGTATGCAGGTAGAGAGAGACGGGTATACTGGTAGAGAGAGACGGGTATGCAGGTAGAGAGAGACGGCAGGTATACAGGTAGAGAGAGACGGCAGGTATACAGGTAGAGAGAGACGGGTATGCAGGTAGAGAGAGACGGGTATGCAGGTAGAGAGAGACGGGTATACAGGTAGAGAGACGGGTGTAGAGAGAGACGGATGTAGAGAGAGACGGGTGTACAGGTAGAGAGAGACGGGTAGACAGGTAGAGAGGGACGGGTATACAGGTAGAGAGAGACGGGTATACAGGTAGAGAGAGATGGGTATACAGGGAGAGAGAGACGGGTATACAGGTAGAGAGAGACGGCAGGTATACAGGTTGAGAGAGATGGCAGGTATACAGGTAGAGAGAGACGGGTGTAGAGAGAGACGGGTAGGGGTGTAGAGAGAGACGGGTATACAGGTAGAGAGAGACGGGTATACAGGTAGAGAGAGACGGGTATACAGGTAGAGAGAGACAGGGTATACAGGTAGAGAGAGAAGGGTATAGAGAGAGACGGGTAGACAGGTAGAGAGAGACGGGTATACAGGTAGAGAGAGACGGGTATACAGGTAGAGAGAGACGGGTATACAGGTAGAGAGAGACGGCAGGTATACAGGTTGAGAGAGATGGCAGGTATACAGGTAGAGAGAGACGGGTGTAGAGAGAGACGGGTAGGGGTGTAGAGAGAGACGGGTATACAGGTAGAGAGAGACGGGTATACAGGTAGAGAGAGACGGGTATACAGGTAGAGAGAGAAGGGTATAGAGAGAGACGGGTAGACAGGTAGAGAGAGACGGGTATACAGGTAGAGAGAGACGGGTATACAGGTAGAGAGAGACGGGTATACAGGTAGAGAGAGACGGGTGTAGAGAGAGACGGGTATACAGGTAGAGAGAGACGGGTATGCAGGTAGAGAGACGGGTATGCAGGTAGAGAGAGACGGGTATACAGGTAGAGAGAGACGGGTATACAGGTAGAGAGAGACGGCAGGTATACAGGTAAAGAGAGACGGCAGGTATACAGGTAGAGAGAGACGGGTATACAGGTAGAGAGAGACGGGTGTAGAGAGACGGGTATACAGGTAGAGAGAGACGGGTGTAGAGAGAGACGGGTATACAGGTAGAGAGAGACGGGTATAGAGAGAGACGTGTATACAGGTAGAGAGAGACGGGTATACAGGTAGAGAGAGACGGGTATACAGGTAGAGAGAGACGGGTGTAGAGAGAGACGGGTATACAGGTAGAGAGAGACGGGTATACAGGTAGAGAGAGTCGGGTATGCAGGTAGAGAGAGACGGGTATACAGGTAGAGAGAGTCGGGTATACAGGTAGAGAGTCGGCAGGTATACAGGTAGAGAGAGTCGGGTATACAGGAATAGAGAGAGACGGCAGGTATACAGGTAGAGAGAGACGGGTATACAGGTAGAGAGAGACGGGTATACAGGTAGAGAGAGACGGGTATACAGGTAGAGAGAGACGGGTATACAGGTAGAGAGACGGGTAGACGGGTAGAGAGACGGGTATATAGGTAGAGAGAGACTGGTAGACAGGTAGAGAAACGGGTATACAGGTAGAGAGACGGTTATACAGGTAGAGAGAGACGGGTGTACAGGTAGAGAGAGACGGCAGGTATGCAGGTAGAGAGAGACGGCAGGTATGCAGGTAGAGAGAGTCGGGTATACAGGAATAGAGAGAGACGGGTATACAGGTAGAGAGAGACGGGTATACAGGTAGAGAGACGGCAGGTATACAGGTAGAGAGAGACGGCAGGTATACAGGTAGAGAGAGACGGCAGGTGTACAGGTAGAGAGAGACGGCAGGTATACAGGTAGAGAGAGACGGCAGGTATACAGGTAGAGAGAGACGGCAGGTATACAGGTAGAGAGAGACGGCAGGTATACAGGTAGAGAGAGACGGGTATACAGGTAGAGAGAGATGGGTATACAGGTAGAGAGAGACTGGTAGACAGGTAGAGAGACGGCAGGTATACAGGTAGAGAGAGACGGCAGGTATACAGGTAGAGAGAGACGGCAGGTATACAGGTAGAGAGAGACGGGTATATAGGTAGAGAGAGACGGCAGGTATACAGGTAGAGAGAGACGGGTATACAGGTAGAGAGAGTCGGGTATACAGGTAGAGAGAGTCGAGTATACAGGAATAGAGAGAGACGGGGGGTATACAGGTAGAGAGAGACGGGTATACAGGAATAGAGAGAGACGGCAGGTATACAGGTAGGAGGACGGACGGGTATACAGGTAGAGAGGTAGGAGGACTGGTAGACAGGTAGAGAGAGACTGGTAGACAGGTAGAGACAGACGGGTATACAGGTAGAGAGAGACGGGTAGACAGGTAGAGAGAGACGGGTATACAGGTAGAGAGAGACGGGTATGCAGGTAGAGAGAGACGGGTATGCAGGTAGAGAGAGACGGGTATGCAGGTAGAGAGAGACGGGTATATAGGTAGAGAGAGACGGGTATACAGGTAGAGAGAGACTGGTAGACACGTAGAGAGACGGGTAGACAGGTAGAGAGAGACGGGTGTACAGGTAGAGAGAGACGGCAGGTATGCAGGTAGAGAGAGACGGCAGGTATGCAGGTAGAGAGAGTCGGGTATACAGGAATAGAGAGAGACGGGTATACAGGTAGAGAGAGACGGGTATACAGGTAGAGAGACGGCAGGTATACAGGTAGAGAGAGACGGCAGGTATACAGGTAGAGAGAGACGGCAGGTGTACAGGTAGAGAGAGACGGCAGGTATACAGGTAGAGAGAGACGGCAGGTATACAGGTAGAGAGAGACGGCAGGTATACAGGTAGAGAGAGACGCAGGTATACAGGTAGAGAGAGACGGGTATACAGGTAGAGAGAGATGGGCATACAGGTAGAGAGAGACTGGTAGACAGGTAGAGAGACGGCAGGTATACAGGTAGAGAGAGACGGCAGGTATACAGGTAGAGAGAGACGGCAGGTATACAGGTAGAGAGAGACGGGTATATAGGTAGAGAGAGACGGCAGGTATACAGGTAGAGAGAGACGGGTATACAGGTAGAGAGAGTCGGGTATACAGGTAGAGAGAGTCGAGTATACAGGAATAGAGAGAGACGGGGGGTATACAGGTAGAGAGAGACGGGTATACAGGAATAGAGAGAGACGGCAGGTATACAGGTAGAGAGACGGGTAGACAGGTAGAGAGAGACGGGTATACAGGTACAGAGAGACGGGTATACAGGTAGAGAGAGACTGGTAGACAGGTAGAGAGAGACTGGTAGACAGGTAGAGACAGACGGGTATACAGGTAGAGAGAGACGGGTAGACAGGTAGAGAGAGACGGGTATACAGGTAGAGAGAGACGGGTATGCAGGTAGAGAGAGACGGGTATGCAGGTAGAGAGAGACGGGTATGCAGGTAGAGAGAGACGGGTATATAGGTAGAGAGAGACGGGTATACAGGTAGAGAGAGACTGGTAGACACGTAGAGAGACGGGTAGACAGGTAGAGAGAGACGGGTATACAGGTAGAGAGAAACGGGTGTAGAGAGAGACGGGTATACAGGTAGAGAGAGACGGGTAGACAGGTAGAGAGAGACGGGTAGACAGGTAGAGAGAGACGGGTAGACAGGTAGAGAGAGACGGGTAGACAGGTAGAGAGAGACGGGTAGACAGGTAGAGAGAGACGGGTGTAGAGAGAGACGGGTGTAGAGAGAGGACGGGTGTAGAGAGAGACGGGTATACAGGTAGAGAGAGACGGCAGGTATACAGGTAGAGAGAGACGGCAGGTATACATGTAGAGAGAGACGGGTGTAGAGAGAGACGGGTATACAGGTAGAGAGAGACGGCAGGTATACAGGTAGAGAGAGACGGTATGCAGGTAGAGAGACGGGTATACAGGTAGAGAGAGTCGGGTATACAGGTAGAGAGAGACGGGTAGACAGAAATAGAGAGAGACGGGTAGACAGAAATAGAGAGAGACGGCAGGTATCAGGGTTCATACACTTTTTCACCAATGATTTTCCATGACTTCTCAATGACCGTTACCTCATTTTCCATGACCAAAAGAAAATTACGACTGAAAATGGTTTATTTTAACATGGAACAGGAAAATAGGGTCTGCATATGAAACATGTTGTGCCTATCTAAAACAAGTCCAATAGTAGGCTTACTAGCTTCTACACGCTAAAGCAACTGTTGTCAGGGATGCAAACTTATCAGGTATGAAAAAGGTGACAAGGATCCGAGCCCCCCGACCCCACGGAATATCGGTTTAGGAATAACAGAGGATTTTAGCTGTCAAAGCAACTAAAGCAGAAGGTAATAATAACAAACGCCAAAGAGTCACATCTAATGGAAATATATAAAAGCATTTATTTTAATTGTGTAGCAGTCAGTTTATAATTCTGGCAGCACTGTTGAGCATTTTGAAAATGTATTCTCATGCCTCTGTGCAAGGCTTAGTCTTTCTATCTTTATAGCCACTGGTGTAAAGTAACTAAATTCATAAACTCAACAAGTACTATACGTGGGTACAATTTTGAGATACATATTTCAATGTTTTGCTACTGTGTACTTCTACTCCTCTACAGTTCAGAGGTACATGGTGTACTTCTCCTCCACTACATGTATTTAATACCTTTAGTTACTTCACAGATCTGGATGAATGATGTGAAATATAATCAAGTGTTGAATCAGACTTTAGTTCCACCTGGAGTGAATCCACCAGCTACCCTGCAGTCTACAAAGTACTTCAGACTAGCTGCACCTCCACCAGCTACCCTGCAGTCTGCAAAGTACTTCAGACTAGCTGCACCTCCACCAGCTACCCTGCAGTCTACAAAGTACTTCAGACTAGCTGCACCTCCACCAGCTACCCTGCAGTCTACAAAGTACTTCAGACTAGCTGCACCTCCACCAGCTACCCTGCAGTCTACAAAGTACTTCAGACTAGCTGCACCTCCACCAGCTACCCTGCAGTCTACAAAGTACTTCAGACTAGCTGCACCTCCACCAGCTACCCTGCAGTCTACAAAGTACTTCAGACTAGCTGCACCTCCACCAGCTACCATGCAGTCTACAAAGTATTTCAGACTAGCTGCACCTCCACCAGCTACCCTGCAGTCTACAAAGTACTTCAGACTAGCTGCACCTCCACCAGCTACCCTGCAGTCTACAAAGTACTTCAGACTAGCTGCACCTCCACCAGCTACCCTGCAGTCTACAAAGTACTTCAGACTAGCTGCACCTCACCAGCTACCATGCAGTCTACAAAGTACTTCAGACTAGCTGCACTCCACCAGCTACCCTGCAGTCTACAAAGTGCTTCAGACTAGCTGCACCTCCACCAGCTACCCTGCAGTCTACAAAGTACTTCAGACTAGCTGCACCTCCACCAGCTACCATGCAGTCTACAAAGTACTTCAGACTAGCTGCACCTCCACCAGCTACCCTGCAGTCTACAAAGTACTTCAGACTAGCTGCACCTCCACCAGCTACCCTGCAGTCTACAAAGTACTTCAGACTAGCTGCACCTCCACCAGCTACCATGCAGTCTACAAAGTACTTCAGACTAGCTGCACCTCCACCAGCTACCCTGCAGTCTACAAAGTACTTCAGACTAGCTGCACCTCCACCAGCTACCCTGCAGTCTACAAAGTACTTCAGACTAGCTGCACCTCCACCAGCTACCCTGCAGTCTACAAAGTACTTCAGACTAGCTGCACCTCCACCAGCTACCCTGCAGTCTACAAAGTACTTCAGACTAGCTGCTCCTCCTCCAGCTACCCTGCAGTCTACAAAGTACTTCAGACTAGCTGCACCTCCACCAGCTCTGAGAACTCTTTCATGATCAATCTTTATAAAACATATATATATATTATTCTGGAATGGACCAATCAAACAACGACTACTTTCACTGTCTTCACTATATTTAGATGAGAATACTTTCTACTTTCACTTGAGGAACATTTTGAATGCTTTTACTGTAACAGAGTATTCCTACACTCTGGTACTTCTACTTTTACTCAAGTACAAGATCTGAGTACTTCTACTTTTAATCAAGTACTAGATCTGAGTACTTACTTCTACTTTTACTCAAGAACAAGACCTGAGTACTTCTACTTGTATTCTAGTATAATATCTATCCTTATACCACCTCTGTTTATAGCTTATGAAAAAAACGATTAGAAAACGAAGGCTAAAGCTAACGTTAGCAGATAGTGACAATGTATGCTAGCTAGCTCAACGATTCCTTAAATAATATTGCGACAGAAAAACGTTTCAGTTCACATCACGCTCTGCCGCTCTGCTCTGAACACCTGAACGGCCCGTTCCAACAGCTGTTCACCAGCGGTACAGTCTGTGCCGCAGTGACTCCGCACAGTTAACGAACGCACCGTAGCTAATGTAGCTGACCCTCACCCCGGAGCAGCAGAGTTCAACCGTCAGGCAGGAAGACTCGAGCACACAGCTCGCGCTTCATATATTAAAAAACAACACCATGCGCGTCATGATGGCACAGAACAGCTCGCGACCGCAGATTATTTCGGCGATTAGATAAAATGTAAATTAAATTTGACGCAACTTTAGTTACATTTCCATGACTTTTCCAAAACTTTGGGAAAAATATTGTTTTCCATAACTTTTCCAGGGCCTGGAATTTGCATTTTGAAATTCCATGACTTTTCCAGGTTTTCAATGACCGTACGAACCCTGAGGTATACAGGTAGAGAGAGACGGCAGGTATACAGGTAGAGAGAGTCGGGTATACAGAAATAGAGAGAGACGGCAGGTATACAGGTAGAGGGAGACGGCAGGTATACAGGTAGAGAGAGTCGGGTATACAGGAATAGAGAGAGACGGCAGGTATACAGGTAGAGAGAGTCGGGTATACAGGAATAGAGAGAGACGGCAGGTATACAGTTAGAGAGAGTCGGGTATACAGGAATAGAGAGAGACGGCAGGTATACAGGTAGAGAGAGTCGGGTATTCAGGGATAGAGAGAGACGGGTAGACAGGCAGAGAGAGACAGGTATATCTGGGGTCATGTGATGCTGTTACCTTGACGACCGGCTGTGCAGACGGCATCATGGTTGCCGGGAGCTGCGGGGCGGAGACAGGGGGCGTGGTCTGAACAGGTGTGGGCGTGGCTGAGATGACAGGTGTCAGAGAGGGGGAGGGAGACGGGTATGAGGGGGGAGGGGAGGCCGAGGATTCCGCCTGCTGACTCACTGAGAGAGAGAGAGACAGGAAGTACTGTTAGTAATCCTCTTCAACATTTAAATACAACATTTATGCAGTGCATTGTGTTTCATTAACACTCCGTACTGCACTGTGTTTATGTACTGCGTTCCCTTAACACCGCACCGCGTTCCCTTAACACCGCGTTCCCTTAACACCGCACCGCGTTCCCTTAACACCGCACCGCGTTCCTTTAACACCGCACCGCGTTCCTTTAACACCGCACCGCGTTCCCTTAACACCGCACCGCGTTCCCTTAACACCGCGTTACCATTAACACCGCACCGCGTTCCCTTAACACCGCGTTACCATTAACACCGCACCGCGTTCCCTTAACACCGCACCGCGTTCCCTTAACACCGCGTTACCATTAACACCGCACCGCGTTCCCGTAACACCGCACCGCGTTCCCGTAACACCGCACCGCGTTCCCGTAACACCGCACCGCGTTCCATTAACACTAAGTTCCATTAACACCGCGTTCCATTAACACCGCGTTCCATTAACACTAAGTTCCATTAACACTAAGTTCTATTAACAGTAAGTTCCATTAACAGCGCGTTCCATTAACACCAAGTTCCATAAACACTAAGTTCCATTAACACTAAGTTCCATTAACACCAAGTTCCATTAACACTAAGTTCCATTAACAGCACGTTCCATTAACACTAAGTTCCATTAACACTAAGTTCCATTAACACTAAGTTCCATTAACAGCACGTTCCATTAACACTAAGTTCCATTAACACTAAGTTCCATTAACACTGCGTTCCATTAACACCGCGTTCCACACCGCGTTCCATTAACACCGCGTTCCATTAACAGCGCGTTCCATTAACACCGCGTTCCATTAACACAAGTTCCATTAACAGCGCGTTCCATTAACACTAAGTTCCATTAACACTAAGTTCCATTAACACTAAGTTCCATTAACACTAAGTTCCATTAACACTAAGTTCCATTAACACTAAGTTCCATTAACAGCGCGTTCCATTAACACTAAGTTCCATTAACAATAAGTTCCATTAACACTAAGTTCCATTAACACTAAGTTCCATTAACACTAAGTTCCATTAAAACTAAGTTCCACTAACACTAAGTTCCATTAACAGTGCGTTCCATTAACACTAAGTTCCATTAACACTAAGTTCCATTAACAGCGCGTTCCATTAACACTAAGTTCCACTAACACTAAGTTCCATTAACAGCGCGTTCCATTAACACTAAGTTCCATTAACACTAAGTTCCATTAACACTAAGTTCCATTAACACTAAGTTCCATTAACACTAAGTTCCATTAACACTAAGTTCCATTAACACTAAGTTCCATTAACAGCACGTTCCATTAACACTAAGTTCCATTAACACTAAGTTCCATTAACACTGCGTTCCATTAACACCGCGTTCCATAACACGCGTTCCATTAACACCGCGTTCCATTAACAGCGCGTTCCATTAACACCAGCGTTCCATTAACACTAAGTTCCATTAACAGCGCGTTCCATTAACACTAAGTTCCATTAACACTAAGTTCCATTAACACTAAGTTCCATTAACAGCGCGTTCCATTAACACTAAGTTCCATTAACACTAAGTTCCATTAACACTAAGTTCCATTAACACTAAGTTCCATTAACACTAAGTTCCATTAACACTAAGTTCCACTAACACTAAGTTCCATTAACAGTGCGTTCCATTAACACTAAGTTCCATTAACACTAAGTTCCATTAACAGCGCGTTCCATTAACACTAAGTTCCACTAACACTAAGTTCCATTAACAGCGCGTTCCATTAACACTAAGTTCCATTAACACTAAGTTCCATTAACACTAAGTTCCATGAAGACTAAGTTCCATTAACACTAAGTTCCATTAACACTAAGTTCCATTAAAACTAAGTTCCATTAACACTAAGTTCCATTAACAGCACGTTCCATTAACACTAAGTTCCATTAACACTAAGTTCCATTAACACTAAGTTCCATTAACAGCACGTTCCATTAACACTAAGTTCCATTAACACTAAGTTCCATTAACACTGCGTTCCATTAACACCGCGTTCCATTAACACCGCGTTCCATTAACACCGCGTTCCATTAACACGCGTTCCATTAACAGCGCGTTCCATTAACACCGCGTTCCATTAACACTAAGTTCCATTAACAGCGCGTTCCATTAACACTAAGTTCCATTAACAGCGCGTTCCATTAACACTAAGTTCCATTAACACTGAGTTCCATTAACACTGAGTTCCATTAACACTGAGTTCCATTAACACTGAGTTCCATTAACACTAAGTTCCATTAACACTGAGTTCCATTAACACTAAGTTCCATTAACAGCGCGTTCCATTAACACTAAGTTCCATTAACACTAAGTTCCATTAACACTAAGTTCCATTAACAGCGCGTTCCATTAACACTAAGTTCCATTAACACTAAGTTCCATTAACACTAAGTTCCATTATCACTGAGTTCCATTAACACTGAGTTCCATTAACACTAAGTTCCATTAACACTGAGTTCCATCAACACTGAGTTCCATTAACACTAAGTTCCATTAACACTAAGTTCCATTAACACTAAGTTCCATTAACAGCGCGTTCCATTAAACACTAAGTTCCATTAACAGCGCGTTCCATTAACACTGAGTTCCATTAACACTGAGTTCCATTAACACTAAGTTCCATTAACAGCGCGTTCCATTAACACTAAGTTCCATTAACACTAAGTTCCATTAACACTAAGTTCCATTAACAGCGCGTTCCATTAACACTAAGTTCCATTAACACTAAGTTCCATTAACACTAAGTTCCATTAACACTAAGTTCCATTAACACTAAGTTCCATTAAAACTAAGTTCCACTAACACTAAGTTCCATTAACACTAAGTTCCATTAACACTAAGTTCCATTAACAGCGCGTTCCATTAACACTAAGTTCCACTAACACTAAGTTCCATTAACAGCGCGTTCCATTAACACTAAGTTCCATTAACACTAAGTTCCATTAACACTAAGTTCCATTAACACTAAGTTCCATTAACACTAAGTTCCATTAACACTAAGTTCCATTAACACTAAGTTCCATTAACAGCACGTTCCATTAACACTAAGTTCCATTAACACTAAGTTCCATTAACACTAAGTTCCATTAACAGCACGTTCCATTAACACTAAGTTCCATTAACACTAAGTTCCATTAACACTAAGTTCCATTAACACTGCGTTCCATTAACACAGTTCCATTAACACGCGTTCCATTAACACCGCGTTCCATTAACACGCGTTCCATTAACACGCGTTCCATTAACAGCGCGTTCCATTAACACCGCGTTCCATTAACACTAAGTTCCATTAACAGCGCGTTCCATTAACACTAAGTTCCATTAACAGCGCGTTCCATTAACACTAAGTTCCATTAACACTGAGTTCCATTAACACTGAGTTCCATTAACACTGAGTTCCATTAACACTGAGTTCCATTAACACTAAGTTCCATTAACACTGAGTTCCATTAACACTAAGTTCCATTAACACTGAGTTCCATTAACACTAAGTTCCATTAACACTAAGTTCCATTAACACTAAGTTCCATTAACACTAAGTTCCATTAACACTAAGTTCCATTAACACTAAGTTCCATTAACACTAAGTTCCATTAACACTGAGTTCCATTAACACTAAGTTCCATTAACACTGAGTTCCATTAACACTAAGTTCCATTAAACAGCGCGTTCCATTAACACTAAGTTCCATTAACACTAAGTTCCATTAACAGCGAGTTCCATTAACACTAAGTTCCATTAACACTAAGTTCCATTAACACTAAGTTCCATTAACAGCGCGTTCCATTAACACTAAGTTCCATTAACACTAAGTTCCATTAACACTGAGATCCATTAACACTGAGTTCCATAACACTGAGTTCCATTAACACGAGTTCCATTAACAGCGCGTTCCATTAACACTAAGTTCCATTAACACTAAGTTCCATTAACACTAAGTTCCATTAACAGCGCGTTCCATTAACACTAAGTTCCATTAACACTAAGTTCCATTAACAGCGCGTTCCATTAACACTAAGTTCCACTAACACTAAGTTCCATTAACACTAAGTTCCATTAACAGCGCGTTCCATAAACACTAAGTTCCATTAACACTAAGTTCCATTAACACTAAGTTCCATTAACAGCGCGTTCCATTAACACTAAGTTCCATTAACACTAAGTTCCATTAACACTAAGTTCCATTAACAGCGCGTTCCATTAACAGCGCGTTCCATTAACACTGAGTTCCATTAACACTGAGTTCCATTAACACTAAGTTCCATTAACACTAAGTTCCATTAACACTAAGTTCCATTAACACTAAGTTCCATTAACACTAAGTTCCATTAACACTAAGTTCCATTAACACTAAGTTCCATTAACACTAAGTTCCATTAACACTGAGTTCCATTAACACTGAGTTCCATTAACACTGAGTTCCATTAACACTGAGTTCCATTAACACTGAGTTCCATTAACACTAAGTTCCATTAACAGCGCGTTCCATTAACACTAAGTTCCATTAACACTAAGTTCCATTAACAGCGCGTTCCATTAACACTAAGTTCCATTAACACTAAGTTCCATTAACACTGAGTTCCATTAACACTGAGTTCCATTAACACTGAGTTCCATTAACACTAAGTTCCATTAACACTAAGTTCCATTAACAGCGCAGTTCCATTAACACTAAGTTCCATTAACAGCGCGTTCCATTAACACTAAGTTCCATTAACACTAAGTTCCATTAACACTAAGTTCCATTAACAGCGCGTTCCATTAACACTAAGTTCCATTAACACTAAGTTCCATTAACACTAAGTTCCATTAACACTAAGTTCCATTAAACACTAAGTTCCATTAACACTGAGTTCCATTAACACTAAGTTCCATTAACACTAAGTTCCATTAACAGCGCGTTCCATTAACACTAAGTTCCATTAACACTAAGTTCCATTAACACTAAGTTCCATTAACACTAAGTTCCATTAACAGCGCGTTCCATTAACACTAAGTTCCATTAACACTAAGTTCCATTAACAGCGCGTTCCATTAACACTAAGTTCCATTAACACTAAGTTCCATTAACACTAAGTTCCATTAACAGCGCGTTCCATTAACACTAAGTTCCATTAACACTAAGTTCCATTAACACTGAGTTCCATTAACACTGAGTTCCATTAACACTAAGTTCCATTAACAGCGCGTTCCATTAACACTAAGTTCCATTAACACTAAGTTCCATTAACAGCTAAGTTCCATTAACACTAAGTTCCATTAACACTAAGTTCCATTAACACTAAGTTCCATTAACAGCGCGTTCCATTAACACTAAGTTCCATTAACACTAAGTTCCATTAACACTGAGTTCCATTAACACTGAGTTCCATTAACACTAAGTTCCATTAACAGCGCGTTCCATTAACAGCGCGTTCCATTAACACGCGTTCCATTAACACTAAGTTCCATTAACACTAAGTTCCATTAACAGCGCGTTCCATTAACACTAAGTTCCATTAACAGCGCGTTCCATTAACACTAAGTTCCATTAACACTAAGTTCCATTAACACTAAGTTCCATTAACACTAAGTTCCATTAACACGAGTTCCATTAACACTAAGTTCCATTAACACTAAGTTCCATTAACACTGAGTTCCATTAACACTAAGTTCCATTAACACTAAGTTCCATTAACACTAAGTTCCATTAACAGCGCGTTCCATTAACACTAAGTTCCATTAACACTAAGTTCCATTAACACGAGTTCCATTAACACTAAGTTCCATTAACACTAAGTTCCATTAACACTAAGTTCCATTAACAGCGCGTTCCATTAACACTAAGTTCCATTAACACTAAGTTCCATTAACACTGAGTTCCATTAACACTGAGTTCCATTAACAGCGCGTTCCATTAACACGCGTTCCATTAACACTAAGTTCCATTAACACTAAGTTCCATTAACACTAAGTTCCATTAACAGCGCGTTCCATTAACACTAAGTTCCATTAACACTAAGTTCCATTAACAGCGCGTTCCATTAACACTAAGTTCCATTAACACTAAGTTCCATTAACACTAAGTTCCATTAACAGCGCGTTCCATTAACACTAAGTTCCATTAACACTAAGTTCCATTAACACTAAGTTCCATTAACACTAAGTTCCATTAACACTAAGTTCCATTAACAGCGCAGTTCCATTAACACTAAGTTCCATTAACACTAAGTTCCATTAACACTAAGTTCCATTAACACTAAGTTCCATTAACAGCGCGTTCCATTAACACTAAGTTCCATTAACACTAAGTTCCATTAACACTGAGTTCCATTAACACTAAGTTCCATTAACACTAAGTTCCATTAACAGCGCAGTTCCATTAACACTAAGTTCCATTAACACTAAGTTCCATTAACACTAAGTTCCATTAACACTAAGTTCCATTAACACTAAGTTCCATTAACAGCGCGTTCCATTAACACTAAGTTCCATTAACACTAAGTTCCATTAACACTAAGTTCCATTAACAGCGCGTTCCATTAACACTAAGTTCCATTAACACTAAGTTCCATTAACACTAAGTTCCATTAACACTGCGTTCCATTAACACTAAGTTCCATTAACAGCGCGTTCCATTAACACTAAGTTCCATTAACACTAAGTTCCATTAACACTAAGTTCCATTAACACTGAGTTCCATTAACACTGAGTTCCATTAACACTAAGTTCCATTAACAGCGCGTTCCATTAACACTAAGTTCCATTAACACTAAGTTCCATTAACACTAAGTTCCATTAACAGCGCGTTCCATTAACACTAAGTTCCATTAACACTAAGTTCCATTAACACTAAGTTCCATTAACACTAAGTTCCATTAACACTAAGTTCCATTAACACTAAGTTCCATTAACACTAAGTTCCATTAACACTAAGTTCCATTAACACTAAGTTCCATTAACAGCGAGTTCCATTAACACTAAGTTCCATTAACACTAAGTTCCATTAACACTAAGTTCCATTAACACGCGTTCCATTAACACTAAGTTCCATTAACAGCGAGTTCCATTAACACTAAGTTCCATTAACACTAAGTTCCATTAACACTAAGTTCCATTAACACGCGTTCCATTAACACTAAGTTCCATTAACACTAAGTTCCATTAACACTGAGTTCCATTAACACTGAGTTCCATTAACAGCGCGTTCCATTAACAGCGCGTTCCATTAACAGCGCGTTCCATTAACACTAAGTTCCATTAACACTAAGTTCCATTAACACTAAGTTCCATTAACACTAAGTTCCATTAACAGCGCGTTCCATTAACACTAGTTCCATTAACACTAAGTTCCATTAACACTAAGTTCCATTAACAGCGCGTTCCATTAACACTAAGTTCCATTAACACTAAGTTCCATTAACACTAAGTTCCATTAACAGCGCGTTCCATTAACACTAAGTTCCATTAACACTAAGTTCCATTAACACTAAGTTCCATTAACACTAAGTTCCATTAACAGCGCATTCCATTAACACTAAGTTCCATTAACACTAAGTTCCATTAACACTAAGTTCCATTAACAGCGCGTTCCATTAACACTAAGTTCCATTAACACTAAGTTCCATTAACACTAAGTTCCATTAACACTAAGTTCCATTAACACTAAGTTCCATTAACACTGAGTTCCATTAACACTAAGTTCCATTAACACTAAGTTCCATTAACAGCGCGTTCCATTAACACTAAGTTCCATTACACTAGTTCCATTAACACTAAGTTCCATTAACACTAAGTTCCATTAACAGCGCGTTCCATAACACTAAGTTCCATTAACACTAAGTTCCATTAACAGCGCGTTCCATTAACACTAAGTTCCATTAACACTAAGTTCCATTAACACTAAGTTCCATTAACAGCGCGTTCCATTAACACTAAGTTCCATTAACACTAAGTTCCATTAACAGCGCGTTCCATTAACAGCGCGTTCCATTAACACTAAGTTCCATTAACACTAGTTCCATTAACACTAAGTTCCATTAACACTAAGTTCCATTAACACTAAGTTCCATTAACACTAAGTTCCATTAACAGCGCGTTCCATTAACACTAAGTTCCATTAACACTAAGTTCCATTAACACTGCGTTCCATTAACACTAAGTTCCATTAACACTAAGTTCCATTAACACTAAGTTCCATTAACACTAAGTTCCATTAACACTAAGTTCCATTAACAGCGCGTTCCATAACACTAAGTTCCATTAACACTAAGTTCCATTAACACTAAGTTCCATTAACACTAAGTTCCATTAACAGCGCGTTCCATTAACACTAAGTTCCATTAACACTAAGTTCCATTAACACTGAGTTCCATTAACACTGAGTTCCATTAACACTGAGTTCCATTAACACTAAGTTCCATTAACACTGAGTTCCATTAACACTAAGTTCCATTAACACTAAGTTCCATTAACACTGAGTTCCATTAACACTAAGTTCCATTAACACTAAGTTCCATTAACACTAAGTTCCATTAACACTAAGTTCCATTAACACTAAGTTCCATTAACACTGAGTTCCATTAACACTAAGTTCCATTAACACTGAGTTCCATTAACACTAAGTTCCATTAACAGCGCGTTCCATTAACACTAAGTTCCATTAACACTAAGTTCCATTAACAGCGAGTTCCATTAACACTAAGTTCCATTAACACTAAGTTCCATTAACACTAAGTTCCATTAACAGCGCGTTCCATTAACACTAAGTTCCATTAACACTAAGTTCCATTAACACTGAGTTCCATTAACACTGAGTTCCATTAACACTGAGTTCCATTAACAGCGCGTTCCATTAACAGCGCGTTCCATTAACAGCGCGTTCCATTAACACTAAGTTCCATTAACACTAAGTTCCATTAACAGCGCGTTCCATTAACACTAAGTTCCATTAACACTAAGTTCCATTAACACTAAGTTCCATTAACACTAAGTTCCATTAACAGCGCGTTCCATTAACACTAAGTTCCATTAACACTAAGTTCCATTAACAGCGCGTTCCATTAACACTAAGTTCCATTAACACTAAGTTCCATTAACACTAAGTTCCATTAACAGCGCGTTCCATTAACACTAAGTTCCATTAACACTAAGTTCCATTAACACTAAGTTCCATTAACACTAAGTTCCATTAACAGCGCGTTCCATTAACACTAAGTTCCATTAACACTAAGTTCCATTAACAGCGCGTTCCATTAACACTAAGTTCCATTAACACTAAGTTCCATTAACACTAAGTTCCATTAACACTAAGTTCCATTAACACTAAGTTCCATTAACACTAAGTTCCATTAACAGCGCGTTCCATTAACACTAAGTTCCATTAACACTAAGTTCCATTAACACTAAGTTCCATTAACAGCGCGTTCCATTAACACTAAGTTCCATTAACACTAAGTTCCATTAACAGCGCGTTCCATTAACACTAAGTTCCATTAACACTAAGTTCCATTAACACTAAGTTCCATTAACAGCGCGTTCCATTAACACTAAGTTCCATTAACACTAAGTTCCATTAACAGCGCGTTCCATTAACAGCGCGTTCCATTAACAGCGCGTTCCATTAACACTAAGTTCCATTAACACTAAGTTCCATTAACACGCGTTCCATTAACACTAAGTTCCATTAACACTAAGTTCCATTAACAGCGCGTTCCATTAACACTAAGTTCCATAACACTAGTTCCATTAACACTAAGTTCCATTAACAGCGACGTTCCATTAACACTAAGTTCCATTAACACGCGTTCCATTAACACTGCGTTCCATTAACACGACGTTCCATTAACACGCGTTCCATTAACACTAAGTTCCATTAACAGCGCGTTCCATTAACACTAAGTTCCATTAACAGCGCGTTCCATTAACACTGAGTTCCATTAACACTGAGTTCCATTAACACTAAGTTCCATTAACACTAAGTTCCATTAACACTAAGTTCCATTAACAGCGTGTTCCATTAACACTAAGTTCCATTAACACTAAGTTCCATTAACAGCGCGTTCCATTAACACTAAGTTCCATTAACACTAAGTTCCATTAACACTAAGTTCCATTAACACTAAGTTCCATTAACAGCGCGTTCCATTAACACTAAGTTCCATTAAACACTAAGTTCCATTAACAGCGCGTTCCATTAACACTGAGTTCCATTAACACTGAGTTCCATTAACACTAAGTTCCATTAACACTAAGTTCCATTAACAGCGCGTTCCATTAACACTAAGTTCCATTAACACTAAGTTCCATTAACACTAAGTTCCATTAACACTAAGTTCCATTAACAGCGCGTTCCATTAACACTAAGTTCCATTAACACTAAGTTCCATTAACACTAAGTTCCATTAACACTAAGTTCCATTAACACTAAGTTCCATTAACACTAAGTTCCATTAACACTAAGTTCCATTAACAGCGCGTTCCATTAACACTAAGTTCCATTAACACTAAGTTCCATTAACAGCGCGTTCCATTAACACTAAGTTCCATTAACACTAAGTTCCATTAACACTGAGTTCCATTAACAGCGCGTTCCATTAACACTAAGTTCCATTAACACTAAGTTCCATTAACACTAAGTTCCATTAACACTAAGTTCCATTAACAGCGTGTTCCATTAACACTAAGTTCCATTAACACTAAGTTCCATTAACAGCGCGTTCCATTAACACTAAGTTCCATTAACACTAAGTTCCATTAACACTAAGTTCCATTAACACTAAGTTCCATTAACACTAAGTTCCATTAACACTAAGTTCCATTAACAGCGCGTTCCATTAACACTAAGTTCCATTAACACTAAGTTCCATTAACACTAAGTTCCATTAACAGCGCGTTCCATTAACACTAAGTTCCATTAACACTAAGTTCCACTAACACTAAGTTCCATTAACACCGCGTTCCATTAACACAGCGTTCCATTTACAGCGCGTTCCATTAACACTAAGTTCCATTATCACTAAGTTCCATTAACACTAAGTTCCATTAACACTAAGTTCCATTAACACTAAGTTCCATTAACACTGAGTTCCATTAACACTAAGTTCCATTAACAGCGCGTTCCATTAACACTAAGTTCCATTAACACTAAGTTCCATTAACAGCGCGTTCCATTAACACTAAGTTCCATTAACACTAAGTTCCATTAACAGCGCTTTCCATTAACAATAAGTTCCATTAACACTGAGTTCCATTAACACTGAGTTCCATTAACACTAAGTTCCATTAACAGCGCGTTCCATTAACAGCGCGTTCCATTAACACTAAGTTCCATTAACACTAAGTTCCATTAACACTAAGTTCCATTAATACTAAGTTCCATTAACAGCGCGTTCCATTAACACTAAGTTCCATTAACACTATGTTCCATTAACAGCGCGTTCCATTAACACTAAGTTCCATTAACACTAAGTTCCATTAACACTGAGTTCCATTAACACTAAGTTCCATTAACACTAAGTTCCATGAACACTAAGTTCCATGAACACTAAGTTCCATTAACACTAAGTTCCATTAACACTAAGTTCCATTAACACTAAGTTCCATTAACACTAAGTTCCATTAACACTAAGTTCCATTAACACTAAGTTCCATTAACAGCGTGTTCCATTAACACTAAGTTCCATTAACACTAAGTTCCATTAACAGCGCGTTCCATTAACACTAAGTTCCACTAACACTAAGTTCCATTAACACTAAGTTCCATTAACACTAAGTTCCATTAACACTAAGTTCCATTAACAGCGCGTTCCATTAACACTAAATTCCATTAACACTAAGTTCCATTAACACTAAGTTCCATTAACACTAAGTTCCATTAACAGCGCGTTCCATTAAAACTAAGTTCCATTAACAGCGCGTTCCATTAACACTGAGTTCCATTAACACTGAGTTCCATTAACACTGAGTTCCATTAACAGCGCGTTCCATTAACAGCGCGTTCCATTAACACTAAGTTCCATTAACACTAAGTTCCATTAACACTGAGTTCCATTAACACTGAGTTCCATTAACACTGAGTTCCATTAACAGCGCGTTCCATTAACACTAAGTTCCATTAACAGCGCGTTCCATTAACAGCGCGTTCCATTAACAGCGCGTTCCATTAACACTAAGTTCCATTAACACTAAGTTCCATTAACACTAAGTTCCATCAACACTAAGTTCCATTAAAACTAAGTTCCATTAAAACTAAGTTCCATTAACAGCGCGTTCCATTAAAACTAAGTTCCATTAACAGCGCGTTCCATTAACAGCGCGTTCCATTAAAACTAAGTTCCATTAACACTAAGTTCCACTAACACTGCGTTCCATTAACACTGCGTTCCATTAACACTGAGTTCCATTAACACTGCGTTCCATTAACACTGCGTTCCATTAACACTAAGTTCCATTAACACTAAGTTCCATTAACAGCGCGTTCCATTAACACTAAGTTCCATTAACACTAAGTTCCATTAACACTAAGTTCCATTAACACTAAGTTCCATTAACACCGCGTTCCATTAACAGCGCGTTCCATTTACAGCGCGTTCCATTAACACTAAGTTCCATTAACACTAAGTTCCATTAACACTAAGTTCCATTAAAACTGAGTTCCATTAACACTAAGTTCCATTAACACTAAGTTCCATTAACACTGAGTTCCATTAACACTAAGTTCCATTAACACTAAGTTCCATTAACACTAAGTTCCATTAACAGCGCGTTCCATTAACACTAAGTTCCATTAACACTAAGTTCCATTAACACTAAGTTCCATTAACAGCGCGTTCCATTAACACTGAGTTCCATTAACACTGAGTTCCATTAACACTGAGTTCCATTAACACTAAGTTCCATTAACACGTTCCATTAACACTAAGTTCCATTAACAGCGCGTTCCATTAACACTGCGTTCCATTAACACTAAGTTCCATTAACACTAAGTTCCATTAACACTAAGTTCCATTAACACTAAGTTCCATTAACACTAAGTTCCATTAACACTAAGTTCCATTAACACTAAGTTCCATTAACACTAAGTTCCATTAACACTAAGTTCCATTAACAGCGCGTTCCATTAACACTAAGTTCCATTAACACTAAGTTCCATTAACAGCGCGTTCCATTAACACTAAGTTCCATTAACACTAAGTTCCATTAACAGCGCGTTCCATTAACACTAAGTTCCATTAACACTAAGTTCCATTAACAGCGCGTTCCATTAACACTAAGTTCCATTAACACTAAGTTCCATTAACACTAAGTTCCATTAACACTAAGTTCCATTAACACTAAGTTCCATTAACACTAAGTTCCATTAACACTAAGTTCCATTAACACTAAGTTCCATTAACAGCGCGTTCCATTAACACTAAGTTCCATTAACACTAAGTTCCATTAACACTAAGTTCCATTAACACTAAGTTCCATTAACACTAAGTTCCATTAACACTAAGTTCCATTAACAGCGCGTTCCATTAAACACTAAGTTCCATTAACACTAAGTTCCATTAACAGCGCGTTCCATTAAAACTAAGTTCCATTAACACTAAGTTCCATTAACACTGAGTTCCATTAACACTGAGTTCCATTAACAGCGCGATCCATTAACACTAAGTTCCATTAACACTAAGTTCCATTAACACTAAGTTCCATTAACACTGAGTTCCATTAACACTGAGTTCCATTAACACTGAGTTCCATTAACAGCGCGTTCCATTAACACTAAGTTCCATTAACACTAAGTTCCATTAACACTAAGTTCCATTAACACTAAGTTCCATTAACAGCGCGTTCCATTAACAGCGCGTTCCATTAACAGCGCGTTCCATTAACACTAAGTTCCATTAACACTAAGTTCCATTAACACTAAGTTCCATTAACACTAAGTTCCATTAAAACTAAGTTCCATTAAAACTAAGTTCCATTAACAGCGCGTTCCATTAAAACTAAGTTCCATTAACACTGAGTTCCATTAACACTGAGTTCCATTAACACTGAGTTCCATTAACACTGAGTTCCATTAACACTGAGTTCCATTAACACCGCGTTCCATTAACACCGCGTTCCATTAACACCGCGTTCCATTAACACGCGTTCCATTAACACTAAGTTCCATTATCACTAAGTTCCATTAACACTAAGTTCCATGAACACTGAGTTCCATTAACACTGAGTTCCATTAACACTGAGTTCCATTAACACTGAGTTCCATTAACACTAAGTTCCATTAACACTACGTTCCATTAACACTAAGTTCCATTAACACTAAGTTCCATTAACACTAAGTTCCATTAACACTGAGTTCCATTAACACTAAGTTCCATTAACAGCGCGTTCCATTAACACTAAGTTCCATTATCACTAAGTTCCATTAACACTAAGTTCCACTAACACTGCGTTCCATTAACACTAAGTTCCATTAACACTAAGTTCCATTAACACTAAGTTCCACTAACACTAAGTTCCATTAACACCGCGTTCCCATTAACACCGCGTTCCATTAACACGCGTTCCATTAACACTGCGTTCCATTAACACTGCGTTCCATTAACACTAAGTTCCATTAACACTGAGTTCCATTAACACTGCGTTCCATTAACACTAAGTTCCATTAACACTAAGTTCCATTAACACTGAGTTCCATTAACACTAAGTTCCATTAACACTGCGTTCCATTAACACTGCGTTCCATTAACACTAAGTTCCATTAACACTAAGTTCCATTAACACTAAGTTCCATTGACACTAAGTTCCATTAACACTAAGTTCCACTAACACTAAGTTCCATTAACACTAAGTTCCATTAACACTAAGTTCCATTAACACTAAGTTCCATTAACACTAAGTTCCATTAACACTAAGTTCCATTAACACTAAGTTCCATTAACACTAAGTTCCATAACACTAAGTTCCATTAACACTAAGTTCCATTAACACTAAGTTCCACTAACACTAAGTTCCATTAACACCGCGTTCCATTAACACGCGTTCCATTAACACTGCGTTCCATTAACACTAAGTTCCATAACACTAAGTTCCATTAACACTAAGTTCCATTAACACTAAGTTCCATTAACACTAGTTCCACTAACACTAAGTTCCATTAACACTAAGTTCCATTAACACTAAGTTCCACTAACACTAAGTTCCATTAACACCGCGTTCCATTAACACCGCGTTCCATTAACACTGAGTTCCATTAACACGCGTTCCATTAACACTGCGTTCCATTAACACTAAGTTCCATTAACACTAAGTTCCATTAACACTAAGTTCCATTAACACTAAGTTCCACTAACACTAAGTTCCATTAACACTAAGTTTCATTAACACTAAGTTCCACTAACACTAAGTTCCATTAACACCGCGTTCCATTAACACCGCGTTCCATTAACACTGCGTTCCATTAACACTAAGTTCCACTAACACTAAGTTCCATTAACACTAAGTTCCATTAACACTAAGTTCCATTAACACTAAGTTCCACTAACACTAAGTTCCATTAACACTAAGTTTCATTAACACTAAGTTCCACTAACACTAAGTTCCATTAACACCGCGTTCCATTAACACCGCGTTCCATTAACACTGCGTTCCATTAACACCGCGTTCCATTAACACTGCGTTCCATTAACACTAAGTTCCACTAACACTAAGTTCCATTAACACTAAGTTCCATTAACACTAAGTTCCACTAACACTAAGTTCCATTAACACTAAGTTTCATTAACACTAAGTTCCACTAACACTAAGTTCCATTAACACTGCGTTCCACTGCTCTGTACTCCGGTCCGTACTGCACTTCTGCAGTGCTCTTCAGCACTGCATTGTGCAGTACTCACCTGTAGTAGCGGTGGCAGGCAGTTTGCTCTTGGTCTTGCCTTTAGGGGCTGGGGGCAGCAGAGCCACTTCTTCTTGAGGCATTTGAGCCACTTTCTGCAGGAAGATCTTCTCCAGAGCCTGAGCCATGAGGACGATGTCGTCTGTGGGCTGAAACACAAAACACACCGCCGAGGGGTAAACAACAATAATCACCCGCTGTGTAGATGTAGCAGTAGTGTGTGTGTGTGTGCCTTGTTGTAGATGTAGCAGTAGTGTGTGTGTGTATGTGTGTGTGTGTGCGCCTTGTTGTAGATGTAGCAGTAGTGTGTGTGTGTGTGTGTGTGTGTGTGTGTGTGTGTGAGTGCGTGTGTGTGTACCTTATTGTAGATGTAGCAGAAGTGTGTGTGTGCGTGTGTCTTGTTGTAGATGTAGCAGTAGTGTGTGTGTGTGTGTGTGTGTGCGTGTGCGTGTGTCTTGTTGTAGATGTAGCAGTAGTGTGTGTGTGTGTGAGTGCGTGTGTGTGTGTGAGTGCGTGTGTGTGTGTGTGTGTGTGTACCTTATTGTAGATGTAGCAGAAGTGTGTGTGTGCGTGTGTGTGTGTGTGTGTCTTGTTGTAGATGTAGCAGTAGTGTGTGGTGTGTCTTGTTGTAGATATAGCAGTAGTGTGTGTGTGTGTGTGTGTGCACGTGCGTGCGTGCGCGCACCTTGTTGTAGATGTAGCAGTTGGTGAACATGGTGTTGAAGTCCTGCATGGCTTCACTGGCGCTCCAGTAGTAGTTGTTCTCCAGACGCTTCTTGATGGTTCCCATGTCCATCGGGTTCTTGATCACCTTGTGATAGTCCTGCAACATGGAGGGGTTAGCTTAGACACGGGTCACATGTGAGTCAGGTCTGGCAACAGCAACGCTTACTCTGGAGACCTTTCCAGGACCCTCAGAGCGGAGCGTCCCAGACAACACCATGAACCTTTGATGGGTGGTGAGGCACTTACAGCCAGGCAGAGCTTGATGGCATCCACCGGCAGGTAGAAGGGCCAGGCGAACTGGTGCTTCCACAGCGTCTTCACCACCACATTCTGCATGTACTGCAGCTGGTTGGTCTTCCTGAGGACGAACACACGAGCAGATCACAATGTTGGGAGCTGGCTTTATTCCAGGGATGCAAACACACGTGAAGAAAGAGAGAACTATTGGAAGCAGAAAGAAACGGCGTAATAAGCCATCTGACAGAGGCCTGCGCCGTACCGCTGCAATGAGCCGTTCTTTATCTTTACTCTGATCAATGGAGACAGAGGTGTTGAGTTAGAAATCAGGGGTTTTGTTATTATCTACAGCAGGGGGGGGGGACATCCTCCGAGGTAGGGCTGTGGCGATACACTAATCTCACGATACGATACACGATATTCAGCCAACGATACGATTCGATATAATTCGATACACTTATATCATTTTCTGAAAGATTTGAAAGGGACAGTGACATCTGGTGAGTGCTCCAGTGACTTGGATTGAATTAATTCAACTGAAAACTGAAAGCATCAATTATACAATCCATGGCTCTGACGGAGAGTCTGCAGCTCACTCGCTGGACAAAATGAATCACAAGATGTGGTGAGAAAATGAGTTTCATGTATTGAAACAGTGCAAACGGTAGCTTACAAGCCTTGGAAACGTAAGCACATAAAGTGCAGTATCACACGGACGATGGAGAATGGAAAGGAGCAGCAGGTGGAACACGGGGATTTGCGTTGTTTTGTGTACTGAAAGGAGACCCGGTATAATTCCACCCGCGTGTCTTAAAAGTAGACTGAGGCACGGCAAGGAAGTGTCCTGCAGCTGAGGCTTTGGAGCTCACTTTTCAACGGGACGATGTTGAGGAAACTTCAGACGAATCTGCTCAGCATGTGTGGACAGGAACTGCCATGTGTGGTCTTCACATGTATTTGTCTTTATGGGCAGATATCCCCTATTGTATTGTATATCAGTCTCCAATGAGGACATGTATCATTGGCTGAGCTTGTGCTGATTTTCTGGGATGTGTAAAACT
Organism: Champsocephalus esox; assembly: GCA_036324585.1. NCBI lineage: Eukaryota > Metazoa > Chordata > Actinopteri > Perciformes > Channichthyidae > Champsocephalus > Champsocephalus esox. The sequence goes on from CM070487.1 coordinate 48,391,506, forward strand.
TGATTATAAAGAAATGACCATTTATAAAGGCAAAACACGGAAATGTCCTCTGTGGGTCTCAGGGGGTTAGGGTTCTTATGGGATAATTACTATTCTTGTGGTGCTGCTGCCTTAGTAGGCCCATATTGAGCAGCGCATATTAAGACCAACACTCACGTACAACAACTTCCTTACTTGCAACAAATCAGCACTAATTAGAGTTATTGAGGGGAAACTCGACTAACGGATTATTACTTGTAGAATAAGGCGTTAATAAGTGTTTTATAATGACTAATAAAGAGCCACTGCTAATATGCATGTTAATTAACAACTAGTTGATGGTTAATTTGTGTTCCTTAATATATACGATATATATCGTGGGAAAGCGTATTTGGACCTTGGGTCCCTTGAAAGGCGCTATAGAATATCAGTTCTTATTATTATTATTACTCTGATTGAGCTAAGTATCGCTGGCGTTTTATTTTATTTGGTTGTCTAGCCCCTTATGATATAATCATGTGTATTTTCTCCATTCCTGTTTATGCGTCTCCTCTCAGGTATCACTGGCCCCGTGTATCTCCTGATCGATATAACCGGCCCGCTCTCGTCTATCCCACGTGCTCCACTGAGATCCAGCATCTAGTTTCAGGCGGCCTGTGGAACTGCAGTCAGCTGTTCCTCAGGCTGACTTCATCTCTGGCTCCGCCTCCCTGCAGACCCTGGATGTCCCTGCTCTCACTGAGACCTGGATTACTCCATCCAACACATCCACCCCAGCAGCTCTCTCCACAGCATGCTCCTTCTCCCATACACCCAGACCCCCTGGCAGAGGAGGGGCACTGGTCTCCTGCTCTCTCCACAGCATGCTCCTTCTCCCATACACCCAGACCCCCTGGCAGAGGAGGGGCACTGGTCTCCTGCTCTCTCCACAGCATGCTCCTTCTCCCATACACCCAGACCCCCTGGCAGAGGAGGGGCACTGGTCTCCTGCTCTCTCCACAGCATGCTCCTTCTCCCATACACCCAGACCCCCTGGCAGAGGAGGTGGCACTGGTCTCCTGCTCTCTCCACATGGAGCTTCTCCCTCTTCAAGCTTCCTAACTTCACTCCTTCCACCTTTGAATTCCATGTCGTCACGGTAACCCATCCTATACAATGACCCCTTGTTGTTCTCTCCCGTCCACCAGGCGCCTTGGGGGACTTCCTGGAGGACTTAGATCCTCTCCTCTCACACATCCCTGAACCTGGCCCTCCCGCTGTACTTCTCGGAGACTTCAACCTCCAGGGGAAGATAGACGAACTAACATCTCTGTTCACCGCCTTTGCTTTCTCACTGTCTCCGTCTCCACCGACTCATAAAGCTGGCAGTGTCCTTGATCTCATATCCTCAAGGACCTGCTCTACTTCTAACCTCTCTGTAAACCCGCTCCACACCTCCGATCATTTCTTCATCTCATTCTCTCTCCCCCTCTCCAAACATAAACTAATCTCTTCTCATCCTGCACCTGTCCGCCGTAACCTCCGTTCCCTCTCCCCCTGCCTCATCACTTATCTTTGTTGACCACTTTGAAAAAAAGGTTGATGATATTCGCTCTTCTTTTTCTGACTCACCGCTGGGTCACCAGACCCTCCTTTCACCCACACACTCACCTCCTTCTCCCCTCTCTCTCCAGGTGAGGTTCTTACCCTCATTACCTCTGCCCGCCCTACCACCTGTCCTCTGGACCCTATCCCTTCAAACCTCCTTCAGACTATCGCTCCTGATATTCTACCGTTTCTCACCCACCTCATCAACACTTCTCTAACTTCTGGTCACTTTCCAAACAGTCTCAAGGAGGCGAGAGTAAACCCTCTCCTAAAGAAACCCACTCTCAACCCGTCTGACGTTATAAACTACAGGCCTGTCTCTCTCCTCCAGTTCCTGTCTTTAAACAACTCTCCTGTTATCAGGTCACTCCACAGAAACTGCCCTCCTTGCTGTCACTGAGGAACTGCACACGGCCAAAGCAGCCTCCCTCTCCTCTGTCCTCGTCCTGTTGGACCTGTCTGCTGCATTCGACACGGTGAACCATCAGATCCTCCTTCACTCTCCAAGAACTTGGAGTTTCAGGCTCTGCACTTTCCCTCCTCACCTCATACCTCAAAGACCGCACCTACAGGGTCACTCGGAGAGGGTCCGAGCCCGACCCTCGTCAATTAACTACAGGGGTCCCTCAGGGCTCTGTTCTTGGTCCCCTCCTCTTCTCCCTGTACACAAACTCGCTCGGATCAGTCATTAGCCCGCATGGTTTTTCATACCACTGCTACGCTGACGACACCCAATGAATCCTGCCCTTCCCCCGCTCAGAGACCCAGGTCGTCGCACGCATCTCTGCTCGTCCAGCTGACATCTCTCAGTGGATGTCTGCTCATCACCTCAAGCTCAACCTGGATAAGACTGAACTGCTTTTCCTTCCGGGAAAAGATCGTCCCTCTCTCGACCTGACGATCAACATCGGCCCCTCTGTTGTTTCCCCGACTCAGACTGCAAGGACTCTGGGTGTGACCCTGGATAACAACCTGTCCTTCACTGCAAACATCGCTGCTCCAACCCGCTGCTGCAGATACACGCTCTACAGCATCAGGAGGACGCGTCCCCAGCTGACCCAGAGAGCCACGCAGGTTCTGGTCCAGGCTCTCGTCACCTCACTAGACTACTGCAGCTCCCTCCTGCTGGTCTGCCTGCATGTGCCCTCCGACCTCTCTCACCCAGAATGCAGCGGCTCGTCTGGTCTTCAACCTTCCTGAATGTTCCACACCACGCCGCTCCTCCACTGGCTTCCGGTAACTGCTAGAATCCACTTCAAGACCCTGGTGCTTGCGTACCGTGCTGCGAATGGATCTGGCCCTTCCTACATCCAGGACACGGTTAAACCGTGCACCCCAGCACGTGCACTCCGCTCTGCATCAGCCAGACGACTCGCTGCACCCTCGCTGCGAGGGGGACCCAAGTTCCATCAGCAGGAACACGTGGGTTTGCTGTCCTGGCTCCAAGATGGTGGAATGAGCTCCCATTGACATCAGGACAGCAGAAAGCTCACACACCTTCCAGACTGAAGCTCATCTCTCTGACTCCACCTCGAGGATAGAACTACTAACAAAGCACTTATATACTAACAAAGCACTTATATACTAACAGAGCACTTATATACTAACAAAGCACTTATATACTAACAAAGCACTTATATACTAACAAAGCACTTATATACTAACAAAGCACTTATATACTAACAAAGCTCTTATACTAACAAAGCACTTATATACTAACAAAGCTCTTATAGACTAACAAAGCTTTATATACTAACAAAGCTCTTATATACTAACAAAGCACTTATATACTAACAAAGCTCTTATATACTAACAAAGCACTTATATACTAACAAAGACTATACTAACAAAGCACTTATATACTAACAAAGCACTTATATACTAACAAAGGGCTGGCTCCTCTAAAGCCAGCTGAGTAGCACTTGAAATACTTGGCTCTATGAAGCCTGATGTACTTTATGATTCTGTTTTCTTCATGTTTGTGTCTTGTTGGGGGAACGCACTGATTGTGAGTCGCTCTGGAGAAAAGCCTCAGCTAAATGCAATGTGAAAATATTCTGCTGCTTTTTCCTGCATTTAGACTTTTATTTTCTTGTTCTTATTTCACGTTCAAGTCCCCTCTATTCAAGAACCCTTTAAAGTCCTCAGCCACACCACTTATATACCACGTGCCACTGTTGCTATGTCAGTTCATCTTTCAAATACAAGGTTGCTCGTTTGATTCAAGCTCTTGTAGTCAATATATGTATCCCTAACATTTGATCAGCTAACTAACGACACACACTCAGAGGATCCTTAGAAGCGGTTTAAGTACACACATCTTTAAACACGACTCTTATAAATCACTTTTAAAACCAGCGATGCACGACTGTCAGCTTTTCTAAAATAGAAACTTGGTTTTGGTTCTAGTATGTTCACTGTGCTGTAGGTTATTTAGTGGGAATGCTGATACAGCATTCCCACTATCCGTTATGCTACGTACAAAATTCTTTACTATTATATCACCATGGAAACCTTTGATCTCTGGACACGTCATTAGCTCAAATATAAACGCCTGTGTCATGGAACACGATGATGTCATAACTCCAACTGACATGCTCAGAGCAGCAGACCTCAGATACTGGTCCTGCCCTCAACAGCTCTACGTCAATTATGGGGTGTCATCATATGCTGTTTCCATGGAAACACATCCCTCGCCATAAAAGACGATGTCGCTATAACTCCTATGAAAATGTTCAAAAAGTGCTCAAACGTCACATGTGTGCTAACAGTCCAGCCGTGAAGACATCTACGGGTCTTTTTTGAGATTTCTTAAAATGCCGTTGCCATGGCAACACAATGCTTGCCATGAAACAGGGTTCTCATAACTTCAGTGAAAATGCTCCAAACAGCCCAAAACGTCACAGGTTTGGTAACGATGCAGCCATCAACGCATCTAAGAGTATTATGGGATGTCATCAAATGCCGTTGGCATGGCGACAGATCATTTGCCATCAAGTTAGTTCAGAAGTTTGCAGTTCAAATATTCTGCTGCTTTCCCAAGCCTTTTTACTTTCTTCTCTCATCACACATTCAAGCCCCGTGTTCATGTTTCATTTCAATCTCAATTCTTCACTTTCTTCTTACACATTACATTTCAGCAGTTTAGCGTCAGCTTTTCAGCATAAAGCATCCCACTAGCAATTTCTTCAGGAATTGCATTCTCTAGTTTTAATCTGTTTTTCATTACATTTATTAGAGCACTTTTCCGAATGCGCTTTACATCACTACGTTACACATATCAGACATGGAACAGTGAATACAGCACATCAGTTGAAGAGTCACAAGCAGGGGTGTTGAAAATAATCGTTTCTACGATGCATTGCGATGCGGACGTGGACGATTCGGTATCGATGCAGTGACGGAAGATAATCGATTATAGCGTAGTAACGTTGCTTCCTGATTTTCCGCGGCTTTACTATAACGTTTTTTTTCTTCTGTCACTTTAATATCAAACCGGTCGGTGACGCAGAGATCAGGGAGCAGACGTGACAGCGGCACAGCAACACCGAACACGGAGCAGTCTGCTTTATCCACCAACACAAGTGACAGGCTGACAGTGACCCGATAGAAACTTTGTTATTCACTTAATCACTGAGATATAATGAAGCTAATTTAATCTCATGCATGCATGGGATTTATGTAACAGAGAGACAGAGAATGTGAGTGCACCCACATGCAGTATGTAGTTTGTATATGCTGTTGTTAATACTCCTGTTGCCTGCTGTGTTCAGACTCAAGGTGTGTGATGCCTCCTTCAGGACATTCAGTGTCCTTCCTTAGAAGGTCGTGGCTAGAAGCTGCAGCTCGACTGCAGAAGCATTAGCTTTTTGTTTTTGAGGATGGAACCACTTCACACACGGAGGCTAGACCTATACAATTCATTTATTTTGGTTTATAAATTAATGTCAAGACATTTATGTGATTGATTTCTGAAGCACTTTGTAAATAATAAAAAGAGAGGTCATATGTATTTACTGCATGTATGCATTGATGAAGAATAAGCCATGTGCAGCAATATAGAACATTGAGGATGCAACGCATTGGTATGAATCGGGATGCACCGGGGTATCGAACCGAATCGTTGACAGGATAATCGAATCGTGAGACCAGTGAGGATGCACAGCCCGAGGCACAAGGACACGAAGCTGTGGGTACTTTTGACTTAATGCAGGTCTCCCTTGAAGATCTGTGATCTCAGTGGGACCAGTCTGGATACATAAAGGTTTGAAATGAAATGAGAGACGTGTACAGCGCTTCTCTAGAAACTCAGACGCTTTGACATAGAATACAAAAAGGATGCGTGTACTTGTACTTGAGTAAAGGATGTGTACTTGTACTTGAGAAAAGGATGTGTGTACTTCTACTTGAGGAAAGGATGTGTGTACTTCTACTTGAGTAAAGGATGTGTACTTGTACTTGAGGAAAGGATGTGTGTACTTCTACTTGAGGAAAGGATGTGTACTTGTACTTGAGGAAAGGATGTGTACTTGTACTTGAGGAAAGGATGTGTGTACTTCTACTTGAGGAAAGGATGTGTGTACTTCTACTTGAGGAAAGGATGTGTGTACTTCTACTTGAGGAGAGGATGTGTATTTCCACTTGAGAAAAGGATGTGTGTACTTCTACTTGAGGAAAGGATGTGTGTACTTCTACTTGAGGAAAGGATGTGTGTACTTCTACTTGAGGAAAGGATGTGTACTTGTACTTGAGGAAAGGATGTGTGTACTTCTACTTGAGGAAAGGATGTGTGTACTTCTACTTGAGGAGAGGATGTGTATTTCCACTTGAGAAAAGGATGTGTGTACTTCTACTTGAAGAAAGGATGTGTACTTCTACTTGAGGAGAGGATGTGTACTTCTACTTGAGTAAAGGATGTGTACTTCCACTTGAGAAAAGGATGTGTGTACTTCTACTTGAAGAAAGGATGTGTACTTCTACTTGAGGAGAGGATGTGTACTTCTACTTGAGTAAAGGATGTGTACTTCCACTTGAGAAAAGGATGTGTGTACTTCTACTTGAAGAAAGGATGTGTACTTCTACTTGAGGAGAGGATGTGTACTTCTACTTGAGGAAAGGATGTATACTTCCACTTGAGGAAAGGATGTATACTTCTACTTGAGGAAAGGATGTATACTTCTACTTGAAGAAAGGATGTGTACTTCTACTTGAGGAAAGGATGTATACTTCTACTTGAGGAAAGGATGTGTGTACTTCTACTTGAGGAAAGGATGTGTGTACTTCTACTTGAGGAAAGGATGTGTACTTGTAGTTGAGTAAAGGATGTGTACTTGTACTTGAGGAAAGGATGTGTGTACTTCTACTTGAGGAAAGGATGTGTGTACTTCTACTTGAGGAGAGGATGTGTATTTCCACTTGAGAAAAGGATGTGTGTACTTCTACTTGAGGAAAGGATGTGTGTACTTCTACTTGAGGAAAGGATGTGTACTTGTACTTGAGTAAAGGATGTGTACTTGTACTTGAGGAAAGGATGTGTGTACTTCTACTTGAGGAAAGGATGTGTGTACTTCTACTTGAGGAGAGGATGTGTATTTCCACTTGAGAAAAGGATGTGTGTACTTCTACTTGAAGAAAGGATGTGTGTACTTCTACTTGAGGAGAGGATGTGTACTTCTACTTGAGTAAAGGATGTGTACTTCCACTTGAGAAAAGGATGTGTGTACTTCTACTTGAAGAAAGGATGTGTACTTCTACTTGAGGAGAGGATGTGTACTTCTACTTGAGGAAAGGATGTATACTTCCACTTGAGGAAAGGATGTATACTTCTACTTGAGGAAAGGATGTGTACTTCTACTTGAAGAAAGGATGTGTACTTCTACTTGAGGAAAGGATGTGTACTTCTACTTGAGGAAAGGATGTGTACTTCTACTTGAGGAAAGGATGTGTACTTCTACTTGAGGAAAGGATGTGTACTTCTACTTGAGGAAAGGATGTGTACTTCTACTTGAGGAGAGGATGTGTACTTCTACTTGAGGAAAGGATGTGTGTACTTCTACTTGAGGAGAGGATGTGTACTTCTACTTGAGGAAAGGATGTGTACTTCTACTTGAGGAAAGGATGTGTACTTCTACTTGAGGAAAGGATGTGTACTTCTACTTGAGGAAAGGATGTGTACTTCTACTTGAGGAGAGGATGTGTACTTCTACTTGAGGAAAGGATGTGTGTACTTCTACTTGAGGAGAGGATGTGTACTTCTACTTGAGGAAAGGATGTATACTTCTACTTGAGGAAAGGATGTATACTTCTACTTGAGGAAAGGATGTGTACTTCTACTTGAGGAAAGGATGTGTGTACTTCTACTTGAGGAAAGGATGTGTACTTCTACTTGAGGAAAGGATGTATACTTCTACTTGAGGAGAGGATGTGTACTTCCACTTGAGGAAAGGATGTGTACTTCCACTTGAGGAAAGGATGTGTACTTCCACTTGAGGAAAGGATGTGTACTTCCACTTGAGGAAAGATGTGTGTACTTCTACTTGAGTAAAGGATGTGTGTACTTCTACTTGAGGAAAGGATGTGTACTTCTACTTGAGGAAAGGATGTGTGTACTTCTACTTGAGTAAAGGATGTGTGTACTTCTACTTGAGTAAAGGATGTATACTTCTACTTGAGGAGAGGATGTGTACTTCTACTTGAGGAAAGGATGTGTACTTCCACTTGAGAAAAGATGTGTGTACTTCTACTTGAGGAGAGGATGTGTACTTCTACTTGAGGAAGGACAGTGTGTGTCTCCTGTCTAGTGAGCTGAGTGTAATTGAGGGGTACAGAGGAGAGGTGAAGGTGCTCCTACCTGTCTGGGGATTGAGGGGTAAAGGTGTGTGTGTGTGTGTGTGTGCGTGCGTGCGTGTGTGTGTGTGTGTGTGTGTCCCTACCTGCCGGGCTTGGTGGCGTTGGTGACCTCGGGGGGCTGAGGGTTGGTGACCGTGGGGGGGCTGGGGGGCGCAGCCTCAGGGGCGTCCGACATGGTGGACGGCGGTGACGCTGCAATGCACTGTGGGACGGCAGTGTCTGACCTGAAGGGGAAAACCACTCCCTCTCCGGCCTGAGGGGGTGTGTGTGTGTGTGAGGGCACACAGGTACGTTAGTGTGCGTTCAGTCCAGGTCTCGTTGGTGGCGTTGATTCTTCTGCTCGATGTTTCCCCCGAGGAGACAAACTCCCATCGCACAACCTGAGACACACACACACACACACACACACACACACACACACACACACACACACACACACATTAACAGCTGAAACACAGAAGCCTCAGACTTTAAAAGATTCACATTAAGATATGAATGAATCACTAAAGTCCTGTTTCTGCAGGAATATCATTTTCTCTGGGTTTCACCTTAAAGGGAATTCATTGATGTGATTCTGTAAATGGACGTTTCTCCGCAGAACGATTGACCCATGTTTTGTGAGATGTTTGACAGACTCTTGATATAGAAGCTTCTTCAGAGCGGAGATGTCTCTACACCGCTCCTCTGTAATCTGCCCTGTTTATAATAAAGTGAATATCTCCATCTTGGACTCTCGCGGCTTTCACACCAGCGAATGTTCAATAAAATGTAAAATGTTCAATCCTAGCAGCAGCGCCTGATGATCAGGTTCAATGTTTATCATCAACACTGATATTTGGCTTTTTAACCATAACATTGTTACTCTTAGAAACAAAGTTAATGACCTCTTGCCTTCGACCAGTATCGTGTTATCAACAGCTCCTGGAATCGTAAGTTCTAATATTACACTAGAAAGTAAACTAGAATGCTTTTCAGCCATTAACCTTGAACAATAACATTCAATGATTCTCTCTTCTAAACCATCAACGTGCGTTAGACCCAATTCCAACTAAGCTGTTGAAGGAAGTGTTTCCATTAATTAGCACTTCTTTATTAAATATTATGAATATGTCTTTATTATCAGGCTATGTTCCACAATCATTCAAAGTAGCAGTGATAAAACCGCTTCTTAAAAAGCACAACCTCGATCCAGAGGTTTTAGCCAACTATAGACCTATTTCTAATCTTCAATCTTCAGTCTGGCTTTAGAACACATCACAGCACAGAGACAGCTCTGGTTAAAGTCACAAATGATATTCTAATAGCCTCAGACAAGGGACTTGTCTCTATTCTTGTGTTGCTCGATCTCAGTGCTGCATTTGATACTATCGACCATGACATCCTATTGCAAAGACTAGAGCACTTGGTTGGCATACAGGGAACTACTTTAGGCTGGTTCAGGTCCTATCTATCTGAACGCTCTCAGTTTGTACGTGTTAACGATGAATCTTCCACGCAAACCAAAGTTAGCCATGGAGTGCCACAGGGCTCAGTGCTCGGACCTATTTTGTTCACATTATATATGCTTCCAATATTATAAGGAATCATTCTGTAAACTTTCATTGTCATGCGGATGATACTCAACTATATTTATCAATCAAGCCTGATGAAATTAATCATCTAAATGAAATTCAAGACTGCCTTAAGGACTTAAAAACGTGGATGAGCTTAAACTTTTTGATGTTAAACACGACCAAAACTGAAGTTATTGTACTTGGCCCGAAGAATCTACGAAACAAATGATCTAAAGATATACTAACTATGGATGGCATTAATTTGGCCTCCAGTGAGACTGTAAGGAATCTTGGTGTTATATTTGATCAGGATTTATCCTTTAACGCCCACATAAAATCAATTTCAAGGACCGCCTACTTCCATCTACGTAACATTGCAGAGAGCAGGCATATCTTGCCTCAAAGCGATGCAGAGAAACTAGTCCATGCATTTGTTACTTCTAGGCTGGATTATTGTAACTCTTTACTATCAGGGAGTACCAAGAAGTCAGTCAAGTGGCTTCAGCTGATTCAAAATGCTGCGGCTCGTGTACTAACCAGAGTTAGGAGAAGGGACCACATTACTCCTGTTCTGGCTGCCTTACACTGGCTCCCTATAGAACACAGGATAGAATTTAAAATTCTTCTTCTCGCCTACAAAGCCCTTAATGGGCAGGCGCCATCTTACCTTAAAGAACTCATTACACCCTACTGTCCTACGAGGGCATTGCACTCCAAGAGTGCAGGGTTGTTGGTTGTTCCTAGAGTCTCTAAAGTACAATGGGAGCCAGAGCCTTTTCTCATCAAGCTCCACATTTGTGGAATCAGCTTCCAGTTTGTGTTCGGGCGGCAGACACCCTATCCGTTTTTAAGAGTGCGCTGAAGACCTTCCTTTGTGATAAAGCTTATAGTTAGGGCTGATTAGATTCAGCCCCTAGTTTTGCTGATATAGGCTTAGTCTGTCGGGGGACATCTCACTTCTTCCTTCTCTCTGTCTGTACCTGTGTCCTCTCATGGGGACATCTCCCTTCTTCCTTCTCTCTGTCTGTACCTGTGTCCTCTCATGGGGACATCTCACTTCTTCCTTCTCTCTGTCTGTACCTGTGTCCTCTCATGGGGACATCTCCCTTCTTCCTTCTCTCTGTCTGTATCTGTGTCCTCTCATGGGGACATCTCACTTCTTCCTTCTCTCTGTCTGTACCTGTGTCCTCTCATGGGGACATCTCCCTTCTTCCTTCTCTCTGTCTGTATCTGTGTCCTCTCATGGGGACATCTCCCTTCTTCCTTCTCTCTGTCTGTACCTGTGTCTTCTCATGGGGACATCTCACTTCTTCCTTCTCTCCGTCTGTACCTGTGTCCTCTCATGGGGACATCTCCCTTCTCTCTGTCTGTACCTGTGTCCTCTCATGGGGACATCTCACTTCTTCCTTCTCTCTGTCTGTACCTGTGTCCTCTCATGGGGACATCTCACTTCTTCCTTCTCTCTGTCTATACCTGTGTCCTCTCATGGGGACATCTGACTTCTTCCTTCTCTCTGTCTGTCCCTGTGTCCTCTCATGGGGACATCTCCCTTCTTCCTTCTCTCTGTCTGTCCCTGTGTCCTCTCATGGGGACATCTCACTTCTTCCTTCTCTCTGTCTGTCCCTGTGTCCTCTCATGTTCCATTAACCCAGCTTCCCCGCATGTCTCTTTCTGGTGTCTATATACGCTGGGATCCGGAGTCACGGATGATCCTGCGGTCCTGAGCCCTGGATCTTGAGTCGTGGCTGTGGTCCTGGATCATAAGTCCTGGATGTGTGTTTTTCGCAGGTCTAGCTCTGTACTGAGTGTGTGTTTCGCGGGTCTAGCTCTGTACTGAGTGTGTGTTTCGCGGGTCTAGCTCTGTACTGAGTGTGTGTTTCGCAGGTCTAGCTCTGTACTGAGTGTGTGTTTCGCGGGTCTAGCTCTGTACTGAGTGTGTGTTTCGCAGGTCTAGCTCTGTACTGAGTGTGTGTTTCGCGGGTCTAGCTCTGTACTGAGTGTGTGTTTCGCGGGTCTAGCTCTGTACTGAGTGTGTGTTTCGCGGGTCTAGCTCTGTACTGAGTGTGTGTTTCGCGGGTCTAGCTCTGTACTGAGTGTGTGTTTCGCGGGTCTAGCTCTGTACTGAGTGTGTGTTTCGCGGGTCTAGCTCTGTACTGAGTGTGTGTTTCGCGGGTCTCGCTCTGTACTGAGTGTGTGTTTCGCAGATCTAGCTCTGTACTGAGTGTGTGTTTCGCGGGTCTAGCTCTGTACTGAGTGTGTGTTTCGCAGGTCTAGCTCTGTACTGAGTGTGTGTTTCGCAGATCTAGCTCTGTACTGAGTGTGTGTTTCGCGGGTCTAGCTCTGTACTGAGTGTGTGTTTCGCGGGTCTAGCTCTGTACTGAGTGTGTGTTTCGCGGGTCTAGCTCTGTACTGAGTGTGTGTTTCGCGGGTCTAGCTCTGTACTGAGTGTGTGTTTCGCGGGTCTAGCTCTGTACTGAGTGTGTGTTTCGCGGGTCTAGCTCTGTACTGAGTGTGTGTTTCGCGGGTCTAGCTCTGTACTGAGTGTGTGTTTCGCGGGTCTAGCTCTGTACTGAGTGTGTGTTTCGCGGGTCTAGCTCTGTACTGAGTGTGTGTTTCGCGGGTCTAGCTCTGTACTGAGTGTGTGTTTCGCGGGTCTAGCTCTGTACTGAGTGTGTGTTTCGCGGGTCTAGCTCTGTACTGAGTGTGTGTTTCGCGGGTCTAGCTCTGTACTGAGTGTGTGTTTCGCAGGTCTAGCTCTGTACTGAGTGTGTGTTTCGCGGGTCTAGCTCTGTACTGAGTGTGTGTTTCGCGGGTCTAGCTCTGTACTGAGTGTGTGTTTCGCGGGTCTAGCTCTGTACTGAGTGTGTGTTTCGCGGGTCTAGCTCTGTACTGAGTGTGTGTTTCGCAGGTCTAGCTCTGTACTGAGTGTGTGTTTCGCGGGTCTAGCTCTGTACTGAGTGTGTGTTTCGCGGGTCTAGCTCTGTACTGAGTGTGTGTTTCGCGGGTCTAGCTCTGTACTGAGTGTGTGTTTCGCGGGTCTAGCTCTGTACTGAGTGTGTGTTTCGCGGGTCTAGCTCTGTACTGAGTGTGTGTTTCTGAAATGTTTTTCCGTTAATCACCCAAACGCACAGCAGAACCAGACCCTGGAGCACCGGCCTCTTTACGCACTCCTCTCCATCCCCTCATGAGGCTGAGAAGAGAACTCTCCATCGTGTTCAGCCCCGAGCAACATGCTGCCTCTCCCCAGGTAGGGGTGGGTACCGAGCCCCGGTGTTACACGGGCCGGAATTAAAGACAGTGGTAACGTTAAGCTCCGACGTTATCGGACTTTTTATCGGTACTGGAGACATTTAAAAAATATATGCAGGGTTATACTTGCATAGACTATACTTGGGCGGGCCGCCCAGGTATATTAACGGCCGCCAAGTATATTTCGCGACCCATTTAGTTTTTTTTATAAGTTCTTTTTTTAATGTCGTGACCACGGCGCATCTGCGATCGACTTGTGGACAATGATCACGCGCTCCCTTGCTCTGATCTCGCCTCCTTCTGGCCTGTTAAGTGGCCTGCCTCACACAGGGTGACTGGTCTAATGCAGGAGTGGCCAACCCGCGGCTCTTTGCCGAGTCTTATGCGGCTCCTCAGTTCATATCGAATTGTAATTGTGTTTTTTGCGCATATGTATCCCAGTTCACAAAGGGTTAACAACACACGTTCCAGCCTTCGGTACACAGAGTTTTGAACAAAGAAGTGCTTTAGCCAATCAGAATGCAGATCCTGCAGTACTGGAGTCACGATGTGACAGTGAAGGGAGAGACCTGCTTATGATCGGCAGAAATACAACTCCGATAAAACCGTAATAACTCAATATGATGTTGTCAAATCAAAACGGTAACAATGTGCAGTGGCGTGTGTGTGGTGGTGTGTGTGTGTGTGTGTGTGTGTGTGGTGTGTGTGTGAGAAGGCCTGCTCCCGGAAAGCTGGCAGCTCACACAGAAGGACTCCCGAAGTCGGTGATTTGCGGTAAAGAAATGAACGAGAGAGAAAGTGCATCTCTGTCAGTCAGAGGGTTGGTACACGTCGAGATGTCACGCGAGGAGAATCAACTCAAACACACTTCATTTATCTGTAAATGACGGCCATGAATGTGTGAGAGACACAGACAGAATAAAGCCAGGTATATTTGTATTAAATGATGAGCCCTTCCACGTCCTCTGCACGCTTCAAAGAAGCAACATGCAGAAAGATAACTACGTTTTCAAAGGTTTCGTGCGAGACACAGCATTAATGATCGACAGTGACTGGCCTCTGGACGTGCCGCTGGGACGACAGGTTAAGCCTATTTCTGTCACTATCATGGACTGTGACATTCATAGGACATCTGGCTGAGCGGAGGTACATGTTTCTGTGAGAGGGCGGCGGTGCGTGTGCGTGTGTGTGTGTGGTGAGTGTGTGTGTGTGTCAATTATTGTTCATTTTTAGATGTTCATGTTGTGTGTGTGAGAGATAGAGGGCACACAGAAAGGCTGAGAGCACAAGAGGGAAGGAGAGCGAGGTCGGCACCCAGCATGTGTGCCTGTGTGTCTGATGTGGCTCTTTGCAGTAACTCCTCTGATTGGTTGGCCCCCCCTGGTCTAATGGAGAGCGAGGTGGGCTGAGGATCGGAAGGCTGTGGGTTCAAATCCCGCCAGGAACACCACCACTAGTGCGCCCTTGAGCAAGGCACTGAGCCCTCAGTTACTCCAGGGAGGATGTCCCTGTAATCGGTCATTGTGTGCGAGGGGCGGTTCGTAAAGGCCTGCTGACGACAGGCCGTCGTCCTGTCAGCGGGTACTCTGGGTTCTGTCTTCAGGACGGAGTTGGGTTGTGTTGATAACTGGAAGGGACTTGATTGGATCCAATATTAGAGTAATCTTCTCGTTTGTGTGTTTGAATATATCTGGCCTTTGTTTCTGTGATCGAATGATTCACTCGAGTAAAAAGGTTGATGAATTATCATCTAATGATTCGTATGATGTTTGTTATGTTAAAGGTCACTTTGAATGATTTTAACTCATGTTAATGTGGAACAACTAACATTTTAAATTCGGGACGGTCCACATTAATTTCAGGGCGGCTTAGGTTGTATTTCTGGGCGGTTCCGGGAGGATGGGGGAAACAAGTTAGTGGAGAGCCCTGGCTGGATGGACATCCTCGTGGATTCATCTTCTTATCACAGACACATGCATTTCCGAACATCTGGACTACCTACGCTGTGAAATGTATTATCTCTTGGATTCACACACGGCATCTATCCCCCATCCTAACCCGATCGCAGTCTGTCCGTCCTGGAGAGGGACCCTCCTCTGCTGCTCTCCCTGAGCTTTCTCCCATGTTCCCTTAGACCAGGGGTGCCCAACCAGTCGATCGCGATCGACCGGGAGATTCCCAGTCGATCGCGAGATGTGTCTAAAAATAGAACAACAATATTCAGTTGTATCGTTAATGTCCTGTAACATAATCTTCCTGTGCCAGAATAATGCACTTGAACGCATCAAAGCTTTGTGATTGGCCGGCGTGACCCCATGTGTCGGGGCGTGGCTGGTGGGCAGTGGGCACTAGTTCACTGACGTTGTCCGTGTCAACAGGAGTGACAGTCCGCACACACACAAGACCGCAATCATGGCAGAAGCAAAACATATATCATTGTCACTCCGAGTGGGAGGATGATTATTTCTGTATCTGTTCCAGTTCAAAGTCCGTCTGTCTCTCGTCTCTCGTCTCTCGTCCGCACTGCGAGCGTGGCTTTATCGAAGAAGGGTCTTTTAGGAGCGGCATTTCAAAACAGTGCACAAACGCCACGAGACGAAATTCTCTCCTAATTCTGCCCTGCGCTCCAAAAGGGGAGGGGCCTGAGAGGACAGCTAAAGGGGAGGGGCCTGAGAGGACAGCTAAAGGGGAGGGGCCTGAGAGGACAGCTAAAGGGGAGGGGCCTGAGAGGACAGCTAAAGGGGAGGGGCCTGAGAGGACAGCTAAAGGGGAGGGGCCTGAGAGGACAGCTAAAGGGGAGGAGCCTGAAAGGACAGCTAAAGGGGAGGGGCCTGAGAGGACAGCTAAAGGGGAGGGGCCTGAGAGGACAGCTAAAGGGGAGGGGCCTGAGAGGACAGCTAAAGGGGAGGAGCCTGAAAGGACAGCTAAAGGGGAGGGGCCTGAGAGGACAGCTGAAGGGGAGGGGCCTGAGAGGACAGCTGAAGGGGAGGGGCCTGAGAGGACAGCTAAAGGGGAGGGGCCTGAGAGGACAGCTAAAGGGGAGGGGCCTGAGAGGACAGCTAAAGGGGAGGGGCCTGAGAGGACAGCTAAAGGGGAGGGGCCTCAGAGGACAGCTAAAGGGGAGGGGCCTGAGAGGACAGCTGAAGGGGAGGGGCCTGAGAGGACAGCTAAAGGGGAGGGGCCTGAGAGGACAGCTAAAGGGGAGGGGCCTGAGAGGACAGCTAAAGGGGAGGGGCCTGAGAGGACAGCTAAAGGGGAGGGGCCTGAGAGGACAGCTAAATGCACAGCAGTCCATTTCCACCAGGCCTAACAACTAGAGCCAGGCTGCTCCAGAGCATCTCATCGGGTCAGTCACGTTCTTGAGAAACACATGAAGTCTTTCAAAGACGGCGAAGTTGTGGAAGAAGCGTTCCTGGAGGCTGCGACGCGTAATAAAAATAACAGAAGCATTTCAACAGGTTTTTGATATGATGAAAACTCAAGTTAGACACCGTTATTAATCAGCTGTGAGTTTTAGTTTGATCTAATTCATTATAATTATTGTACAGAATGGTTTAAGAATGCAAACTTAAAGCTGATTAAAGTCTGTCATCAGTTCAGGTTCAGAAGCTCGTGCTGCCTGCATCCTATTCTAACGGCATTTCCTTTATACTCGACTAAGATGCAACAAAAAAGGGTTTGATTCTGTTCATGTCGTCTCTTATTGCACGTTGCAGCAGATTCCTGAGCAGCTTCAGATCGGAGTCGTCTTGTTAGGAAGCCTCATTTATACTTTGGTAGCAACACTATTTTTATATAATGCAAAGAAAGGCTTCAGAGACTTTCATATGTGGCAGCCCGGTTCAATGCTTCTTGAAAACATTACCCACTGTAGTGACGTGTGCATAAACTCCAACTCTGTATCAACACACTGTTGTGTAGCTTCAGTTAAATACGTGTGTAGATTAGAAAGAGGTCAGAGAAAGGATCTGCAGTATTTTATGGAGTATTAATCGTACAAAGGTCAGTTTTATACAAGTAGAAGTGTGTATTTACCTGGTAGGCTGTCAGGAATGGCCTCTCTACTTGGACTGGGAGATCTCGGCAGACTGGCAACTTTAAAAGTAGCTCTCGGTTCAAAAAGGTTGGGCACCCCTGCCTTAGACTGTGGGGTTTCTCCAAAAGTGTTTCCTTGTACACTGTGAGGGTCTAAGAGCAGAGCGTCTAAGGACAGAGGGTCTGAGGAAAGAGGGTGTGAGGACAGAGGGTCTGATCTCACATCTCTGATCTCACGTCTCAAATCTCTGCTCGTGGATCTCACGTCTCTGATCTCAAATCTCTGATCTCATCGGATCTCAAATCTCTGATCTCGCGGATCTCAAATCTCTGATCTCACATCTCTGCTCGCGGATCTCAAATCTCACATCTCTGATCTGACGTCTGATCTCAAATCTCTGCTCGTGGATCTCACGTCTCTGATCTCAAATCTCACGTCTCTGATCTCAAATCTCACATCTCTGATCTCAAATCTCTGATCTCAAATCTCTGCTCGCGGATGTCAAATCTCAAATCTCTGTTCATGGATCTCACATCTCTGATCTCAAATCTCTGCTCGCGGATCTCAAATCTGACATCTCTGATCTCACATCTCAAATCTCTGATCGTGGATCTCACGTCTCTGATCTCAAATCTCTGCTCGTGAATCTCACATCTCTGATCTCAAATCTCTGATCTCAATCTCGTGGATCTCAAATCTCTGATCTCAAATCTTGATCTCAAATCTCTGCTCGTGGATCTGACATCTCTGATCTCACATCTCTGCTCGTGGATCTCAAATCTCTGATCTCAAATCTCTGCTCGCAGATCTCAAATCTCAGCTCGATCTCTGATCTCACGTCTCTGATCTCACGTCTCAAATATCAAGGATCTCAAATCTCTGATCTCACATCTCTGATCTCAAATCTCTGCTCGTGGATCTCACGTCTCTGATCTCAAGGATCTCACATCTCTGATCTCAAATATCTGATCTCACATCTCTAATCTCTGATCTCAAATCTCTGCTCGTGGATCTCACGGATCTCACATCTCTGATCTCACGGATCTCAAATCTCTGCTCGTGAATTCAAATCTCTGATCTCACATCGCTGCTCGTGGATCTCACATCTCTGATCTGACGTCTGATCTCAAATATCTGCTCGTGGATCTCACGTCTCTGATCTCAAGATCTCAAATCTCTGCTCGTGGATCTCACGTCTCTGATCTCAAGGATCTCAAATCTCTGCTCGTGGATCTCACGTCTCTGATCTCAAGGATCTCAAATCTCTGCTCGTGGATCTCACGTCTCTGATCTCAAATCTCACATCTCTGATCTCAAATCTCTGCTCGCGGATCTCAAATCTCTGCTCGTGGATCTCACATCTCAAATCTCTGATCTCAAATCTCTGTTCGTGGATCTCAAATCTCTGATCGTGGATCTCACGTCTCTGATCTCACATCTCAAATCTCTGATCTCACATCTCTGATCTCAAATCTCTGCTCGTGGATCTCACATCTCTGATCGCAAATCTCTGCTCGTGGATCTCAAATCTCTGATCTCACATCTCTGCTCGTGGATCTCAAATCTATGATCTCAAATCTCTGATCTCACATCTCTGCTCGTGGATCTCAAATCTCTGCTTGTGGATCTCTGATCTCACATCTCAAATCTCTGCTTGTGAATCTCTGATCTCACATCTGATCTCAAATCTCTGCTCGTGGATCTCACGTCTCTGATCTCAAGAATCTCACATCTCTGATCTCAAATATCTGATCTCACATCTCTGATCTCAAATCTCTGCTCGTGGATCTCACATATCAAATCTCACGGATCTCACATCTCTGATCTCACGGATCTCAAATCTCTGCTCGTGAATTCAAATCTCTGATCTCACATCGCTGCTCGTGGATCTCACATCTCTGATCTGACGTCTGATCTCAAATATCTGCTCGTGGATCTCACGTCTCTGATCTCAAGGATCTCAAATCTCTGATCTCGAGGATCTCAAATCTCACATCTCTGATCTCAAATCTCTGCTCGCGGATCTCAAATCTCTGCTCGTGGATCTCACATCTCAAATCTCTGATCTCAAATCTCTGTTCGTGGATCTCAAATCTCTGATCGTGGATCTCACGTCTCTGATCTCACATCTCAAATCTCTGATCTCACATCTCTGATCTCAAATCTCTGCTCGTGGATCTCACATCTCTGATCGCAAATCTCTGATCTCACATCTCTGCTCGTGGATCTCAAATCTCTGATCTCACATCTCTGCTCGTGGATCTCAAATCTCTGCTTGTGGATCTCTGATTTCACATCTCAAATCTCTGCTTGTGGATCTCTGATCTCACATCTCAAATCTCTGATCTACGTCTCTGATCTCACATCTCTGCTCGTGGATCTCAAATCTCTGATCTCAAATCTCTGTTCGTGGATCTCAAATCTCTGATCGTGGATCTCACGTCTCTGATCTCACATCTCAAATCTCTGATCTCACATCTCTGATCTCAAATCTCTGCTCGTGGATCTCACATCTCTGATCGCAATTCTCTGCTCGTGGATCTCAAATCTCTGATCTCACATCTCTGCTCGTGGATCTCAAATCTCTCTGATCTCAAATCTCTGCTCGTGGATCTCAAATCTCTGCTTGTGGATCTCTGATCTCACATCTCAAATCTCTGCTCGCGGATCTCAAATCTCTGATCTTACGTCTCTGATCTCACATCTCTGCTCGCGGATCTCACATCTCTGATCTCACGTCTCAAATCTCAAGGATCTCAAATCTCTGATCTCACATCTCTGCTCGTGGATCTCAAATCTCTGCTCTGGATCTCAAATCTCTGATCTCAAATCTCGATCGATCTCAAATCTCTGATCTCACATCTCTGCTCGTGGATCTCAAATCTCTGATCTCACATCTCTGCTCGCGGATCTCAAATCTCTGATCTCAAATCTCTGCTCGTGGATCTCACATCTCTGATCTCAAATCTCTGCTCGTGGATCTCACATCTCAAATCTCTGATCTCAAATATCACGTCTCTGATCTCACATCTCTGCTCGCGGATCTCAAATCTCTGATCTCACATCTCTGCTCGCAGATCTCAAATCTCTGATCTCACATCTCTGCTCATGGATCTCAAATCTCTGATCTCACATCTCTGATCTCAAATCTCTGCTCGTGGATCTCAAATCTCACGTCTCTGATCTCAAATCTCTGATCTCACATCTCTGCTCGCGGATCTCAAATCTCTGCTCGTGGATCTCAAATCTCTCATCTTTACTCGCGGATCTCAAATCTCTGATCTCAATTCTCTGCTCGTGGATCTCAAATCTCTTTACTCGCGGATCTCAAATCTCTGATCTCACATCTCTGCTCGTGGATCTCAAATCTCTGATCTCACATCTCTGCTCGTGGATCTCAAATCTCTCATCTTTGCTCGCGGATCTCTGATCTCAATTCTCTGCTCGCGGATCTCAAATCTCACATCTCTGCTCGCGGATCTCAAATCTCTGCTCGTGGATCTCAAATCTCTGCTATCAAATCTCTGCTCGCCGATCTCCAATCTCTGATCTCACATCTCTGCTCGTGGATCTCAAATCTCTCATCTTTGCTCGCGGATCTCAAATCTCTGATCTCAATTCTCTGCTCGCGGATCTCAAATCTCTGATCTCACATCTCTGCTCGTTGATCTCAAATCTCTGATCTCACATCTCTGCTCGCGGATCTCAAATCTCTCGCGGATCTCACATCTCTGCTCGCGGATCTCAAATCTCTGCTCGCGGATCTCAAATCTCTGCTCGCGGATCTCAAATCTCTGATCTCACATCTCTGCTCGCGGATCTCAAATCTCTGCTCGCGGATCTCAAATCTCTGATCTCAAATCTGATCTCACTCTGCTCGCGGATCTCAAATCTCTGATCTCAAATCTCTGCTCGCGGATCTCAAATCTCTGCTCGCAGATCTCAAATCTCACATCTCTGCTCGCGGATCTCAAATCTCTGCTCGTGGATCTCAAATCTCTGCTCGTGGATCTCAAATCTCTGATCTCACATCTCTGCTCGCGGATCTCAAATCTCTGCTCGTGGATCTCAAATCTCTGATCTCACATCTCTGCTCGCAGATCTCAAATCTCTGATCTGAAATCTCTGCTCGCGGATCTCAAATCTCTGCTCGCAGATCTCTGATCTCAAATCTCTGCTCGCGGATCTCAAATCTCTGCTCGCAGATCTCAAATCTCACATCTCTGCTCGCGGATCTCAAATCTCTGATCTCACATCTCTGCTCGCGGATCTCAAATCTCTGATCTCACATCTCTGCTCGCGGATCTCAAATCTCTGCTCGTGGATCTCAAATCTCTGCTCGTGGATCTCAAATCTCTGCTCGTGGATCTCAAATCTCTGCTCGTGGATCTCAAATCTCTGCTCGTGGAGTCACAAAGTAAAAGTGTAAGTACAAAGTCCTGTGCTCCGCAGGTGCCGGAAGAGAGCAATACAATGACAAAACCTTTCCAAACAAAACAACTAGTTGGTAGGCGGGCGGGCGGACGGATGGATATCATAGATACTTCATTCATCCCAAATTGTGAAATGTGTGGAAACAAGTATAAACACTAGTGCTGGGGGGAAACGATTATTTCGAAAACGATTAATCGGGCGATTATTTGATCGATTAGTCGACTAATCTAACGATTATTTTGCTGTTGTTCAATTCATAAAAAACGTAATGTAAAAAAAAAGTAATGTAAAACAATTGTTTTCACAACACTGTGTCTCAGGGGATCTTAATATTTAACAAACTATTAATGTGTTACACCAGATTAACGGGAATAATCTCAGCTAACTGACGATGCAAACCATGTTTACCAAAACAAAACACAAGTCTCATAAGAAGCATCTAAATGACCCCTGAGCGAAAAATGCTAACGGACATTGGCACAGAACTCAAGATGAAAGTGCCCTTAGTACTCATCGTAGCTGCACAGACGAGATATCGATTAAAAGCTGAGACTCCACAGATCATGTAGGTATATAGTATCCCTGAGCGATCCGGACTCCGACAGGGGAAGCAATCACAGTCATCACAACACGTACCTTTACGGAGCTTCTAGGGAGATCGTCTCACCACCGTAGCTGTCGATCTGATCAAAAGACGTGTTCAATGGCATTACATCGAGAAAACACGCGGCTGAATCGGTTAATCCACAGGTTTTTAACGTCTATGTATAAAAAATGATTGAATTTATAATCCATAATTCCATTTTATGTAAAAATCGGAGAGCAAATGCTAGCTGCTAATGGTAGCCACCACAGCTAGCTGCCGCTGTAAATGTTCCAGCATAGCCGTTGTGCTCGTGCGATATGCCAACTCCATTTGGCAAAGACTGCAAATGACAATATCTTTGCGTTTTGGACTAACTTTAAAATATTCCCGTGCTTTTGAAGACCGAGGGCGAGATGTTTTCGTTTGGGGGCTTCGTGCGCAATCCTGTGAGGAGGAGGTGGAAGCCGTTTCAGCCTCCATTGTGTTTGAAGTGCGATTGCGAACGGCTTGTTGCTTTGTTTACACGCCCACGTGTGTGTGTAGCGACGCGTCGACGCGGAAATATGTCGTCGACGATATTTTGAAGTCGACGCGTCGACGTGTCGCTCAGCACTAATAAACACAATAACATGAAATACAAATGAAAGCAATAGACAGGAATATGTGCATATACAGCAGAAAGGACACGATATTATAACCTTTAATGTAGCCTTACTATGGAGGCTAACCTAAATACGGTGCTTTTCTACAGGTGACTTTATTACTGCACTGGTAAAGTAAAATCAGGCCGATAAATAAGATGTGAAGTGCTTTGTGACTTCGACCCGCTCGACTGAACACACAACGAGAAAGAGTTGCGTCCTCTTCGCTGCCAGCTGCTCCCGGGACCCGGAGTGGCGTAGAGCCTGCACTTCAACCAAAGTGCTCGATATGCTGTATTGATCCAACAAACTAACTGTATCACTATAACATGATGAAGATGAAGAAGATGAAGAATGGATCTAACGTTACATTACATTTTATATTTGTGAGTTTGCAAATCTTTTAAATGCATTTGAGGTGTTTTACATTTACACACAAATTATTTTTATGTTCACACAAATAATGATGAGACGTATCCATGCCCATATATTGGAATATATAAATAAACATTGATTGATTGAATGTTTGCAAGCGGAGGTTCTGCGTGGTGGAAAGAACAGAGCTACGTTCGACACGACCAGTCTAATACGCCGCACGAGAAACAAACAACAACAACAACAACACGGCGAGTACACAGCGGCCACTCGGGGGCGGCTCGGAAGCAACTCTCAGAGACGCTGAAAAGGAAAGAGGAACGGCCCCAGAACAGAGACCAGGCCAAATGGCTGAGTCCATCGCGTTGGTGACCAGCCGCTATCCGTTAGCTTTCTCTCTCTTAATGCATTGCATAAAGATCGGGAAAGATCGGTATCGGCAGATTGTCAAAATCAAATGATCGGAAGCAAAAAAATGTGATCGGGACATCCCTAACTTTTACTTAAGTAACATTTTGAAGGCAGGGCTGAGACACCTGTCTCACTCCTGCTACCTGTGGACAGCTACACTCTGAGGAGACACCCGTCTCACTCCTGCTACCTGTGGACAGCTACACTCTGAGGAGACACCCGTCTCACCCCTGCTACCTGTGGACAGCTACACTCTGAGGAGACACCCGTCTCACTCCTGCTACCTGTGGACAGCTACACTCTGAGAGACACCTGTCTCACTCCTGCTACCTGTGGACAGCTACACTCTGAGGAGACACCGTCTCACTCCCTGCTACCTGTGGACAGCTACACTCTGAGGAGACACCCGTCTCACTCCTGCTACCTGTGGACAGGTACACTCTGAGGAGACACCCGTCTCACTCCTGCTACCTGTGGACAGGTACACTCTGAGGAGACACCCGTCTCACTCCTGCTACCTGTGGACAGGTACACTCTGAGGAGACACCCGTCTCACCCCTGCTACCTGTGGACAGCTACACTCTGAGGAGACACCCGTCTCACCCCTGCTACCTGTGGACAGCTACACTCTGAGGAGACACCCGTCTCACCCCTGCTACCTGTGGACAGCTACACTCTGAGGAGACACCCGTCTCACCCCTGCTACCTGTGGACAGCTACACTCTGAGGAGACACCCGTCTCACCCCTGCTACCTGTGGACAGCTACACTCTGAGGAGACACCCGTCTCACCCCTGCTACCTGTGGACAGCTACACTCTGAGGAGACACCCGTCTCACCCCTGCTACCTGTGGACAGCTACACTCTGAGGAGACACCCGTCTCACCCCTGCTACCTGTGGACAGCTACACTCTGAGGAGACACCCGTCTCACCCCTGCTACCTGTGGACAGCTACACTCTGAGGAGACACCCGTCTCACCCCTGCTACCTGTGGACAGCTACCTGAGGACACCGTCTCACCCGCTACCTGTGGACAGCTACACTCTGAGGAGACCCGTCTCACCCTGCTACTGTGGACAGCTACACTCTGAGGAGACACCCGTCTCACCCCTGCTACCTGTGGTGGGAAGTAACCATGTACTTCACTTGAGTATTTCCATGCACTACTATCATACTTCTGCCCCGTTGTGTTTTGTGACACTTTTACCAACTTCCGTTTACATACAAGACACATCGTTATGATATAATGCAGTACTGCCAATATGTGTACATGTACTTCTGATTAGTTAAAAGGCTTCATTTTGTATTCTATAATAAAGTACTTCCTGAACAGCCACGCTGCATAATGGGTACTTTAGAAACTGGAAGTACCTTTAGCTGAAAATACTTCTATACTCAAGTAATATTTGGAATCCAGGACTTTTACCTTTAGTATTTTCAGACCAAAGTACTTCTACTTTTACTAAAGTACAAGATCTGAGTACTTCTACCTTTACTCAAATACAAGATCTGAGTACTTCTACCTTTACTCAAATACAAGATCTGAGTACTTCTACTTTTACTCAAGTACAAGATCTCAGTACTTCTACCTTTACTCAAGTACAAGATCTGAGTACTTCCACTTTTACTCAAATACCAGATCTGAGTACTTCTACTTTTACTCAAATACCAGATCTGAGTAGTTGTACTTCATACAATATCTGTGTACTTGTAGTCTAGTACAATATGTGAGTACCCCCCTCTCTCTCCCGGCTGCTGCGGGTTAGCGGCTAACAGCTAGCAGCTAGCAGCTAACAGCCACGGCTGATCCATAAACTGCACAAACCCCCTCCAGAGAGCCCATCCACCCCCCCCACACACCTGGCAGGCTATTATCACCTGGATCTCAGGTGAACCCGCGCGCTAACTGCCCCCCGCGAGCACTAACTGAGCGTGTTGTTCAGCCTCGCGCAGAAGCCCGTTTATCGTTAGAAAGATGGCGGGCAGAACACAAGCTAGGTGGCTAAGCTAGCCGAGCTACTCACCGATCACTAGCCCGCGTTAATATAATAGATATCGGCCGTGGCGGTGTGTGATGCCCGGGGGGTCGGGGGTCAGGGTGACCGGGGGTCGGTGAGCAGGTACCGCCGGTACCGACAGCCGAGAGCGGGCCGTGGGAAGGACCGGTTATGTGGGTGTTTGTGTAGCTAAAGAGCCGTTAGCCTGTTAGCTGAGCTTTGTCTGGAGGCGCGGAGGATCCTCTCTCACACACTAACACACACAACACACACTCACACACACACTCACACACACACACACCCTCGCCGGTACTGTCACTCACGTCGGGACTCGGTCCTCCGGTCCTCCAGCGAAGCTCCGGTCAGTTTTTCTGGAAGCTTTTTTTAATTATTTAGCGAAGTAGCATAATGGATGAGTTATCAGCTGTCTACCGTGTGCGCAGGCGCGGTGGAGAGCAGCATCATGGATGTTGTTGTGATCGGGTTGGCTGCTCGGAGAGTGTGAGGCGCTGTGATTGGCTGCGCGGTGTTTGCGGGGCTATGATTAGTCGTTGGGGGATGTTAAGCGCTGTGATTGGTCAGTGAGTTCGTTTAAGAGCAGTGACTGGCTGCGGCGACGACTAAGCTGCTCCGATTGGTCGCGGAGGCTTACCTGGTTTAGAATGGCGCCGCTATTGGAACTACGTTTCCCAGCATGCAGCGCGGCTGAACGAACGCCCGCTCTGCATCGAGTTATAACTGATCGTGTTTATCCTGACTCATCAAACTAATTAACATGCTTTAAACTCCCTCGGGGGAATTGCCCCAATGTGGGACATGTTTGCATTTCAGACTCCGGGAACATATTGCGATATGAACCCAATACAATACATCTAAATCCAGTACCATTCTGAAATCCCCAGGATGTGTCCAACCAAACCAAAAGAGAAAATGAAGATATTACCCTCATAAAAGGAATGGTAGACATATCAGTACTCGTAGTGCCGAGTTGCCTCAGTCACCTTCATGCATGTGGTAACACACCTCAGGCCGGGACACTCAGAGCTACACGTGCAGCTCGCGGCTACTATTTATAATGTGATTGTGGTTTCAGCAGAAGATGTTTTTCAGTTGAAAGCATCAATCTGGTGCACTGAGGGCACATGAAGAGATGTATGGAGACAGCTCTCAGCACTCAGAAACAGAACTGTGTATTTCAATCATCAAAAAGCCATTAGAATATGCTCACAACCAATAACCAGTCATCGGTAAACTCCTCTCTCCTTTCTTAGCTTAGGTTCACTTGGTGTGTTGGAAGGATTTGTGAAATGACTGAACAGTTGGGCTTAAATTGAATGCCATCTTTTAAACTCAGACATGTGTCCCTAACATTATCCCTGTCTTCGTCACACCATGTGAACGGTGCCACCGCCAATTATTTAATATCATGTGCCCTTCAGCTTAAAGAGTAATGCATTAGACTAAAGCCCTGTAGATCACCATTGCTCTCGCACAAGCCACGCCCCCTTAGACCTGTCCCACGTCAGGCAAACCTACCGTCCACAGACGATGGAACATCTGATTGAAATACATCATAAACACATCCTGATAGAAACTTGCAAGATTGTTTTATTTATACGAAATTTAAAACCGTAACATTAAATGTGTCAAAACACTATGCCATTGACCTTTGGGTGGCCTTCACGCAGTCGCAGGGTGTCACCCTCATCTGTGATTGGACATTTGAGAAGTCTTCACAGCTTGTGTTAAACCGCAGCTTCATTGACTTCATTTGTTTGACCGACACCCATTTCAGCGTAGGTGTCCCACATCAGGGCGTGTCCCGCAGCTGTCCCATAGGGCGTGTCCCGCTTTAGGGCGTGTCCCGCATCAGGGCGTGTCCCGCTTTAGGGCGTGTCCCACATCAGGGCTTGTCCCACATCAGGGCGTGTCCCGCTTTAGGGCGTGTCCCGCTTTAGGGCGTGTCCTGCATCAGGGCTTGTCCCACATCAGGGCGTGTCCCGCATCAGGGCTTGTCCCACATCAGGGCGTGTCCCGCTTTAGGGCGTGTCCCGCATCAGGGCGTGTCCCGCTTTAGGGCGTGTCCCGCATCAGGGCGTGTCCCGCTTTAGGGCGTGTCCCGCATCAGGGCGTGTTCCGCATCAGGGTGTGTCTCGCATCAGGGCGTGTCCCACATCAGGGCGTGTCCCGCTTTAGGGCGTGTCCCGCATCAGGGCGTGTCCCACATCAGGGCGTGTCCCACATCAGGGCGTGTCCCGCTTTAGGGCACCTCACCTAACTGGTCTGTATATTATTAACTGATTCAACTCGATAACTGCTCGGCTACTGGTTGACTGTTAATAAAACAACTGGCAGCATCGAACCAGCATAGCAGCGCGTGATGCTCGTATGTAAGTATGACCGACACTGAAGTCCTGACACCATGAGCTGCAGGCTCACGGTCCCATCCACCCCCTCCAGCTCCCTCTGCAGCTCGTGGGAAGAGCAGATTCCCAGCAGGTGTAGCTGGTCTCTTCAGCGGACCCCTGCTGGTTAAGTTCGGGGTTTTCCATCGCTGTGTACGAACTGGACATCACGTGGGCTTGTTGTTGTTGTTCAGGAGGTTGATCCCGCCTCTGACGTAAGCGTGACGTATTGGTTCTTGCTTCTAGACCAGCGTTTCTCAAAGTGTGGGGCGCGCCCCGCTGGTGGGGCGCAGAGATGTGAGAGGTGGGTCGCGAATTACAAAAAAAAATGGAATATCAAAACGACGGGAGGGGTGCAAAACGCATCAACGACAGCGAAACATAATTTTAAGCTTGGCCTACCATTGTGTTGGAGCGATGAGGAACAGGTGGGGCGTGAAAGGCCCCCCGGTTCAAAGTGAGGGATGAGAGAAGAGGTTTGAGAAGCACTGCTCGAGACGGACCATTTGTTCGAGCCGGGTCCGCTGCGAACAGGAAACACCGGCGCTTATCAGCTTCGAACCGGCCCTGGAACCGCGTTGGTGTGAAAGGGGCATAAGCCATGCTGGGAGTCGAACCAGCAACCCTCTGCTGTGACTCGATATGTTACGTTATGTTTTTTACTCTTGTGTTTTGATCACTTCCTGTTTTCATTCTGAAGGTGATCCCCCCTCTCAGATCCCTCAGTTCCTGCCTCTGTGTGCGATAGTCTCACCTGTGCCCATCCCCCTCAGCTACACAGAGCCCTGGTGTTTCTTTGTCCCTCGTCGGTTCGTTATGCTTCGTGTCCTGAGCACCTGGGCCTTTTGACTCCTGAAACTTTACTTTGAGCAATATACCTTTTGTCAAGTGAGTTTTGTTTTGAAGTACGACTTCGTTTTTGTTATTAAACTACATTCTACAACTGTCTCCGAGTCCTGCGTTTGGGTCCTGTGTCCTGTGTCTCAGTTCACCACAGTACGAACTGACCAACATATGGACCCAGCGGATTCAGAGACAGAGAGGACAGCTCTGCGAGCTCAAGGAAGGAGACCACACCAGCAGGAGGAGCAGCTGGGCGCCTCAACCTGCTGGGCTCATTCGTGTATGAGGGTTGGAATGGGAATGGACTTCCTGAATATGTCCTTCAACTGGAATGAAGCCTAAATATCTTTCTACCTTTTCCATTTTTTACATCACAATTAAATACAATAACAAAACAATAGAGCATGCTGGGAGTTGAACCACCAACCCTTGGTTGGAAGACATCCATGTATCCTTAAGTCACACACATGGATATTCAGTGGCGTTTGTATGTGTACACACGTGGTGGGGCACAACACACTCAGATGTCTAGAAGCTTCTGCAGAGGCTCGTGCTGCTGAGGCTCCGACTCTTCAGGTTTACAAATGTTATATTTTGACCTAAATCAAAATATAATATTATTTTCAAAAGCCTCTTTAGTCTGATGCTTCGATTCATTTCAAACAGACAGTTCAACAGAAGGATTCCCAAAACATGTAATGTTATCATTTAGATATGCAATAGTTCTCTCTTGGTGAGATCCCATCTTCAATCACATGGCGGTCTCACCTTGACGTGGAGATGAAGTCCATGCTGTCCCTCTGGACAAACATCTCTATTACCTTTTTGTAAAAGTCCTCCTTATCTTCTTGTAGTTTCAAAAGTCTATCATGAATCTAATCTAATCGATGGATTTATGATAGAAAATGATAAAGTAGGGTAGACATGTGGATATTATCCGGCTGAACAACACGTGCATTTATCTAACAGCTACGTTTCCACAGATCTTACTTTGAGCTATTTTCTAAATCCTCTGGAGAAACCTCGTTGCTTTCTGTGGAGGGAAGCCGTGCAGCTCACTTCCTAGTTTCAGGACGCGTCCCTCGTCTCCTCTTCACACACCACACTTTTCGCGGCACACATACTCACAGCCAATCAGCTCTGAGTGATGTGAGATGGCGTATGGTGGGGATGGCAGCTCTATGCCCCTATGGTCATTATTTTGTTTCCACACACATTAAATAGGAAAATACTCTGAGCATGCGCAGTGTAGTTGTTACAGTCACCGTTCACTCAGACAGGGAGAGGGAGGGGCAGGATCGGGTTCAGGCCCCCATGGCTCTAAACAGCTCAACAGGCACACACTGTAGACACTAATTAGAAGAACACAGACTGAAACATCAATGAGACGAATCAGATGATTAAACATGATCTTAAAATATATTTAATATATTTTTTAATACATTTTTTGCATTTTTTTGTAATCATTATTTTTAATACTTTCTGTTGACACTAGGTGGGGCTGTGCCCCACCTGCCCCTAATGACCAGTCGCCACTGTGTATATTGCAATAGGCGCTTTCACATCAAGTACTTTGCCGTACTTAGTTCCCAGAACTTAGTTCATGAGTACTCTTTAGTTCTTTTGGAATTGGAGCATAGTCTCCTGGTGAAATGGTTATGTACATTTGTGTGTCGTCTTCATAGCTATGGTAACTTATTTTGTAGTTTTTCATTATCTGAGCCAGTGGTAGCATGTCGACGTTAAAGAGAAGAGGCTCCAAGATGGAGCCCTGAGGAACCCCACATGTCATTTGTGTCCACATATGGTGCATTTCCTACAGTGCGGGGCTCGCTTTAAGCGTGCTGAGGCCCGTTTTTGGTTGCGTTTCCACTTAGCGTAGTACCGGCTAGCACAGGCATGGGCAAACTAAGGCCCGCGGGCCATATATACGGCCCGTTGGGCTTTTTAATCCGGCCCGCCGAATATTGGTAGAAAATTGTCCAAATTATAGTAAAGACCGCTGTAAGAGCCATTTAGGCACATTTATTTTGGTAATTAATTATGGTTTTGTGAGCCAATTGAATATTCTTTAATTTAACTGAAATGAGCTGATTAACTATGAATTATTATTATATTGTTTTTGTAACGTGTCATCTTGCTTATGGACAGCTCTAGTTTATGTGTCGTTATTATTTATACAAAGCAATAGTAGGGGCGTGCTCAGGTATAAAAGATGCTGCCTGCATGACACAGCAGGAAGTCTAGAGAGGCAGTTGGAAAAAGTTTTTGACCGCACACATCCGTATGACCAATGGATCTTGTTTGTTTATTTGTTTAAATACCGTGCACATGTTGCACGTCGGCAGTGGGCCGCCAGCTGATCCACTGACCTCTCAATAAAGCACCAGAATGGAACGAGCAAGGTATCTGAGTTTTTGAATATACGCGAGTCAATACTCGAGCTCGACTCCTAGACTAAGTGGCCTTTGAACACGGATTTCTTTGGACAATTGGCCACTACAACCGCATTCATTTAGCCTTTTTCCTGCAATACCCGGCATTTCAGTTGACCCCACTAGATGGCGCACTCTAGACACAAATTACCTTTGCTGGAGTCAGCAACCCACCAAATACGTCACGCTTACCTTGGAGGGGGTCGAGATTAACCTGAGCAATAACAGTTCATGGCGAGTACAGCGAATACAAATTGTAACACATTAGCGCTGAGCAAAGTGACTCGAACGCGACCACACACTTATTAAAAACACTTATATAAAGTCAGGCAACACGAACCAGCTTAGTGCAGTTCTGTTTATTTTGTGTAGAAAACGGCTTATGCCACAATATGATAGCAACAAGTAGTTAAGATAGTCTGACTAGCTTCAGTTTTTCTGGCCCCATAAAATCGAGGTTCTTTCCGGGCCAACAACCAGGCTGAGTATGCTAAACTAGAGAGCGAATCGCTGGCAAGGGGGCTACAACTACAACAAGATGAACATATTTGACATAAATCAAGCAGCGACTGTATTCTCCATGACTCAGGCAGTCTGTGGTTTGGACTGGTTTAACTTCTGTCTGGTTTCTCAACAGATACGAGGAGCTGTGAGCTCTGAGGGCTAACAGCTAACGGCTGATGTTGTTTTTCTGGGGCTCTCATCGAAGATGACGTCACGGCTCCGCCTACACTGCGTTACTATAGTTACTGCCCCAGTTCCTAAACTGTAATGGGAATGCACCATAAAGTGAGCCGGGCCTAACAAGACCTAACTATACCGAGTGAGGCCGAGCGAGGCCGAGCGAGGCCATGTAGTGGAAACGCGCCTGTCGGAGCCATATGTTAAAATGTATAGTCTGATATTTTTGAATATTATAATCCTTTGTTGTTAGTGCTATTATATCATTTATTGGAACCAGCCGTGTGAAATAGACGTTATAGCCGACGGCAGCTGCTGGTGATGGGTGTGTGAGAAGGAGAAGGAAGCTCCGAGCAACATACTTGTTTGACCTGACAGAATGTGTTTGTATTTGATATCTTTTTGTGGAAGTAAAAAGAAACTATCCTGAGACGTGTCTTGTCCGAGTCGAGCTTATTTGCTCTCTGTGAGCCGAATGTTGGATTACTGGAACTACATTTGTCAAAAAACTGTGCTCTGGAGAAGCCGAGCTATGAAGGAGGGATTCTAAGCACTGTGTAAGTTTAATTTGAAAGAGCCATGGAAGAACTAACCGAAAGGAGCCACAAGAGGGAGCCAAAGGCCAAAGAGGAGCGGCTCCACGGGCTGAACGGATTAAGGAGAGCGAAGCTGGGCCCGCTCACCAGAAGGTCAATGAGCTGAAACGTCTTAAAGGAAAGGATAGCAATGTGGATAAAGTGGAAGAAGAAATCCTGAATGACTTTGCTAAATTATATGGAGAGTTTAATGACGTTAACAAGGAGTTTGTAACTCTCTTACCTGAAGAGGAGGCGTCTGAAGACCAGCAGCACTGGTTTAATCCCAAGTCAGCTGACATTGAACAGTGTGTACATATAACTGAAACATGGATTAAAGTAGAGCACAATGGAGAGGAAGCCTGCTCGTCTGAAGTAGATGATATCAGGCCTGAAGACAGCGCCTCCAGAGCCAGTCACCACACAGTGGCTTCTTCTACTGTCTCTTCTGCTCACAGGAGGGCGGAGGCTGAAAAGGCAGTGCTGCTAGCCCGAGCAGCATCCTTAAAGAAGAAGCAGGCCCTTGAGGTAGAAGAAGCCTCTCTAACACAGCAGCAAGCAAAGCTCAAAGCGCAAAGAGAACAGTTAGAGATGGATGCAGCTGTGGCTGAATGTGATGCAAAGCTAAAGGTGCTTGACGGGTATGAAGACCAGCAGGATGGTATGAGCAGCTACCTCAAACGCAGCCAACGTCATGTCAGGTCAGAGACATCTGGCACCGGATCCAGAACTGCTCCAAAACCAGCTAAAGATGGTGAGAAACTTGCCTCAGCACACCTGCTAAAAGAAACTGTCATGCCACGCCCAACAGAGTCAAGCAGGTGGATGGACACGCAGGATGGAGCTCCTGATGCAGCACACGGACCGGCCCGACAGAGTCAAGCAGGTGGATGGACACGCAGGATGGAGCTTCTGATGCAGCACACGGACCGGGACAACAGAGTCAAGCAGGTGGATGGACACGCAGGATGGAGCTCCTGATGCAGCACACGGACCGGGCCAACAGAGTCAAGCAGGTGGATGGACACGCAGGATGGAGCTCCTGATGCAGCACACGGACCGGCCCAACAGAGTCAAGCAGGTGGAGGGACACGCAGGATGGAGCTCCTGATGCAGCACACAGACCGGGCCAACAGAGTCAAGCAGGTGGATGGACACGCAGGATGGAGCTCCTGATGCAGCACACGGACCGGCCCGACAGAGTCAAGCATGTGGATGGACACGCAGGATGGAGCTCCTGATGCAGCACACGGACCGGCCCGACAGAGTCAAGCATGTGGATGGACACGCAGGATGGAGCTCCTGATGCAGCACACGGACCGGCCCGACAGAGTCAAGCATGTGGATGGACACGCAGGATGGAGCTCCTGATGCAGCACACGGACCGGGCCAACAGAGTCAAGCAGGTGGAGGGACACGCAGGATGGAGCTTCTGAAGCAGCACACGGACTGGACCCAGAGAAGGTCACCTTAGAGGAGAGGGACAGCTACGATGTGATGCAGCGTCAAAGTCAGATTACAGAGATGCTGGTAATGCAGCATAACCTGTCTTATCTTCCTAAACGAGACTTGCTTGTGTTCAAGGGAGACCCGCTCACCTATAAGAGCCTTCGACCATGTCATCGACAGCAAGGCAGAGAGCAGCAGCGACACATGGTACTACTTGGAACAGTTCACCGGAGGGGAACCTCAAGAGCTTGTCCGCAGTTGTGAGCACATGGCACCACAGAGAGGCTACAAAGATGTGTACTTGCTATAGTACCGGTAAAAGTCAAGTCCATTAAAAGTGAGAAGGTTGTGGAGACGTATGCCTTCATGGACCCAGGAAGTACGGAGACTTTCTGCACTGAATCACTGAAGACACAGCTGAACGTTCGAGGCAAGAAAGCTACGATCCCAATCTGAACTCTGGTTCAGGAGAAGCCAGCCCAAAGTTGTATCTTGTCGGACCTGGAAGTGTGTGGACTTGAAGAAAGGAAGTACATTGAACTCCCTAAGGTTTTTACATGTAAAGATATACCGGTCAAGAAAGAAAACATCCCCCTGCAGGAAGACCTAAAGAAGTGGCCATATCTGAAGGAGGTGAAAACCCCGAAGATAAGAGGAGAAGTCACCATGCTGATGGGAACCGACACCCCTGAAGCTTTGGAGCCATGGCAGGCGATGAACAGCATCGGAGACGGGCCCTATGCAGTTAAGACTGCCCTTGGATGGGTAGTGAATGGGCCGAAGAGGACAGATGATGGCAGCAAGGCAGCGGATGGAGCTGTGAGCCACATTACAGCCAACCACATCTCCATAGCTAACATAGAGGAACTGTTGATCAAGCAATATAACACAGATTGCTCAGAACTCAGCTGTGAAGACAAAGAAGAGATGTCCCAGGAGGATCATCAGTTCATGCGCTCAGTGGTAAAATCCGCAGAGTTAAGGGATGGGCACTACTGATTGGCTTACCACTGTCAAAGTTCCCATGGAACAGTTAAGCCGAGAAGATGAACGCGTGTGGTACATAGCTCATCACGGTCTCTACCACCCAAAGAGAAACGAGATAAGAGTAGTGTTCGACTGCACCTCCACATATCAAGGAACCTCACTCAACAGACAGCTGCTACAAGGACCTGACCTCACAAAGTCCCTCGTTGGCGTCCTTTTGAGGTTCAGAGAAGAGCCTTTGCTTTGATGGCCGACATTGAGGCGATGTTCTACCAGGTCAAAGTCCCTGACCAAGATGCTGATCTTCTGCGGTCCCTATGGTGGCAGGATGGTGATCTGGAGAAACCGATGGACGACTACCGAATGACAGTGCATCTGTTCGGCGCTACCTCGTCTCCCAGCTGTGCATCATATGCACGAAGAAGAACAGCACAGGAAGGAGGAAGCAACACAACACCGAGGTGGTGGAAACGGTTCTCAGAAGCTTTGATGTGGATGACTGTTTAAGGTCTGTGGATTCAGAAGACCATGCTGTTGCTTTGGCCAGGGACCTCAGACATCTGTGCGCCAGTGGAGGCTTCAGGCTCACATCACATCACATTTAGCTGAGGCTTTTATCCAGAGCAACTCACAATAAGTGCGTTCGACCAGGAAGACACAACCTTGAAGAAAACAGAATCATAAAGTCCATCAGGTTTCATAGAGCAAGCATTTCAAGTGCTCCTCAGCTGGCTTTAGAGGAGCCAGTGCTTTGTTAGTATATAAGTGCTTTGTTAGTATATAAGTGCTTTGTTAGTATATAATGGCGCGTTTCCACTGCAGGCCTCGCTCGGCCTCGCTCGGTTTGGTTAGGTCTTGTTAGGCCCGGCTCACTTTAATGCTGCGCTTCCATTACAGTTTAGGAACTGGGGTAGTTACTATAGTAACGCAGTGTAGGCGGAGCCGTGACGTCATCTTCAATGAGAGCCCCAGAAGAACAACACAGCCGTTAGCTGTTAGCCCTCAGAGATCACAGCTCCTCGTATCTGTTCAGAAACTAGACGGAAGTTAAACCAGTCCAAACCACAGACTGCCTGTGTCATGGCGAATACAGGTGCTGCTTTATGTCTGTAGGCCGTTGCTGTGAGTGTGGACGGTCGGAGCATATCTGACGTTAGCTTAGCCGATCTCCATTCAGAAAACACGCATTTTAAAGGGTTTTCTCTGCCTCTGTTTGCAGACTCAAAGCATTAACTCATGGTTTTACTAACCGGTATCAGTGTGTTGTTACTTCGGCATCATTTAGAAACGTGTATTACAATTACATCACGGTCAGATGTGTTCATCTTATTGTAGTCGTAGCCCCTTGCCAGCGACTCTCCCTCTAGTTTAGCATGCTCAGCCCAACTCAGCCCGGTTGTTCCTGGCCCTAGAACCACGATTTAGTCGGGCCAGAAAAAAGGTGAAAAAGTCGCCCCGGGCCAAAACTAGGCCAAGTGGAAACGCAACTAAAAACGGGCCCCGCACGGCTCGGCACACTTAAAGCGAGCGACCCGCTGCAGTGGAAACGTGCCATAATGATAATAATAATCCTTATATTTTATTATAGCGCTTTATCAACGACTCTCAAAGCGCTTTACAAATACACATTACACATACAGATCATACATACATGTAATGGTCATCTACTGTGGACAATACCCACAGTAAGTGCTCTGTTAGCAGAGCTTTGTTAGTATATAAGAGCTTTGTTAGTATATAAGAGCTTTGTTAGTATATAAGTGCTTTGTTAGTATATAAGAGCTTTGTTAGTATATAAGTGCTTTGTTAGTATATAAGAGCTTTGTTAGTATATAAGTGCTTTGTTAGTATATAAGTGCTTTGTTAGTATATAAGAGCTTTGTTAGTATATAAGAGCTTTGTTAGTATATAAGTGCTTTGTTAGTATATAAGTGCTTTGTTAGTATATAAGAGCTTTGTTAGTATATAAGTGCTTTGTTAGTATATAAGTGCTTTGTTAGTATATAAGAGCTTTGTTAGTATATAAGAGCTTTGTTAGTAGTTCTATCCTCGAGGTGGAGTCGAGAGAGATGAGCTTCAGTCTGGAAGGTGTGTGAGCTTTCTGCTTCCTGATGTCAATGGGAGCTCATTCCACCATCTTGGAGCCAGGACAGCAAACCCACGTGTTTCTGCTGATGGGAACTTGGGTCCCCCTCGCAGCGAGGGTGCAGCGAGCCGTCTGGCTGATGCAGAGCGGAGTGCACGTGCTGGGGTGCACGGTTTAACCGTGTCCTGGATGTAGGAAGGGCCAGATCCATTCGCAGCATGGTACGCAAGCACCAGGGTCTTGAAGTGGATTCTAGCAGTTACCGGAAGCCAGTGGAGGGAGCGGAGGAGCGGCGTGGTGTGGAACATTCAGGAAGGTTGAAGACCAGACGAGCCGCTGCATTCTGGGTGAGAGAGGGCGGATGGCTCATGCAGGGAGACCAGCAGGAGGGAGCTGCAGTAGTCTAGTGAGGTGACGAGAGCCTGGACCAGAACCTGCGTGGCTCTCTGGGTCAGCTGGGGACGCGTCCTCCTGAAGCTGTAGAGCGTGTATCTGCAGCAGCGGGTTGGAGCAGCGATGTTTGCAGTGAAGGACAGGTTGTTATCTAGGGTCACTCCCAGATTCCTTGCAGTCTGAGTCGGGGAGACAACAGAGGGGCCGATGTTGATCGTCAGGTCAAGAGAGGGACGATCTTTTCCCGGAAGGAAAAGCAGTTCAGTTTTGTCGAGGTTGAGCTTGAGGTGATGATCAGACATCCACTGAGAGATGTCAGCTAGACGAGCAGAGATGCGTGCGACGACCTGGGTCTCTGACAAAGTGGGTCAGCAACAGTAGGGCCGTCTTGTCGTCCATCCTAAAGAAGACAGAACAACGGAAGTCAAAGATCTGAACCATAAGCAGCTTCCTATGGGAAGAGCCCTTGGTACTCAGTGGTGCACTGAATCAGACACCTTCAGGTTAAAAGTGCAAACCCAGGACAAACCAGCTACAAGACGAGGAATCCTGTCCATCGTTAGCTCCACCTACGACCCCCTCGGGTTCCTGGCCCCATCGGTACTGCCAGCGAAGCTCCTTCTGAGAGGCCTTTGCAGGGAAAGAGAGGCTGGGATGAGAAGATGGACAGTGGGCAGGCCCAGAAATGGATGAAGTGGTTGGCCGACCCTGAGCAGCTGTCAAAGGTTTATGTGCAGAGATGCGTCAAACCGGCAGGGTTTGAACCCCTGAAGATGGCACAGCTCCACCTCTTTTCCGATGCCAGCTTGGACGCCTATGGAACGGCTACCTACATCGTGCAGACAACCAAGGCGAAAGAAAGGTTTGCTTGCTGATGGGAAAGTCCAGAGTCGCCCAACTGAAACACATCACCACTCCGAGAATGGAGTTGACAGCAGCAGTCGTCGCCGTCAAGGTCGACAAGATGCTAAGAAGAGAGCTTCAGGTTAAGCTGGAGCAATCTGTCTTCGGGACAGACAGTGCTACTGTACTGAAACATATTGAGAACGAAACGTCTCGCTTCAAAGCTTCTGTCGCAAACAGGATCTCAACCATTCGTGAGGCTCCTACACCAAGCCAGTGGAGATATGTGAACACCTCGTGAACCTCAGCTTCACGAGGTCTGAACGTGGGGAGTTCTATCCAAAGTGAGAACTGGATACAAGGCCCACGCGTCCTGTGGGGAAATGAAAGGGAGTGGCCAGAAAGACCAGATCTGTCAAGCAACGTACTGGAAGGTGACGATGAGGTAAAGAAGGCACCTGCAGTCTGTCTTACGATAACAGACGCAGGAGTTGCCACAGTGAACAAGCTCAAGAGCCGCGTTCACACTGCGGTACTTTCCCCACAAAGGTTCATGGAACTTAGTTCACGATCGCGTTCACACCAAAAAGAGCCGGTACTAAAAGTAGTTCATGCAAACCTTTTTACCCGCTCGAAAGTCCCTGCTAGAGAGCATGCTAGAGAGCATGCTAGAGAGCATGCTAGAGAGCATGCTAGAGAGCAGGGACTTTGGAGCGGCTCTTTGTGAGAAAAGAGCTATATGTCTGATTGGCTGGCGGATTGCAAACCACGCCCCGTAACACTCCCAAAGAGTTTTGTGAAGCCGCCATTTTATTATCCTCGCATTAGCATTATTAGCATTAGCATTATTAGCATTAGCCCAGCGCAGAAACGCAGAGAGACTAACTTATGGCAACACAAAATAAAACATGGGAGCGGTGGAGATGAGGAGGTGTCGGCGTTCTGGAGATTTACTCGGAAGGCTCCAGTAGCAGCTGCTGGGAGTCCCAGCTGCTGCGACTGAAGCCTTCCGCAACTCCGGGGACTTCCGGCCGGGGCCTCCGGGCGGCAGTATACGCCGTGAAGTGGGTTGCGGCCTGCCAGTAAACCCAAAGCAGAAGAAGAAGAAGTGACGTCAGCGGCTCATTTGCCTCATCCTCCCTCAGGGACTTGTTCTGGTGTGAACGCGATCTGTACTCAGTTCATGAGCACTAGAGAGTTCTCATGAACCTTTGTGGGGAAAGTACCGCAGTGTGTACGCGGCTATTGATCATTATTCAAAATGGTGTGTGCTGAAGAGAGCGGTGGGATGGTTTCTCCAGATTAAAGATCAGCTGCTGCAACTCAGCGGAAGAGGGAAAGAGTTCCAAGCCGCCTGCATTAAGTCAGAGGTCAACCCGGCAAACCAAGCAACCTTTCTGAAGCAGCAGATGAAGAAATGCAGAGCCACGTGGAACATTTGGAGTTAGCTGAGAAAGTGCGTGTTCGCTTCAGCCGAAGGCAGGCATATCCGGAGGAGATCAAAGCTTTGGAGAAAGGACAGACACATGTCAAGATGAGCAGTCCACTCAGCAGATTGGATCCTGTTCTGGAAGACGGCGTACTTAGAGTAGGTGGACGGCCAAACCAGTCTGCTATGCCAGAGGAGGCTGAGCGCCCCCTCATCCTCTCTACGAACCCACGTGTCGCTCCTCTCCTCTTGAAACGCGTCCACAGAGAAGTTGGACATGGAGGCAGGAAGCATACACTCTCAAAGTGAAGGAGGCAGCAAGCATACGCTCTCAAAGTGAAGGAGGCAGGAAGCATACACTCTCAAAGTGAAGGAGGCAGGAAGCATACGCTCTCAAAGTGAAGGAGGCAGGAAGCATACACTCTCAAAGTGAAGGAGGCAGGAAGCATACACTCTCAAAGTGAAGGAGGCAGGAAGCATACGCTCTCAAAGTGAAGGAGGCAGGAAGCATACGCTCTCAAAGTGAAGGAGGCAGGAAGCATACGCTCTCAAAGTGAAGGAGGCAGGAAGCATACGCTCTCAAAGTGAAGGAGGCAGGAAGCATACGCTCTCAAAGTGAAGGCAGAAGTACTGGGTTCCAAAGGCTGACGCCGCAGTAAGAAGGATCATCACTGATTGGACAGTGTGCAGGAGACTACATGCCGAGGCTGGACAGCAGGAAATGGCCGACCTGTCCAAAGATCGTGTATTGCCAGATGAACCCCCCTTTACCAACGTCGGAGTAGACTACTTCGGACCCTTTGAGATTCAGCGGGGACGCAGCCTGGTGAAACGGTACGGCGTGATCTTCGCCTGCCTGGCAATCAGAGCAGTGCACATCGAGGTGGCTTACTCCCTCGATACCGATTCTTGCATCAATGCGTTGCGCCGCTTTACCAGCAGAAGAGGACGGGTGGCGATGATACGATCTGATAACGCCACCAGTTCTGTGGGAGCAGAAAGAGAGCGACGTGAAGCCATTGGAGAGCTGAATCGGTCCAAAGTACACAATGCAAGGTTACGAGAAGGAGTCGAGTGGATCTTTCATCCCCCGCGTGCTTCCCACCCGGAGGAGTCTGGGAAGGACACATACACACTGAACATCCAGCGCTCAGACAGCAAGCCATGGAGGACAAGTGCTTCAGACCGTGCTGCGTGAGGCGGAGTATCAATGATCGCCCGTCACAAAGACTTCTGATGACCCCGATGACCTTGAGGCACTCACACCAAACCACTTGCTGTTACTCAAGTCTAAATCAGGCGTTCCCCCAGGGTGTTCAGGAGGACGATGTGTATTCACGACGCAGGCGGAAACAATCACAATATCTGGCTGCCCTGTTCTGGTCCAGATGGACGCGGGAATACCTGCCTCTCCTACGAGAGCGCCAGACGTGGACCACGCCGCGGAGACACTTCCAGCCAGGAGACACTTCCAGCCAGGAGACGTCCTCTTCATCGTGGATGACTCAGCCCCTCGTAATTCGTGGGTGATGGGAAGAGTCCTTAAGACTATGTCAGACGCCAATGGCTCTGTCTGCTCCCCGCCGAGCCAATTAGGGGCCGGACATGTCGGAGCCATACGTTAAAATGTATAGTCTGATATTTTTGAATATTATAATCCTTTGTTGTTAGTGCTATTATATCATTTATTGGAACCAGCCGTGTGAAAT
This sequence comes from Champsocephalus esox, assembly GCA_036324585.1. Lineage (NCBI taxonomy): Eukaryota > Metazoa > Chordata > Actinopteri > Perciformes > Channichthyidae > Champsocephalus > Champsocephalus esox. The sequence continues at coordinate 48,433,038 of CM070487.1, forward strand.
TAACGTTATAGCCGACGGCAGCTGTTCGTGATTACGAGACGTTATAGCCGACGGCAGCTGTTCGTGATTACGAGACGTTATAGCCGACGGCAGCTGTTCGTGATTACGAGACGTTATAGCCGACGGCAGCTGTTCGTGATTACGAGACGTTATAGCCGACCGCAGCTGTTCGTGATTACGAGACGTTATAGCCGACGGCAGCTGTTCGTGATTACGAGACGTTATAGCCGACGGCAGCTGTTCGTGATTACGAGACGTTATAGCCGACGGCAGCTGCTGGTGATTACGAGACGTTATAGCCGACGGCAGCTGCTGGTGATTACGAGACGTTATAGCTGACGGCAGCTGTTCCTGATTACGAGACGTTATAGCTGACGGCAGCTGTTCCTGATTACGAGACGTTATAGCCGACGGCAGCTGCTGGTGATTACGAGACGTTATAGCCGACGGCAGCTGTTCGTGATCACGAGACGTTATAGCCGACGGCAGCTGCTGGTGATTACAAGACGTTATAGCCGACGGCAGCTGCTGGTGATTACGAGACGTTATAGCCGACGGCAGCTGCTGGTGATTACGAGACGTTATAGCCGACGGCAGCTGTTCCTGATTACGAGACGTTATAGCCGACGGCAGCTGTTCGTGATTACGAGACGTTATAGCCGACGGCAGCTGTTCGTGATTACGAGACGTTATAGCCGACGGCAGCTGTTCCTGATTACGAGACGTTATAGCCGACGGCAGCTGTTCCTGATTACGAGACGTTATAGCTGACGGCAGCTGTTCGTGATTACGAGACGTTATAGCCGACGGCAGCTGTTCGTGATTACGAGACGTTATAGCCGACGGCAGCTGCTGGTGATTACGAGACGTTATAGCCGACGGCAGCTGCTGGTGATTACGAGACGTTATAGCTGACGGCAGCTGTTCCTGATTACGAGACGTTATAGCTGACGGCAGCTGTTCCTGATTACGAGACGTTATAGCCGACGGCAGCTGCTGGTGATTACGAGACGTTATAGCCGACGGCAGCTGTTCGTGATCACGAGACGTTATAGCCGACGGCAGCTGCTGGTGATTACGAGACGTTATAGCCGACGGCAGCTGCTGGTGATGGGTGTGTGAGAAGGAGAAGGAAGCTCCGAGCAACATACTTGTTTGACCTGACAGAATGTGTTTGTATTTGATATCTTTTTGTGGAAGTAAGAACAAACTATCCTGAGACGTATCTTGTCCGAGTCGAGGTTATTTGCTCTCTGTGAGCCGAATGTTGGATTACTGGAACTATAGCGCCATTAGAGGTGTAGTTACCGATAGCGTTTTGGATCAGCCATCATGAATCCAGAGCTCTCCACAAACATCAGAGTTAATATTGAAAAAGCACAGGAGACAGGAAGTGGTCTGATTATCAAGAAGCTTTATTGAGTGAATAAAATTATCAGTTCTGGGCCTTTGTGCTGCCACTGCAGGAGGCTGGGTGCATGCAGCTGAGCCGAGCAGACAGACAGAGAGACAGAGAGACAGAGAGACAGAGAGACAGAGAGACAGAGAGAGAGACAGGTAGGTAGACAGAAAGACAGAGAGACAGAGAGACAGAGAGACAGACAGACAGACAGACAGAGAGACAAACAGACAGACAGAGAGACAGAGAGACAGAGAGACACACAGAGAGACACACAGAGAGACAGACACAGAGAGACAGACACAGAGAGACAGACAGATAGAGGTAGGTTGGACAGACAACATTCGGGCAGAGAGGTAGACAGGTGGTCAGGTAGTGAGGTAGGGGAACGGACAGGTCAGGTGATCTGGATGGAGGTATAAAGAAGACGCCATTGGGATCTCCAGGTCGTAGTTTCAACATGAGACTGATGAAGGTTCAGAGAGACTGATGAAGGTTCAGAGAGAGACTGGTGGAGGTACAGAGAGACTGATGAAGGTTCAGAGAGAGACTGATGAAGGTTCAGAGAGAGACTGAAGAAGGTTCAGAGAGAGACTGATGGAGGTACAGAGAGACTGATGGAGGTTCAGAGAGACTGATGAAGATTCAGAGCGAGACTGATGGAGGTTCAGAGAGAGACTGATGAAGGTTCAGAGAGAGACTGATGAAGGTTCAGAGAGACTGATGAAGGTTCAGAGAGAGACTGATGAAGGTTCAGAGAGAGACTGATGAAGGTTCAGAGAGACTGATGAAGGTTCAGAGAGACTGATGAAGGTTCAGAGAGAGACTGATGAAGGTTCAGAGAGAGACTGAAGAAGGTTCAGAGAGAGACTGATGAAGGTTCAGAGAGACTGATGAAGGTTCAGAGAGAGACTGATGAAGGTTCAGAGAGACTGATGAAGGTTCAGAGAGACTGATGAAGGTTCAGAGAGACTGATGAAGGTTCAGAGAGAGACTGATGAAGGTTCAGAGAGAGACTGATGAAGGTTCAGAGAGACTGATGAAGGTTCAGAGAGACTGATGAAGGTTCAGAGAGAGACTGATGAAGGTTCAGAGAGACTGATGAAGGTTCAGAGAGACTGATGAAGGTTCAGAGAGACTGATGAAGGTTCAGAGAGAGACTGATGAAGGTTCAGAGAGACTGATGAAGGTTCAGAGAGAGACTGATGAAGGTTCTGAGAGAGACTGATGAAGGTTCAGAGAGACTGATGAAGGTTCAGAGAGACTGATGGAGGTTCAGAGAGAAACTGATGAAGGTTCAGAGAGACTGATGAAGGTTCAGAGAGACTGATGAAGGTTCAGAGAGAGACTGATGAAGGCTGATGAAGGTTCAGAGAGACTGATGAAGGTTCAGAGAGACTAATGAAGGTTCAGAGAGACTGATGAAGCTTCAGAGAGAGACTGAAGAAGGTTCAGAGAGAGACTGATGAAGGTTCAGAGAGACTAATGAAGGTTCAGAGAGAGACTGAAGAAGGTTCAGAGAGAGACTGATGAAGGTTCAGAGAGACTGATGAAGGTTCAGAGAGACTGATGAAGGTTCAGAGAGAGACTGAAGAAGGTTCTGAGAGAGACTGATGAAGCTTCAGAGAGAGACTGATGAAGGTTCAGAGAGACTGATGAAGGTTCAGAGAGAGACTGAAGAAGGTTCAGAGAGAGACTGATGAAGGTTCAGAGAGACTGATGAAGGTTCAGAGAGAGACTGATGAAGGTTCAGAGAGACTGATGAAGGTTCAGAGAGACTGATGAAGGTTCAGAGAGAGACTGATGAAGGTTCAGATAGAGACTGATGAAGGTTCAGAGAGAGACTGATGAAGGTTCAGAGAGAGACTGATGAAGGCTCAGAGAGACTGATGAAGGTTCAGAGAGAGACTGATGAAGGTTCAGAGAGAGATGATGAAGGTTCAGAGAGAGACTGATGAAGGTTCAGAGAGAGCTGATGAATTTTCAGAGAGATTGATGAAGGTTCAGAGAGAGACTGATGGAGGTTCAGAGAGACTGATGAAGGTTCAGAGAGACTGATGAAGGTTCAGAGAGAGACTGATGAAGGTTCAGAGAGACTGATGAAGGTTCAGAGAGACTGATGAAGGTTCAGAGAGAGACTGAAGAAGGTTCAGAGAGAGACTGATGAAGGTTCAGAGAGAGACTGATGAGGTTCAGAGAGACTGATGAAGGTTCAGAGAGACTGATGAAGGTTCAGAGAGACTGATGAAGGTTCAGAGAGAGACTGATGAAGGTTCAGAGAGAGACTGATGAGGTTCAGAGAGACTGATGAAGGTTCAGAGAGAGACTGATGAAGGTTCAGAGAGACTGATGAAGGTTCAGAGAGAGACTGATGAAGGTTCAGAGAGACTGATGAAGGTTCAGAGAGAGACTGATGAAGGTTCAGAGAGAGACTGATGAAGGTTCAGAGAGAGACTGATGAAGGTTCAGAGAGAGACTGATGAAGGTTCAGAGAGAGACTGATGAAGGTTCAGAGAGACTGATGAAGGTTCAGAGAGAGACTGATGAAGGTTCAGAGAGAGACTGATGAAGGTTCAGAGAGACTGATGAAGGTTCAGAGAGACTGATGAAGGTTCAGAGAGACACTGATGAAGGTTCAGAGAGACTGATGAAGGTTCAGAGAGACTGATGAAGCTTCAGAGAGAGACTGATGAAGGTTCAGAGAGACTGATGAAGGTTCAGAGAGAGACTGAAGAAGGTTCAGAGAGAGACTGATGAAGGTTCAGAGAGACTGATGAAGGTTCAGAGAGACTGATGAAGGTTCAGATAGAGACTGATGAAGGTTCAGAGAAAGACTGATGAAGGTTCAGAGAGAGACTGATGAAGGTTCAGAGAGAGATTGATGAAGGTTCAGAGAGAGACTGATGAAGGTTCAGAGAGAGACTGAAGAAGGTTCAGAGAGACTGATGAAGGTTCAGAGAGACTGATGAAGGTTCAGAGAGAGACTGATGAAGGCTCAGAGAGACTGATGAAGGTTCAGAGAGAGACTGATGAAGGTTCAGAGAGACTGATGAATGTTCAGAGAGACTGATGAAGGTTCAGAGAGAGACTGATGAAGGTTCAGAGAGACTGATGAAGGTTCAGAGAGAGACTGATGGAGGTTCAGAGAGAGACTGATGAAGGTTCAGAGAGACTGATGAAGGTTCAGAGAGAGACTGATGAAGGTTCAGAGAGAGACTGATGAAGGTTCAGAGAGACTGATGAAGGTTCAGAGAGAGACTGATGGAGGTTCAGAGAGACTGATGAAGGTTTAGAGAGACTGATGAAGGTTCAGAGAGAGACTGATGAAGGTTCAGAGAGACTGATGAAGGTTCAGAGAGAGACTGATGAAGGTTCAGAGAGACTGATGAAGGTTCAGAGAGACTGATGAAGGTTCAGAGAGACTGATGAAGGTTCAGAGAGAGACTGATGAAGGTTCAGAGAGAGAGTGATGAAGGTTCAGAGAGACTGATGAAGGTTCAGATAGAGACTGATGAAGGTTCAGAGAGACTGATGAAGGTTCAGAGAGACTGATGAAGGTTCAGAGAGAGACTGATGAAGGTTCAGAGAGACTGATGAAGGTTCAGAGAGAGACTGGATGAAGGTTCAGAGAGACTGATGAAGGTTCAGAGAGACTGATGAAGGTTCAGAGAGAGACTGATGAAGGTTCAGAGAGAGACTGATGAAGGTTCAGAGAGAGACTGAGAAAGTTCAGAGAGACTGATGAAGGTTCAGAGAGACTGATGAGGTTCAGAGAGACTGATGAAGGTTCAGAGAGACTGATGAAGGTTCAGAGAGAGACTGATGAAGGTTCAGAGAGACTGATGAAGGTTCAGAGAGAGACTGATGAAGGTTCAGAGAGACTGATGAAGGTTCAGAGAGAGACTGATGAAGGTTCAGAGAGACTGATGAAGGTTCAGAGAGACTGATGAAGTTCAGAGAGAGACTGATGAAGGTTCAGAGAGAGACTGATGAAGGTTCAGAGAGACTGATGAAGTTCAGAGAGACTGATGAAGGTTCAGAGAGACTGATGAAGGTTCAGAGAGACTGATGAAGGTTCAGAGAGACTGATGAAGGTTCAGAGAGACTGATGAAGGTTCAGAGAGAGACTGATGAAGGTTCAGAGAGACTGATGAAGGTTCAGAGAGAGACTGATGAAGGTTCAGAGAGACTGATGAAGGTTCAGAGAGACTGATGAAGGTTCAGAGAGAGACTGATGAAGGTTCAGAGAGAGACTGATGAAGGTTCAGAGAGAGACTGAAGAAGTTCAGAGAGAGACTGATGAAGGTTCAGAGAGAGACTGATGAAGGTTCAGAGAGACTGATGAAGGTTCAGAGAGACTGATGAAGGTTCAGAGAGAGACTGATGAAGGTTCAGAGAGACTGATGAAGGTTCAGAGAGAGACTGATGAAGGTTCAGAGAGAGACTGATGAAGGTTCAGAGAGACTGATGAAGGTTCAGAGAGAGACTGATGAAGGTTCAGAGAGAGACTGATGAAGGTTCAGAGAGACTGATGAAGGTTCAGAGAGAGACTGATGAAGGTTCAGAGAGAGACTGATGAAGGTTCAGAGAGACTGATGAAGGTTCAGAGAGAGACTGATGAAGGTTCAGAGAGAGACTGATGAAGGTTCAGAGAGACTGATGAAGGTTCAGAGAGAGACTGATGAAGGTTCAGAGAGACTGATGAAGGTTCAGAGAGACTGATGAAGGTTCAGAGAGAGACTGATGAAGGTTCAGAGAGACTGATGAAGGTTCAGAGAGACTGATGAAGGTTCAGAGAGACTGATGAAGGTTCAGAGAGAGACTGATGAAGGTTCAGAGAGACTGATGAAGGTTCAGAGAGAGACTGATGAAGGTTCAGAGAGACTGATGAAGGTTCAGAGAGAGACTGATGAAGGTTCAGAGAGAGACTGATGAAGGTTCAGAGAGACTGATGAAGTTCAGAGAGACTGATGAAGGTTCAGAGAGAGACTGATGAAGGTTCAGAGAGACTGATGAAGGTTCAGAGAGACTGATGAAGGTTCAGAGAGAGACTGATGAAGGTTCAGAGAGACTGATGAAGGTTCAGAGAGAGACTGATGAAGGTTCAGAGAGACTGATGAAGGTTCAGAGAGACTGATGAAGGTTCAGAGAGACTGATGAAGGTTCAGAGAGAGACTGATGAAGGTTCAGAGAGACTGATGAGGTTCAGAGAGAGACTGATGAAGGTTCAGAGAGACTGATGAAGGTTCAGAGAGAGACTGATGAAGGTTCAGAGAGAGACTGATGAAGGTTCAGAGAGACTGATGAAGGTTTCAGAGAGACTGATGAAGGTTCAGAGAGAGACTGATGAAGGTTCAGAGAGACTGATGAAGGTTCAGAGAGAGACTGATGAAGGTTCAGAGAGACTGATGAAGGTTCAGAGAGAGACTGATGAAGGTTCAGAGAGACTGATGAAGGTTCAGAGAGACTGATGAAGGTTCAGAGAGAGACTGATGAAGGTTCAGAGAGACTGATGAAGGTTCAGAGAGAGACTGATGAAGGTTCAGAGAGACTGATGAAGGTTCAGAGAGACTGATGAAGGTTCAGAGAGACTGATGAAGGTTCAGAGAGACTGATGAAGGTTCAGAGAGACTGATGAAGGTTCAGAGAGAGACTGATGAAGGTTCAGAGAGACTGATGAAGGTTCAGAGAGACTGATGAAGGTTCAGAGAGAGACTGATGAAGGTTCAGAGAGACTGATGAAGGTTCAGAGAGAGACTGATGAAGGTTCAGAGAGAGACTGATGAAGGTTCAGAGAGACTGATGAAGGTTCAGAGAGACTGATGAAGGTTCAGAGAGAGACTGATGAAGGTTCAGAGAGACTGATGAAGGTTCAGAGAGAGACTGATGAAGGTTCAGAGAGACTGATGAAGGTTCAGAGAGAGACTGATGAAGGTTCAGAGAGACTGATGAAGGTTCAGAGAGACTGATGAAGGTTCAGAGAGACTGATGAAGGTTCAGAGAGAGACTGATGAAGGTTCAGAGAGACTGATGAAGGTTCAGAGAGAGACTGATGAAGGTTCAGAGGAGACTGATGAAGGTTCAGAGAGACTGATGAAGGTTCAGAGAGACTGATGAAGGTTCAGAGAGACTGATGAAGGTTCAGAGAGACTGATGAAGGTTCAGAGAGAGACTGATGAAGGTTCAGAGAGACTGATGAAGGTTCAGAGAGACTGATGAAGGTTCAGAGAGAGACTGATGAAGGTTCAGAGAGACTGATGAAGGTTCAGAGAGACTGATGAAGGTTCAGAGAGACTGATGAAGGTTCAGAGAGAGACTGATGAAGGTTCAGAGAGACTGATGAAGGTTCAGAGAGACTGATGAAGGTTCAGAGAGACTGATGAAGGTTCAGAGAGACTGATGAAGGTTCAGAGAGAGACTGATGAAGGTTCAGAGAGACTGATGAAGGTTCAGAGAGAGACTGATGAAGGTTCAGAGAGAGACTGATGAAGGTTCAGAGAGACTGATGAAGGTTCAGAGAGAGACTGATGAAGGTTCAGAGAGACTGATGAAGGTTCAGAGAGACTGATGAAGGTTCAGAGAGAGACTGATGAAGGTTCAGAGAGACTGATGAAGGTTCAGAGAGAGACTGATGAAGGTTCAGAGAGAGACTGATGAAGGTTCAGAGAGACTGATGAAGGTTCAGAGAGACTGATGAAGGTTCAGAGAGAGACTGATGAAGGTTCAGAGAGACTGATGAAGGTTCAGAGAGACTGATGAAGGTTCAGAGAGACTGATGAAGGTTCAGAGAGAGACTGATGAAGGTTCAGAGAGACTGATGAAGGTTCAGAGAGAGACTGATGAAGGTTCAGAGAGAGACTGATGAAGGTTCAGAGAGACTGATGAAGGTTCAGAGAGACTGATGAAGGTTCAGAGAGACTGATGAAGGTTCAGAGAGAGACTGATGAAGGTTCAGAGAGAGACTGATGAAGGTTCAGAGAGACTGATGAAGGTTCAGAGAGAGACTGATGAAGGTTCAGAGAGACTGATGAAGGTTCAGAGAGACTGATGAAGGTTCAGAGAGAGACTGATGAAGGTTCAGAGAGACTGATGAAGGTTCAGAGAGAGACTGATGAAGGTTCAGAGAGACTGATGAAGGTTCAGAGAGACTGATGAAGGTTCAGAGAGACTGATGAAGGTTCAGAGAGAGACTGATGAAGGTTCAGAGAGAGACTGATGAAGGTTCAGAGAGACTGATGAAGGTTCAGAGAGAGACTGATGAAGGTTCAGAGAGACTGATGAAGGTTCAGAGAGACTGATGAAGGTTCAGAGAGAGACTGATGAAGGTTCAGAGAGAGACTGATGAAGGTTCAGAGAGAGACTGATGAAGGTTCAGAGAGACTGATGAAGGTTCAGAGAGAGACTGATGAAGGTTCAGAGAGAGACTGATGAAGGTTCAGAGAGACTGATGAAGGTTCAGAGAGACTGATGAAGGTTCAGAGAGACTGATGAAGGTTCAGAGAGAGACTGATGAAGGTTCAGAGAGACTGATGAAGGTTCAGAGAGAGACTGATGAAGGTTCAGAGAGACTGATGAAGGTTCAGAGAGACTGATGAAGGTTCAGAGAGACTGATGAAGGTTCAGAGAGAGACTGATGAAGGTTCAGAGAGACTGATGAAGGTTCAGAGAGACTGATGAAGGTTCAGAGAGACTGATGAAGGTTCAGAGAGAGACTGATGAAGGTTCAGAGAGAGACTGATGAAGGTTCAGAGAGACTGATGAAGGTTCAGAGAGAGACTGATGAAGGTTCAGAGAGACTGATGAAGGTTCAGAGAGAGACTGATGAAGGTTCAGAGAGAGACTGATGAAGGTTCAGAGAGAGACTGATGAAGGTTCAGAGAGAGACTGATGAAGGTTCAGAGAGACTGATGAAGGTTCAGAGAGAGACTGATGAAGGTTCAGAGAGACTGATGAAGGTTCAGAGAGACTGATGAAGGTTCAGAGAGAGACTGATGAAGGTTCAGAGAGACTGATGAAGGTTCAGAGAGACTGATGAAGGTTCAGAGAGACTGATGAAGGTTCAGAGAGAGACTGATGAAGGTTCAGAGAGACTGATGAAGGTTCAGAGAGACTGATGAAGGTTCAGAGAGAGACTGATGAAGGTTCAGAGAGACTGATGAAGGTTCAGAGAGACTGATGAAGGTTCAGAGAGACTGATGAAGGTTCAGAGAGACTGATGAAGGTTCAGAGAGAGACTGATGAAGGTTCAGAGAGACTGATGAAGGTTCAGAGAGACTGATGAAGGTTCAGAGAGACTGATGAAGGTTCAGAGAGAGACTGATGAAGGTTCAGAGAGACTGATGAAGGTTCAGAGAGAGACTGATGAAGGTTCAGAGAGACTGATGAAGGTTCAGAGAGAGACTGATGAAGGTTCAGAGAGAGACTGATGAAGGTTCAGAGAGACTGATGAAGGTTCAGAGAGACTGATGAAGGTTCAGAGAGAGACTGATGAAGGTTCAGAGAGACTGATGAAGGTTCAGAGAGAGACTGATGAAGGTTCAGAGAGAGACTGATGAAGGTTCAGAGAGAGACTGATGAAGGTTCAGAGAGACTGATGAAGGTTCAGAGAGAGACTGATGAAGGTTCAGAGAGACTGATGAAGGTTCAGAGAGACTGATGAAGGTTCAGAGAGACTGATGAAGGTTCAGAGAGACTGATGAAGGTTCAGAGAGACTGATGAAGGTTCAGAGAGAGACTGATGAAGGTTCAGAGAGACTGATGAAGGTTCAGAGAGAGACTGATGAAGGTTCAGAGAGAGACTGATGAAGGTTCAGAGAGACTGATGAAGGTTCAGAGAGACTGATGAAGGTTCAGAGAGAGACTGATGAAGGTTCAGAGAGACTGATGAAGGTTCAGAGAGACTGATGAAGGTTCAGAGAGACTGATGAAGGTTCAGAGAGAGACTGATGAAGGTTCAGAGAGACTGATGAAGGTTCAGAGAGACTGATGAAGGTTCAAGAGAGACTGATGAAGGTTCAGAGAGACTGATGAAGGTTCAGAGAGACTGATGAAGGTTCAGAGAGACTGATGAAGGTTCAGAGAGACTGATGAAGGTTCAGAGAGAGACTGATGAAGGTTCAGAGAGACTGATGAAGGTTCAGAGAGACTGATGAAGGTTCAGAGAGAGACTGATGAAGGTTCAGAGAGACTGATGAAGGTTCAGAGAGACTGATGAAGGTTCAGAGAGAGACTGATGAAGGTTCAGAGAGACTGATGAAGGTTCAGAGAGAGACTGATGAAGGTTCAGAGAGAGACTGATGAAGGTTCAGAGAGACTGATGAAGGTTCAGAGAGACTGATGAAGGTTCAGAGAGACTGATGAAGGTTCAGAGAGACTGATGAAGGTTCAGAGAGACTGATGAAGGTTCAGAGAGACTGATGAAGGTTCAGAGAGAGACTGATGAAGGTTCAGAGAGAGACTGATGAAGGTTCAGAGAGACTGATGAAGGTTCAGAGAGAGACTGATGAAGGTTCAGAGAGAGACTGATGAAGGTTCAGAGAGAGACTGATGAAGGTTCAGAGAGACTGATGAAGGTTCAGAGAGACTGATGAAGGTTCAGAGAGACTGATGAAGGTTCAGAGAGAGACTGATGAAGGTTCAGAGAGACTGATGAAGGTTCAGAGAGAGACTGATGAAGGTTCAGAGAGACTGATGAAGGTTCAGAGAGACTGATGAAGGTTCAGAGAGACTGATGAAGGTTCAGAGAGACTGATGAAGGTTCAGAGAGAGACTGATGAAGGTTCAGAGAGACTGATGAAGGTTCAGAGAGACTGATGAAGGTTCAGAGAGACTGATGAAGGTTCAGAGAGACTGATGAAGGTTCAGAGAGACTGATGAAGGTTCAGAGAGAGACTGATGAAGGTTCAGAGAGAGACTGATGAAGGTTCAGAGAGACTGAAGTCAGAGAGACTGATGAAGGTTCAGAGAGACTGATGAAGGTTCAGAGAGACTGATGAAGGTTCAGAGAGACTGATGAAGGTTCAGAGAGAGACTGATGAAGGTTCAGAGAGACTGATGAAGGTTCAGAGAGAGACTGATGAAGGTTCAGAGAGACTGATGAAGGTTCAGAGAGAGACTGATGAAGGTTCAGAGAGACTGATGAAGGTTCAGAGAGACTGATGAAGGTTCAGAGAGAGACTGATGAAGGTTCAGAGAGACTGATGAAGGTTCAGAGAGAGACTGATGAAGGTTCAGAGAGACTGATGAAGGTTCAGAGAGACTGATGAAGGTTCAGAGAGACTGATGAAGGTTCAGAGAGACTGATGAAGGTTCAGAGAGACTGATGAAGGTTCAGAGAGACTGATGAAGGTTCAGAGAGACTGATGAAGGTTCAGAGAGACTGATGAAGGTTCAGAGAGACTGAGAGGTTCAGAGAGACTGATGAAGGTTCAGAGAGACTGATGAAGGTTCAGAGAGACTGATGAAGGTTCAGAGAGAGACTGATGAAGGTTCAGAGAGACTGATGAAGGTTCAGAGAGAGACTGATGAAGGTTCAGAGAGAGACTGATGAAGGTTCAGAGGAGACTGATGAAGGTTCAGAGAGACTGATGAGTTCAGAGAGACTGATGAAGGTTCAGAGAGAGACTGATGAAGGTTCAGAGAGACTGATGAAGGTTCAGAGAGAGACTGATGAAGGTTCAGAGAGACTGATGAAGGTTCAGAGAGAGACTGATGAAGGTTCAGAGAGAGACTGATGAAGGTTCAGAGAGACTGATGAAGGTTCAGAGAGACTGATGAAGGTTCAGAGAGAGACTGATGAGGTTCAGAGAGACTGATGAAGGTTCAGAGAGACTGATGAAGGTTCAGAGAGAGACTGATGAAGGTTCAGAGAGACTGATGAAGGTTCAAGAGAGACTGATGAAGGTTCAGAGAGACTGATGAAGGTTCAGAGAGAGACTGATGAAGGTTCAGAGAGACTGATGAAGGTTCAGAGAGAGACTGATGAAGGTTCAGAGAGACTGATGAAGGTTCAGAGAGACTGATGAAGGTTCAGAGAGAGACTGATGAAGGTTCAGAGAGACTGATGAAGGTTCAGAGAGACTGATGAAGGTTCAGAGAGACTGATGAAGGTTCAGAGAGACTGATGAAGGTTCAGAGAGACTGATGAAGGTTCACAGAGAGACTGATGAAGGTTCAGAGAGAGACTGATGAAGGTTCAGAGAGACTGATGAAGGTTCAGAGAGACTGATGAAGGTTCAGAGAGAGACTGATGAAGGTTCAGAGAGACTGATGAAGGTTCAGAGAGACTGATGAAGGTTCAGAGAGAGACTGATGAAGGTTCAGAGAGACTGATGAAGGTTCAGAGAGAGACTGAAGAAGGTCAGAGAGACTGATGAAGGTTCAGAGAGACTGATGAAGGTTCAGAGAGAGACTGATGAAGGTTCAGAGAGACTGATGAAGGTTCAGAGAGAGACTGATGAAGGTTCAGAGAGACTGATGAAGGTTCAGAGAGACTGATGAAGGTTCAGAGAGAGACTGATGAAGGTTCAGAGAGAGACTGATGGAGGTTCAGAGAGAGACTGATGAAGGTTCAGAGAGACTGATGAAGGTTCAGAGAGAGACTGATGAAGGTTCAGAGAGACTGATGAAGGTTCAGAGAGAGACTGATGAAGGTTCAGAGAGACTGATGAAGGTTCAGAGAGAGACTGATGAAGGTTCAGAGAGACTGATGAAGGTTCAGAGAGAGACTGATGAAGGTTCAGAGAGAGATGATGAAGGTTCAGAGAGACTGATGAAGGTTCAGAGAGACTGATGAAGGTTCAGAGAGAGACTGATGAAGGTTCAGAGAGACTGATGAAGGTTCAGAGAGACTGATGAAGCTTCAGAGAGACTGATGAAGGTTCAGAGAGAGACTGATGAAGGTTCAGAGAGAGACTGATGAAGGTTCAGAGAGAGACTGATGAAGGTTCAGAGAGACTGATGAAGGTTCAGAGAGAGACTGATGAAGGTTCAGAGAGAGACTGATGAAGGTTCAGAGAGACTGATGAAGGTTCAGAGAGACTGATGAAGGTTCAGAGAGAGACTGATGAAGGTTCAGAGAGAGACTGATGAGGTTCAGAGAGACTGATGAAGGTTCAGAGAGAGACTGATGAAGGTTCAGAGAGAGACTGATGAGGTTCAGAGAGACTGATGAAGGTTCAGAGAGAGACTGATGAAGGTTCAGAGAGACTGATGAAGGTTCAGAGAGAGACTGATGAAGGTTCAGAGAGACTGATGAAGGTTCAGAGAGAGACTGATGAAGGTTCAGAGAGACTGATGAAGGTTCAGAGAGACTGATGAAGGTTCAGAGAGAGACTGATGAAGGTTCAGAGAGAGACTGATGAAGGTTCAGAGAGACTGATGAAGATTCAGAGAGACTGATGAAGGTTCAGAGAGACTGATGAAGGTTCAGAGAGACTGATGAAGGTTCAGAGAGAGACTGATGAAGGTTCAGAGAGAGACTGATGAAGGTTCAGAGAGACTGATGAAGGTTCAGAGAGACTGATGAAGGTTCAGAGAGACTGATGAAGGTTCAGAGAGACTGATGAAGGTTCAGAGAGACTGATGAAGGTTCAGAGAGAGACTGATGAAGGTTCAGAGAGACTGATGAAGGTTCAGAGAGAGACTGATGAAGGTTCAGAGAGACTGATGAAGGTTCAGAGAGAGACTGATGAAGGTTCAGAGAGACTGATGAAGGTTCAGAGAGACTGATGAAGGTTCAGAGAGAGACTGATGAAGGTTCAGAGAGAGACTGATGAAGGTTCAGAGAGAGACTGAAGAAGGTTCAGAGAGAGACTGATGAAGGTTCAGAGAGAGACTGATGAAGGTTCAGAGAGACTGATGAAGGTTCAGAGAGAGACTGATGAAGGTTCAGAGAGAGACTGATGAAGGTTCAGAGAGAGACTGAAGAAGGTTCAGAGAGACTGATGAAGGTTCAGAGAGAGCTGAAGAAGGTTCAGAGAGACTGATGAAGGTTCAGAGAGACTGATGAAGGTTCAGAGAGACTGATGAAGGTTCAGAGAGAGACTGATGAAGGTTCAGAGAGACTGATGAAGGTTCAGAGAGAGACTGATGAAGGTTCAGAGAGAGACTGATGAAGGTTCAGAGGAGACTGATGAAGGTTCAGAGAGACTGATGAAGGTTCAGAGAGACTGATGAAGGTTCAGAGAGAGACTGATGAAGGTTCAGAGGAGACTGATGAAGGTTCAGAGAGAGACTGATGAAGGTTCAGAGAGAGACTGATGAAGGTTCAGAGAGAGACTGATGAAGGTTCAGAGAGAGACTGATGAAGGTTCAGAGAGACTGATGAAGGTTCAGAGAGACTGATGAAGGTTCAGAGAGAGACTGATGAGGTTCAGAGAGACTGATGAAGGTTCAGAGAGACTGATGAAGGTTCAGAGAGAGACTGATGAAGGTTCAGAGAGACTGATGAAGGTTCAAGCGAGACTGATGAAGGTTCAGAGAGACTGATGAAGGTTCAGAGAGAGACTGATGAAGGTTCAGAGAGACTGATGAAGGTTCAGAGAGAGACTGATGAAGGTTCAGAGAGACTGATGAAGGTTCAGAGAGACTGATGAAGGTTCAGAGAGAGACTGATGAAGGTTCAGAGAGACTGATGAAGGTTCAGAGAGACTGATGAAGCTTCAGAGAGAGACTGATGAAGGTTCAGAGAGACTGATGAAGGTTCAGAGAGACTGATGAAGGTTCACATAGAGACTGATGAAGGTTCAGAGAGAGACTGATGAAGGTTCAGAGAGACTGATGAAGGTTCAGAGAGACTGATGAAGCTTCAGAGAGAGACTGATGAAGGTTCAGAGAGACTGATGAAGGTTCAGAGAGACTGATGAAGGTTCAGAGAGAGACTGATGAAGGTTCAGAGAGACTGATGAAGGTTCAGAGAGAGACTGAAGAAGGCTCAGAGAGACTGATGAAGGTTCAGAGAGACTGATGAAGGTTGAGAGAGAGACTGATGAAGGTTCAGAGAGACTGATGAAGGTTCAGAGAGAGACTGATGAAGGTTCAGAGAGACTGATGAATGTTCAGAGAGACTGATGAAGGTTCAGAGAGAGACTGATGAAGGTTCAGAGAGAGACTAATGGAGGTTCAGAGAGAGACTGATAAGATTCAGAGAGACTGATGAAGGTTCAGAGAGAGACTGATGAAGATTCAGAGAGACTGGTGAAGGTTCAGAGAGAGACTGATGAAGGTTCAGAGAGACTGATGAAGCTTCAGAGAGAGACTGATGAAGGTTCAGAGAGACTGATGAAGGTTCAGAGAGAGACTGATGAAGGTTCAGAGAGAGATTGATGAAGGTTCAGAGAGACTGATGAAGGTTCAGAGAGACTGATGAAGGTTCAGAGAGAGACTGATGAAGGTTCAGAGAGACTGATGAAGGTTCAGAGAGACTGATGAAGTTCAGAGAGACTGATGAAGGTTCAGAGAGAGACTGATGAAGGTTCAGAGAGAGACTGATGGAGGTTCAGAGAGAGACTGATGAAGGTTCAGAGAGACTGATGAAGGTTCAGAGAGAGACTGATGAAGGTTCAGAGAGACTGATGAAGGTTCAGAGAGAGACTGATGAAGGTTCAGAGAGACTGATGAAGGTTCAGAGAGAGACTGATGAAGGTTCAGAGAGAGACTGATGGAGGTTCAGAGAGACTGATGAAGGTTCAGAGAGACTGATGAAGGTTCAGAGAGAGACTGATGAAGGTTCAGAGAGAGACTGATGAAGGTTCAGAGAGACTGATGAAGGTTCAGAGAGAGACTGATGAAGGTTCAGAGAGACTGATGAAGGTTCAGAGAGAGACTGATGAAGGTTCAGAGAGACTGATGAAGGTTCAGAGAGACTGATGAAGGTTCAGAGAGACTGATGAAGGTTCAGAGAGAGACTGATGAAGGTTCAGAGAGAGACTGATGAAGGTTCAGAGAGACTGATGAAGGTTCAGAGAGAGACTGATGAAGGTTCAGAGAGAGACTGATGAAGGTTCAGAGAGACTGATGAAGGTTCAGAGAGAGACTGATGAAGGTTCAGAGAGAGACTGATGAAGGTTCAGAGAGAGACTGATGGAGGTTCAGAGAGAGACTGATGAAGGTTCAGAGAGAGACTGATGAAGGTTCAGAGAGAGACTGATGAAGGTTCAGAGAGAGACTGATGAAGGTTCAGAGAGAGACTGATGGAGGTTCAGAGAGACTGATGAAGGTTCAGATAGAGACTGATGAAGGTTCAGAGAGAGACTGATGGAGGTTCAGAGAGACTGATGAAGGTTCAGAGAGAGACTGATGGAGGTTCAGAGAGACTGATGAAGGTTCAGAGAGAGACTGGTGAAGGTTCAGAGAGACTGATGAAGGTTCAGAGAGACTGATGAAGGTTCAGAGAGACTGATGAAGGTTCTGAGAGAGACTGATGAAGGTTCAGAGAGACTGATGAAGGTTCAGAGAGAGACTGGTGAAGGTTCAGAGAGACTGATGAAGGTTCAGAGAGACTGATGAAGGTTCAGAGAGACTGATGAAGGTTCAGAGAGAGACTGGTGAAGGTTCAGAGAGACTGATGAAGGTTCAGAGAGACTGATGAAGGTTCAGATCGATGGTCTCAATGGGAAACAGCTGGGTGATAAAGGCTTGAGATGAAATGAGAGACAGACAGGCAGACGGGTGTGAGGACAGGTAGCTGTTGTGTATTGCACATACAGGTAGGCAGATGCAATATAAAGCTTATTGGCTATCTTCCAGAGGCTCCGCCCCCCTCTCTTCTGTGTCGGCCAATCCCCTGTGAGGAGGGGCGGGCTCTGCAGGCTGCGGCGAGGGATGTGAGGATGAGGAGGAGCAGGAAGAGGAGGAGAGGGGGGGGTCAGAAGGGGGTTCAGTCTCTAGCCTCTCCCCTCCCCCACCTGACCCGGCAAACTGCAGGTGAGGCGCCTCCCTCTCCCCCCCCTCCAGGTAGGAGAGCTGCCGGAGGTCCAGCTCCATGGAGACCCCCTCCCCTCTCTCTCCCCCCGGACCCCCCCCCCTCCGGGCCCTGCGGGGGAGGGGGGTGGGGGGGAGGCTGTCGGGGAGCAGGGACTGGATCTTTGGGAGCCAGCGTTTACGGACCCGCCGGGCGTTGGTGCACATGTCCGCCGCGATGACGTTCATCTCGCTCTCCTTAAAGTGAGGGGCGAAGTTCTGACAGTACACTGGGTGAGGGAGGTGGAGAGAGGGGGAGAGAGGGGGAGGGAGGGGGGGTGAGTACAAATAATAAGTATAGATACGTTTCAACTTTAACGCTGCTCTCTCAAACCTGTGGAACATTCTCCGATTAACTTCTTCTTATTTTAATGCTCTTCACCCTCACTGATAGATCACATCAAAGTGTATATATATAAATATATATATATATATATATATATATATATATATATATAAAGCACATTTAAAAGCGACTTCTGGTCAGTCCAAAGTGCTGTACATGTGTCTGTAGTGTGTCTGTAGTGTGTCTGTAGTGTGTCTTTAGTGTAGAGTAACTGGTCGACCGCACGTGGAGGGCAGAGGGTTCCAGAGCCAGGGGACAGCTGCTGTGAAGGCTCGGTGCCCTCGGGGTTTGAGCTTGGTCAGAGGCTCTACCAGCAGCAGCTGGTCTGAGGCTCTACCAGCTGCAGCTGGTCTGAGGCTCTACCAGCTGCAGCTGGTCAGAGGCTCTACCAGCAGCAGCTGGTCTGAGGCTCTACCAGCTGCAGCTGGTCTGAGGCTCTACCAGCAGCAGGTGGTCAGAGGCTCTACCAACAGCAGGTGGTCAGAGGCTCTACCAGCTGCAGCTGGTCAGAGGCTCTACCAGCAGCAGCTGGTCTGAGGCTCTACCAGCTGCAGCTGGTCTGAGGCTCTACCAGCAGCAGGTGGTCAGAGGCTCTACCAGCTGCAGCTGGTCAGAGGCTCTACCAGCTGCAGCTGGTCTGAGGCTCTACCAGCAGCAGGTGGTCTGAGGCTCTACCAGCTGCAGCTGGTCAGAGGCTCTACCAGCTGCAGCTGGTCTGAGGCTCTACCAGCAGCAGCTGGTCTGAGGCTCTACCAGCTGCAGCTGGTCTGAGGCTCTACCAGCAGCAGCTGGTCTGAGGCGCTACCAGCAGCAGGTGGTCTGAGGCTCTACCAGCTGCAGCTGGTCTGAGGCTC
>CM070487.1:48459096-48461596 GCA_036324585.1 Champsocephalus esox
GTGCAGAACTACGCCCCCTTCAGAGGGTGCAGAACTACGCCCCCCCACTCAGAGGGTGCAGAACTACACCCCCCTCAGAGGGTGCAGAACTACCCCCCCCTTCAGAGGGTGCAGAACTACCCCCCCTTCAGAGGGTGCAGAACTACGCCCCCCCCTCAGAGGGTGCAGAACTACCCCCCCTTCAGAGGGTGCGGAACTACCCCCCCCTTCAGAGGGTGCAGAACTACCCCCCCTTCAGAGGGTGCAGAACTACGCCCCCCTTCAGAGGGTGCAGAACTACCCCCCCCTCAGAGGGTGCAGAACTACGCCCCCCCTTCAGAGGGTGCAGAACTACGCCCCCCTCTCAGAGGGTGCAGAACTACGCCCCCCCTCAGAGGGTGCAGAACTAGGGTTGCCTTATACCTGAACAACACTCAAGGTCAACGTGACGCTGTTCACCGATTGGCTCGGGTCCTCCCTTGCCCGGCCGTCCCATCTGCATTAAGTCCAGCCCTGACATCTTTCATTCTAATATCTAACTATTGACACTGTGTGGTTAAAGACTAGCTAGTACTATCTGTACTGGGGGGGCAAGGAAGTATTCTGATTATAGTTAAAGACTAGCTAGTACTATCTGCACTGGGGAAGAAGTATTCTGATTATAGTTAAAGACTAGCTAGTACTATCTGCACCGGTCCACTCCGGACCTAGGTCCATCAGGCTGTTCTTAAACTGTGGGATAAAAGACCCCTGGTCTGACGGTAACCCCCCCAGTAACCCTGATCTCCTGACCTGCAGTAGCCCCTCCGACATGGTGGACGCCGTGGGCCCAGAGGTCGGGAGAGGACGTGGGGGCGAGTGGGAGGCGGTCCGGAGAGTCTAGGTGTCAGGGATCCTGCAGAGAGCACCGCCAAAACGCTTCACATCCATGTTGCTGATGAGGAGAGGTCAGAGTTCAGAAGCTGGACCGTCAGGGTGGAGGTCAGCGCAGAAACCGTAGGAGGAGGAAGAACCTGAGAGGTCAGAGGTCATCGTCACTGGGTTGTGATTACACACAGAACAACACACATGCACAGCAGGACTGAAGACACACACACTCTGTTCAACGGAGAGATGTCGAGCAGCCAGGGGAGCAGTCAGGGGTTCAGGGCGTTGCTCAAGGGCCCCTCAGTACTGGGTCGTTTGGGGTCTTGAACCTTTGACCTTCTGGTTCCCAAGCTAAGTCCACAGGCCCGTATGGACTGACCCTAGGGGAACCTCTGTACTTATATCAGCAGGCAGGACTGAGGGTTAGGACCACCAACAAGTTGTCCAAGGAACCTCGAACTGCTTCCTGCTCCTCCTTATCAGCTTCAGGTGAATCCCCCAGTGGACACAACTGGAATGTGCTCTGTCCGCTCGGTCTCAGATCTGGTAAACTGGACGCCAAGGGACACCAAGGTACGCCAAGGGACACCAAGATACGCTAAGGGACACCAAGCGACACCAAGGGACACCAAGGTACGCTAAGGGACACCAAGGTACGCTAAGGGACACCAAGGTACGCTAAGGGACACCAAGGTACTCTAAGGGACACCAAGGTACGCTAATGTATGCTAAGGAACACCAAGGTACGCTAAGGTACGCTAAGGGACGCTAAGGGACGCTAAGGGACACCAAGGTACACCAAGGTATACTAAGGAACACCAAGGTACGCTAAGGTACGCTAAGGGACACCAAGGTATGCTAAGGTACGCCAAGGGACACCAAGGGACACAAAGGTACGCTAAGGGACACCAAGGTATGCTAAGGTACGCTAAGGGACACCAAGGTACGCCAAGGGACACCAAGGGACACAAAGGTATGCTAAGGGACACCAAGGTACGCTAAGGGACACCAAGGTACGCTGAGGTATGCCAAGGGACACCAAGGTACGCTAAGGTACACCAAGGTACGCTAAGGTACACCAAGGTAAGCTAAGGGACACCAAGGTACGCTGAGGTATGCCAAGGGACACCAAGGGACACCAAGGGACACAAAGGTACAGCTAAGGGACACCAAGGTACGCTAAGGGACACTAAGGTATGCTAAGGGACACCAAGGTACGCTAAGGGACACCAAGGGACACCAAGGTATGCTAAGGTACGCCAAGGTACGCTAAGGTATGCTAAGGGACACCAAGGTACGCTAAGGTATGCCAAGGGACACCAAGGTATGCTAAGGTATGCCAAGGGACACCAAGGTACGCTAAGGTATGCCAAGGGACACCAAGGTATGCTAAGGTATGCCAAGGGACACCAAGGTACGCTAAGGGACACCAAGGGACACCAAGGTATGCTAAGGTACACCAAGGTACGCTAAGGTATGCTAAGGGACACCAAGGTACGCTAAGGTATGCCAAGGGACACCAAGGTATGCTAAGGTATGCCAAGGGACACCAAGGTACGCTAAGTGACACCAAGGTACGCTAAGGTACACCAAGGTACGCTAAGTGACACCAAGGTACGCTAAGTGACACCAAGGTACGCTAAGGTACGCTAAG
>CM070487.1:48466596-48491596 GCA_036324585.1 Champsocephalus esox
GCTTTGATGCGTTCAAGTGCATTATTCTGGCACAGGAAGATTATGTTACAGGACATTAACGATACAACTGAATATTGTTGTTCTATTTTTAGACACATCTCGATCGACTGGGAATCTCCCGGTCGATCGACCGGTCGATCGCGATCGACTGGTTGGGCACCCCTGATTTAGACCTTAGTGTTGCCGTCTGTGAGGAAAGTACATGGGGCTCAGAGCCTCGTGTTTTAACATCTGTTTTCCTTCTAATTCGTTATTCTCTTCAAAACAACACTCTGGTATTTACTCTCCAATAACACACACTCATCCTCGCTTTTATTTATTGCTTTAATTCCATAATCTCCGTCTTTGTTGGCGTCCGTCAGGAACTGGATTTAACAATAAAAATAACCGGAAACAGACGTAGCATTTCGAGCGATTACCCAAGATCCTCAGCTCTGGTTTTAAGCTCGCTTATTGGATGTGTTAGCCGCAATGCATGCTGGGATTTGGTGTTTATGTTATATGAAATCCGGAAAACATTTGAAAAGACTAAAATAGTACTTAATTCCGAGTGCTCTTGCTTGTCTCTTTGAAAGTCATCTCATAACGGCATTGTAACACACGGTGCGGCTGCATTACATACTACAGATCTGCCGTAGTTCTGTATTCATAGAGCCCTGATCAGAAGACCTTTGGACAAACTGAAGACATGGCGCCGAGACTGAATACTTGACGTGGATCATAAATATATCAACAATTAAACAACATCTTCAATTTCTCTTCACACAATACGTCTCCTTGCAGAATCAACACTAATCCGGCTGACTTTTACATTTGATCTCGTTCACAGATAGGTTATATTTACACCATAACGTGCACAGCTGAGAGAGAGGACTGTAGTTTCAAAGATATTACTGATTTGAATTGGATTGCATTTTGAATGTAAATACTGAGTCTGAAATAGTATATACGCTGTGAAATGATGTGAGAGCATGAAACTACACATCTTCAGATGTTGTACACAAGTGTCTGTGTGTACCTCGTGTGCACCGCCTAGTGGTTAAAGCACGTTATTGAATTATTGTTTTTATGTGTTTCATAGGGGGAAAGTAGAAGGTCTGTGATAGAAATATAGAACATAAAAAATCAAGAAGATACTATAAGTGATCTCTACAATAAAACAGTTGAGTGCAGGATGCTCAGATATTAACAGGAGGAGGTGCAAAACAGAAACACGGATTAACCTTCATTTAAACATTAAATATTAAATATTAAGCCTGACAAAGTAATTAACGTCTAATATATTGCTTTCCTGCAATGTTAACTATGTGGAAGCTCTTATTTTAACTGATAGTATACACATTAATTATACTCTGATGATAGAATAAGAGATGTGCAGAATATGACAGTGTAACGGTGGAGGTACGCACATGCTGATAGATGTCTTGTAATGCCCTGTTGAGGAACCTGTGACCCAAGTGTTTCATTCATTGCATCACTACACCGTAGTTGTGTATGATATGTCAATAACCCTGTGAACATCTTCAGAGGGATGTGCAACATAGCCATAATATACAGTCTGTAATGAACTATGAGTAGAGAATAACGAGTAATGAATATATTTTATTACTCGTTTCCATTCATGTCAATTGCAGATACATGTTTAGTCTTCTCAAGCACCAACTATCAAACATCTCTCCTGATTGTTGGCACTCAATCACCTTCCCTGAATTTCACTCAGGTGTAACTAAAGTCTGATTTAAGGGTTGTTTATATTTCACATAATTAATCAGAATCTGCAAAGTGACTCAAATAAATGCAGTGGAGTGAAAATACCAGGTTACCCTCTGAACTGTCGTGGAGTAGAATTACAAAGTAGCAATGAGCTGTCATGTGGGTATATATTGATGCTGCGCATTATGGACAGCGATTTTCACCCATTTATTAATGATATGTTTTACATGTGATAACACCAATGTGTTTAATAATGGCAACTTCTAATTGTGGGAAAACGAAAACGTTCAGTAGAGACGTCCCATAGAACATTTAGCGAAACACAATAGCCAGCATGTGTAGTTCTGGGGGGCGTTCCATTCCAGTTTGGATAGTCTGGCGTGGTTTCGTTCCATTTCACACAGCTGTTTGACGCTCTGCGTAACCTTACGGGGACTGTAGTCCTAAACGATAGCTGAGGATTCTGGGTAGTGTAGTGTCTTCGGCCATCCTAAACTCAGAATGTTGACAATCGCAATGATGCTCGAAATGTCCCTTACAGGCCTACGTCTGTTTCCGGTTACTTTTATTGTTAAATCCAGTTCCTGACGGACGCCGGAAAAGCCCGAGATTATGGAATTAAACCAATAAATAAAAGCGAGGATGAGTGTGTGTTATTGGTGAGTAAATACCAGAGTGTTGTTTTGAAAAGAATAACAAATTAGAAGGAATTTAAAAACACAGATGTCAGTATCCTGAGGCTCTGCGCCGTTTATTTTCCTCACAGCAACAAAAGTCAGAAATTATACGATTTAAAATAAAGCAATAGCTGTGGCTTGATATTGAGTCAGAACATGTTTTTATGAACCACACAGCTTCCGGTCCTCCACGACCCGACCGGAGAAGAAGACGTGCTGCAGCCTGCAGGCACGAAACACGTTACCGGTAGAAATACATTGCTTTGAAAATCGTGCTGTGTGACACGAAGAAAAGGGGAAGATCGTGATGGTGAACACGAGATGCCGTGAGACTGGGTTGGGTATTGTTTGTAATGCTTTACAGGCTGTCACACGTCTCAGAGCGCTGTGATACGCAGCATCTGACTGACCAGGCAATGGGCCGGTGCATTCAGATAGACCAGATCCCAGAGTCCAGCACAGGTCAAAGGTCACAGAGCCTTCAGATAGACCAGATCCCAGAGTCCAGCACAAGTCAAAGGTCACAGAGCCTTCAGATAGACCAGATCCCCAGAGTCCAGCACAGGTCAAAGGTCACAGAGCCTTCATATAGACCAGATCCCTGAGTCCAGCACAGGTCAAAGGTCACAGAGCCTTCAGATAGACCAGATCCCAGAGTCCAGCACAGGTCAAAGGTCACAGAGCCTTCAGATAGACCAGATCCCCAGAGTCCAGCACAGGTCAAAGGTCACAGAGCCTTCAGATAGACCAGATCCCAGAGTCCAGCACAGGTCAAAGGTCACAGAGCATTCATAAAGACCAGATCCCCAGAGTCCAGCACAGGTCAAAGGTCACAGAGCCTTCATATAGACCAGATCCCCAGAGTCCAGCACAGGTCAAAGGTCACAGAGCCTCTTCCTGGCCTCCAGGAGAAGCAGGACGTGTTCCTGTAGAAGGACCCTAGCCTCACCCTCAGCTCCTCAGCAGGTTAGAGACCTGAGGTTCAGAAGAGAGACGATCATCAAGCTGACACCCAGGTGTTTGTAACAGGAGCCACTCTGAGCACTTGTCCTTGCAGAGTAACAATATCTACAGCAGGCTCTGGGTCTGTGCAGCTTTAGAGAGAGCGTTGCCTTGGTTTGATCCACATCAGAAGAAGCTTGAGTTCAGAGCGCTGAGTCTGAGGAGTGTTAGAAGCAGCCTGTGATGTAACACCAGCTCCTGACTGAGGGACCTGCTCAGAACATCACGGGATCATCCGCATGATGTGAAGTAGCTTCATCCACATGTTCCCCTGAGCTGCTGATGGAGATGGAGAATAGAAGTGGGCCTGAAACAGAGCCTTGAGGAACACCATCAGTGATGTGTAACCCCTCAGAAGACAGTCCATCAGAGTGAGCACATGGGACCTTTCAGAGAGGCAGTTCTCAGACCACCCACTGCACGGCTGGACACGCCGACACTGAGCAGCCTCTGCTTCGAGATGAGATGATCCACGTGTCGAACGCTTTGGACAGGTCAACAGACAGAGCTGCTCGACTCTGCTTATCATCTAGATACTCTCCACATCGTTCACACGTTCATCGTGGCAGTGATGGTGCTGCGCTGCTTTCTGAAGCCGGACTGATGCTCAGACAGGTTGTCATGGTTACATAGAAACACCTTTACCTGTTCCCTCACGAGGCGTTCAAGAGCCTGAGCCAGAACTGACCACTTAGAGACGGCCTATAGTTATTCAGTAAGGTGGCCTCCCCTCCTTTCAGCAAAGGCTTCCATACGCTGACTTCCACACTTTAGAGATGGTGTTCGTGCTGAGGGAGAGGTTAGAGAGAGAAGAGAGAGGAGGAGCGATAACATCTGCTCTATCTTTAAGAGAAAGGCTCTACGTCGTCCGGACCGGCCGGCTTCCTAGGATCTAACTTGGTTAAAGCTTCACGAACAAGGAGGAGCTCATTAAAGCAGCTGAGCATAGAGCCCTGTCCGACAGAGAGCAGGTGCTGAGGTGAGGCACGGAGGAGGTCATTAAAGCAGCTGAGCATAGAGCCCTGTCCCACAGAGAGCAGGTGCTGAGGTGAGGCACGGAGGAGCTCATTAAAGCAGCTGAGCATAGAGCCCTGTCCGACAGAGAGCAGAGGCTGAGGTGAGGCACGGAGGAGCTCAGTAAAGCAGCTGAGCATAGAGCCCTGTCCGACAGAGAGCAGGTGCTGAGGTGAGGCACGGAGGAGCTCATTAAAGCAGCTGAGCATAGAGCCCTGTCCCACAGAGAGCAGGTGCTGAGGTGAGGCACGGAGGAGCTCATTAAAGCAGCTGAGCATAGAGCCCTGTCCGACAGAGCAGAGGCTGAGGTGAGGCACGGAGGAGCTCAGTAAAGCAGCTGAGCATAGAGCCCTGTCCCACAGAGAGCAGAGGCTGAGGTGAGGCACGGAGGAGCTCATTAAAGCAGCTGAGCATAGAGCCCTGTCCGACAGAGAGCAGGGGCTGAGGTGAGGCACGGAGGAGCTCATTAAAGCAGCTGAGCATAGAGCCCTGTCCGACAGAGAGCAGAGGCTGAGGTGAGGCACGGAGGAGCTCATTACGGCTATCACCATGGAGATCGATTTGATGGCTTTCCAGAATGTTCCAGGATTATTCAGGTGCTTTGTGGAAACTGACAGATAGCACTTTGATTTAGCACTTCTGACATGAGAAGTGAATCTCTACCTCTGAGCCTGGTCTCCTAGCCTTTGCCCAGGCCTTGTTCCTCTCTGAAGGACACTGGACAGCTCAGCAGAGAACCAGGGAGGGTCTCGTCCCTTCACTCTGAATGTACGCAGGGTGCACGTCTATCAATGATCTCCATACAACCAAGATCAAAATAAGACCATGCAGTTTCCCGATCAAACCCAAACAGATCATGAACAGAACCTGCTCCACAGAGTGCTGTCTGTCTCTCTTTGTGATGACACGTGGTTTAACCTTTTGGACCTTAGTGGCCCTAATGGTGGCTACAACACAGTGGTCACTCACATCATTAGCAGATACTCCCACAGATGAGTATTTATGTGGAACATTTAGTTAAAATTAGATCAATTAAGGAGGATTTATTTGGGGACTTAATATTTGGGCGAGTAGGACTGTCTATAATCTGGGTAACATTCAAAGAGGTACACAGGTTTTTAAAGTCCTCTGACACAGAAGGTAACCAGTCCCAATTAAAATCACCAAGCAGCACTATTTCCTCGTAGGAAAGTTGTGATAACAGTTTTGCCAAAGACGATAAAGAGTCCTTGACAGCCGAAGGGGCCCTGTAGCAGCCCACCACCATGACCTTTGACCCTTTGTTACCTCAATATTCACGGCTACACATTCTAGCTGTTTCCTAACAGATTTGGAAACCATATTGGTTACACAAAACTTATTTTTCACATAAATGGCAACGCCACCACCTTTTTTAGGCCGGTCAGTACGATACACACTGTAACCATTTATGATCATGTCAGAGGCCAACATGGATTTATCTAGCCACGTTTCTGACAAGACAATGACATCAGCATCAGTAGAACTCGCCCAGATACGGACAAAATCTAATTTAGGTAACAGACTACGCACATTTAAATGAATTAAACCTAGCCCAGATCTAGATATAAGATCAGCAGGAGTAGCTATTTGACTAATACTGCTCGGTGGACCTGGCTGTACCTTTCCTGATAGCAACAACAACACAACTACCAAGCACCTTTTCCTCTTAATCAACACACATACATTGTCAGCTGTTCTAGAGTCACCAGCAAACTTCGCGAAAGTGAGATTAGAGTTTAAAAAACTATTCTGAAGGACCATCGTGGCAGGCATGTGAGAAAGACAAACATTTTCCGAAATGAATGTCCGCGACAGTGCAACCAGCAATTGTTTGTGCAACACCTCCAAAACTGTACAGGGGACGTCCACAGCGGGCGGCAGAACATACCCGAATCCAGT
Organism: Champsocephalus esox; assembly: GCA_036324585.1. Classification (NCBI taxonomy): domain Eukaryota; kingdom Metazoa; phylum Chordata; class Actinopteri; order Perciformes; family Channichthyidae; genus Champsocephalus; species Champsocephalus esox. The sequence continues at coordinate 48,472,923 of CM070487.1, forward strand.
AGATTGTTCAGGACGACTAGCGATCCTCTCCTTGTCCAGCACAGCCAAGAAAAGGCACAGCAGAAACACGACGCCCGCCATTCTCCCAGTCCAGCACAACAGTATCCACGCTGTTCCCGGAGCAAGGTGGAGCAGGCCTCAGCTACAGCAGCACAGCAGAGCAGAGCAGGTGGAACCAGGCCTCAGCTACAGCAGCACAGCAGAGCAGGTGGAACCAGGCCTCAGCTACAGCAGCACAGCAGAGCAGAGAGCAGGTGGAACCAGGCCTCAGCTACAGCAGCACAGCAGAGCAGAGCAGAGCAGGTGGAACCAGGCCTCAGCTACAGCAGCACAGCAGAGCAGAGCAGGTGGAACCAGGCCTCAGCTACAGCAGCACAGCAGAGCAGGTGGAACCAGGCCTCAGCTACAGCAGCACAGCAGAGCAGGTGGAACCAGGCCTCAGCTACAGCAGCACAGCAGAGCAGAGCAGAGCAGGTGGAACCAGGCCTCAGCTACAGCAGCACAGCAGAGCAGAGCAGGTGGAACCAGGCCTCAGCTTTAGCAGCACAACAGAGCAGGTGGAACCAGGCCTCAGCTACAGCAGCACAGCAGAGCAGAGCAGGTGGAACCAGGCCTCAGCTACAGCAGCACAACAGAGCAGGTGGAACCAGGCCTCAGCTACAGCAGCAGAGCAGGTGGAACCAGGCCTCAGCTACAGCAGCAGAGCAGGTGGAACCAGGCCTCAGCTACAGCAGCAGAGCAGAGCAGGTGGAACCAGGCCTCAGCTACAGCAGCACAACAGAGCAGGTGGAACCAGGCCTCAGCTACAGCAGCAGAGCAGAGCAGGTGGAACCAGGCCTCAGCTACAGCAGCAGAGCAGGTGGAACCAGGCCTCAGCTACAGCAGCAGAGCAGGTGGAACCAGGCCTCAGCTACAGCAGCACAGCAGAGCAGGTGGAACCAGGCCTCAGCTACAGCAGCACAGCAGAGCAGAGCAGAGCAGGTGGAACCAGGCCTCAGCTACAGCAGCACAGCAGAGCAGGTGGAACCAGGCCTCAGCTACAGCAGCACAGCAGAGCAGGTGGAACCAGGCCTCAGCTACAGCAGCACAGCAGAGAAGGTGGAGCAGGCCTCAGCTACAGCTACAGCAGAACAGCAGAGCAGGTGGAACCAGGCCTAAGCTACAGCAGCACAACAGAGCAGGTGGAACCAGGCCTCAGCTACAGCAGCACAGCAGAGCAGAGCAGGTGGAACCAGGCCTCAGCTACAGCAGCAGAGCAGAGCAGGTGGAACCAGGCCTCAGCTACAGCAGCACAACAGAGCAGGTGGAACCAGGCCTCAGCTACAGCAGCAGAGCAGAGCAGGTGGAACCAGGCCTCAGCTACAGCAGCAGAGCAGAGCAGGTGGAACCAGGCCTCAGCTACAGCAGCAGAGCAGGTGGAACCAGGCCTCAGCTACAGCAGCACAGCAGAGCAGGTGGAACCAGGCCTCAGCTACAGCAGCAGAGCAGAGCAGGTGGAACCAGGCCTCAGCTACAGCAGCACAGCAGAGCAGGTGGAACCAGGCCTCAGCTACAGCAGCACAGCAGAGCAGGTGGAACCAGGCCTCAGCTACAGCAGCAGAGCAGGTGGAACCAGGCCTCAGCTACAGCAGCAGAGCAGGTGGAACCAGGCCTCAGCTACAGCAGCAGAGCAGAGCAGGTGGAACCAGGCCTCAGCTACAGCAGCACAACAGAGCAGGTGGAACCAGGCCTCAGCTACAGCAGCAGAGCAGGTGGAACCAGGCCTCAGCTACAGCAGCACAGCAGAGCAGGTGGAACCAGGCCTCAGCTACAGCAGCAGAGCAGAGCAGGTGGAACCAGGCCTCAGCTACAGCAGCACAGCAGAGCAGGTGGAACCAGGCCTCAGCTACAGCAGCACAGCAGAGCAGGTGGAACCAGGCCTCAGCTACAGCAGCAGAGCAGAGCAGAGCAGGTGGAACCAGGCCTCAGCTACAGCAGCACAGCAGAGCAGAGCAGAGCAGGTGGAACCAGGCCTCAGCTACAGCAGCACAGCAGAGCAGGTGGAACCAGGCCTCAGCTACAGCAGCACAGCAGAGCAGGTGGAACCAGGCCTCAGCTACAGCAGCACAGCAGAGAAGGTGGAGCAGGCCTCAGCTACAGCAGCACAGCAGAGCAGGTGGAACCAGGCCTAAGCTACAGCAGCACAACAGAGCAGGTGGAACCAGGCCTCAGCTACAGCAGCACAGCAGAGCAGAGCAGGTGGAACCAGGCCTCAGCTACAGCAGCAGAGCAGAGCAGGTGGAACCAGGCCTCAGCTACAGCAGCACAACAGAGCAGGTGGAACCAGGCCTCAGCTACAGCAGCAGAGCAGAGCAGGTGGAACCAGGCCTCAGCTACAGCAGCAGAGCAGAGCAGGTGGAACCAGGCCTCAGCTACAGCAGCAGAGCAGGTGGAACCAGGCCTCAGCTACAGCAGCAGAGCAGGTGGAACCAGGCCTCAGCTACAGCAGCACAGCAGAGCAGGTGGAACCAGGCCTCAGCTACAGCAGCAGAGCAGAGCAGGTGGAACCAGGCCTCAGCTACAGCAGCACAGCAGAGCAGGTGGAACCAGGCCTCAGCTACAGCAGCACAGCAGAGCAGAGCAGGTGGAACCTGGCCTCAGCTACAGCAGCACAGCAGAGCAGGTGGAACCAGGCCTCAGCTACAGCAGCAGAGCAGAGCAGGTGGAACCAGGCCTCAGCTACAGCAGCACAGCAGAGCAGAGCAGGTGGAACCAGGCCTCAGCTACAGCAGCACAGCAGAGCAGAGCAGGTGGAGCCAGGCCTCAGCTACAGCAGCACAGCAGAGCAGGTGGAACCAGGCCTCAGCTACAGCAGCACAACAGAGCAGGTGGAACCAGGCCTCAGCTACAGCAGCACAGCAGAGCAGAGCAGGTGGAACCAGGCCTCAGCTACAGCAGCACAACAGAGCAGGTGGAACCAGGCCTCAGCTACAGCAGCAGAGCAGAGCAGGTGGAACCAGGCCTCAGCTACAGCAGCAGAGCAGAGCAGGTGGAACCAGGCCTCAGCTACAGCAGCACAACAGAGCAGGTGGAACCAGGCCTCAGCTACAGCAGCAGAGCAGAGCAGGTGGAACCAGGCCTCAGCTACAGCAGCAGAGTAGAGCAGGTGGAACCAGGCCTCAGCTACAGCAGCACAGCAGAGCAGGTGGAACCAGGCCTCAGCTACAGCAGCACAGCAGAGCAGAGCAGGTGGAACCAGGCCTCAGCTACAGCAGCACAGCAGAGCAGAGCAGGTGGAACCAGGCCTCAGCTACAGCAGCAGAGCAGAGCAGGTGGAACCAGGCCTCAGCTACAGCAGCACAGCAGAGCAGAGCAGGTGGAACCAGGCCTCAGCTACAGCAGCACAGCAGAGCAGAGCAGGTGGAACCAGGCCTCAGCTACAGCAGCACAGCAGAGCAGAGCAGGTGGAACCAGGCCTCAGCTACAGCAGCACAGCAGAGCAGGTGGAACCAGGCCTCAGCTACAGCAGCACAGCAGAGAAGGTGGAGCAGGCCTCAGCTACAGCTACAGCAGCACAGCAGAGCAGGTGGAACCAGGCCTAAGCTACAGCAGCACAACAGAGCAGGTGGAACCAGGCCTCAGCTACAGCAGCACAGCAGAGCAGAGCAGGTGGAACCAGGCCTCAGCTACAGCAGCAGAGCAGAGCAGGTGGAACCAGGCCTCAGCTACAGCAGCACAGCAGAGCAGGTGGAACCAGGCCTCAGCTACAGCAGCAGAGCAGAGCAGGTGGAACCAGGCCTCAGCTACAGCAGCACAACAGAGCAGGTGGAACCAGGCCTCAGCTACAGCAGCAGAGCAGAGCAGGTGGAACCAGGCCTCAGCTACAGCAGCAGAGCAGGTGGAACCAGGCCTCAGCTACAGCAGCAGAGCAGAGCAGGTGGAACCAGGCCTCAGCTACAGCAGCACAGCAGAGCAGGTGGAACCAGGCTACAGCAGCAGAGCAGAGCAGGTGGAACCAGGCCTCAGCTACAGCAGCACAGCAGAGCAGGTGGAACCAGGCCTCAGCTACAGCAGCACAGCAGAGCAGAGCAGGTGGAACCAGGCCTCAGCTACAGCAGCACAGCAGAGCAGGTGGAACCAGGCCTCAGCTACAGCAGCAGAGCAGAGCAGGTGGAACCAGGCCTCAGCTACAGCAACACAGCAGAGCAGGTGGAACCAGGCCTCAGCTACAGCAGCAGAGCAGAGCAGAGCAAGTGGAACCAGGCCTCAGCTACTGCAGCACAGCAGAGCAGAGCAGGTGGAACCAGGCCTCAGCTACAGCAGCACAGCAGAGCAGGTGGAACCAGGCCTCAGCTACAGCAGCACAGCAGAGCAGGTGGAACCAGGCCTCAGCTACAGCAGAGCAGGTGGAACCAGGCCTCAGCTACAGCAGCACAGCAGAGCAGAGCAAGTGGAACCAGGCCTCAGCTACAGCAGCACAGCAGAGCAGAGCAGGTGGAACCAGGCCTCAGCTACAGCAGCACAGCAGAGCAGGTGGAACCAGGCCTCAGCTACAGCAGCAGAGCAGAGCAGGTGGAACCAGGCCTCAGCTACAGCAGCACAACAGAGCAGGTGGAACCAGGCCTCAGCTACAGCAGCAGAGCAGAGAAGGTGGAACCAGGCCTCAGCTACAGCAGCAGAGCAGAGCAGGTGGAACCAGGCCTCAGCTACAGCAGCAGAGCAGAGCAGGTGGAACCAGGCCTCAGCTACAGCAGCAGAGCAGGTGGAACCAGGCCTCAGCTACAGCAGCACAGCAGAGCAGGTGGAACCAGGCCTCAGCTACAGCAGCAGAGCAGAGCAGGTGGAACCAGGCCTCAGCTACAGCAGCACAGCAGAGCAGGTGGAACCAGGCCTCAGCTACAGCAGCACAGCAGAGCAGAGCAGGTGGAACCAGGCCTCAGCTACAGCAGCACAGCAGAGCAGAGCAGGTGGAACCAGGCCTCAGCTACAGCAGCACAGCAGAGCAGGTGGAACCAGGCCTCAGCTACAGCAGCACAGCAGAGCAGAGCAGGTGGAACCAGGCCTCAGCTACAGCAGCACAGCAGAGCAGAGCAGGTGGAACCAGGCCTCAGCTACAGCAGCACAGCACAGCAGAGCAGAGCAGCTGGAACCAGGCCTCAGCTACAGCAGCACAGCAGATTAGAGCAGGTGGAACCAGGCCTCAGCTACAGCAGCAGAGCAGAGCAGGTGGAACCAGGCCTCAGCTACAGCAGCACAGCAGAGCAGAGCAGAGCAGGTGGAACCAGGCCTCAGCTACAGCAGCACAGCAGAGCAGAGCAGGTGGAACCAGGCCTCAGCTACAGCAGCACAGCAGAGCAGGTGGAACCAGGCCTCAGCTACAGCAGCAGAGCAGAGCAGGTGGAACCAGGCCTCAGCTACAGCAGCAGAGCAGAGCAGGTGGAACCAGGCCTCAGCTACAGCAGCACAGCAGAGCAGGTGGAACCAGGCCTCAGCTACAGCAGCACAGCAGAGCAGGTGGAACCAGGCCTCAGCTACAGCAGCACAGCAGAGAAGGTGGAGCAGGCCTCAGCTACAGCTACAGCAGCACAGCAGAGCAGGTGGAACCAGGCCTCAGCTATAGCAGCACAACAGAGCAGGTGGAACCAGGCCTCAGCTACAGCAGCACAGCAGAGCAGAGCAGGTGGAACCAGGCCTCAGCTACAGCAGCACAACAGAGCAGGTGGAACCAGGCCTCAGCTACAGCAGCAGAGCAGAGCAGGTGGAACCAGGCCTCAGCTACAGCAGCAGAGCAGAGCAGGTGGAACCAGGCCTCAGCTACAGCAGCAGAGCAGAGCAGGTGGAACCAGGCCTCAGCTACAGCAGCAGAGCAGAGCAGGTGGAACCAGGCCTCAGCTACAGCAGCAGAGTAGAGCAGGTGGAACCAGGCCTCAGCTACAGCAGCACAGCAGAGCAGGTGGAACCAGGCCTCAGCTACAGCAGCACAGCAGAGCAGAGCAGGTGGAACCTGGCCTCAGCTACAGCAGCACAGCAGAGCAGAGCAGGTGGAACCAGGCCTCAGCTACAGCAGCAGAGCAGAGCAGGTGGAACCAGGCCTCAGCTACAGCAGCACAGTAGAGCAGAGCAGGTGGAACCAGGCCTCAGCTACAGCAGCACAACAGAGCAGAGCAGAGCAGGTGGAACCAGGCCTCAGCTACAGCAGCACAGCAGAGCAGAGCAGGTGGAACCAGGCCTCAGCTACAGCAGCACAGCAGAGCAGGTGGAACCAGGCCTCAGCTACAGCAGCACAGCAGAGAAGGTGGAGCAGGCCTCAGCTACAGCTACAGCAGCACAGCAGAGCAGGTGGAACCAGGCCTCAGCTACAGCAGCACAACAGAGCAGGTGGAACCAGGCCTCAGCTACAGCAGCACAGCAGAGCAGAGCAGGTGGAACCAGGCCTCAGCTACAGCAGCAGAGCAGAGCAGGTGGAACCAGGCCTCAGCTACAGCAGCACAACAGAGCAGGTGGAACCAGGCCTCAGCTACAGCAGCAGAGCAGAGCAGGTGGAACCAGGCCTCAGCTACAGCAGCAGAGCAGAGCAGGTGGAACCAGGCCTCAGCTACAGCAGCACAGCAGAGCAGGTGGAACCAGGCCTCAGCTACAGCAGCAGAGCAGAGCAGGTGGAACCAGGCCTCAGCTACAGCAGCAGAGCAGAGCAGGTGGAACCAGGCCTCAGCTACAGCAGCAGAGCAGAGCAGGTGGAACCAGGCCTCAGCTACAGCAGCACAGCAGAGCAGGTGGAACCAGGCCTCAGCTACAGCAGCAGAGCAGAGCAGGTGGAACCAGGCCTCAGCTACAGCAGCACAGCAGAGCAGGTGGAACCAGGCCTCAGCTACAGCAGCACAGCAGCAGAGCAGGTGGAACCAGGCCTCAGCTACAGCAGCACAGCAGAGCAGGTGGAACCAGGCCTCAGCTACAGCAGCAGAGCAGAGCAGGTGGAACCAGGCCTCAGCTACAGCAGCACAACAGAGCAGGTGGAACCAGGCCTCAGCTACAGCAGCAGAGCAGAGCAGGTGGAACCAGGCCTCAGCTACAGCAGCAGAGCAGAGCAGGTGGAACCAGGCCTCAGCTACAGCAGCAGAGCAGAGCAGGTGGAACCAGGCCTCAGCTACAGCAGCACAGCAGAGCAGGTGGAACCAGGCCTCAGCTACAGCAGCACAGCAGCAGAGCAGGTGGAACCAGGCCTCAGCTACAGCAGCACAGCAGAGCAGAGCAGGTGGAACCAGGCCTCAGCTACAGCAGCAGAGCAGAGCAGGTGGAACCAGGCCTCAGCTACAGCAGCACAGCAGAGCAGGTGGAACCAGGCCTCAGCTACAGCAGCAGAGCAGAGCAGGTGGAACCAGGCCTCAGCTACAGCAGCAGAGCAGAGCAGGTGGAACCAGGCCTCAGCTACAGCAGCACAGCAGAGCAGGTGGAACCAGGCCTCAGCTACAGCAGCAGCAGCAGAGCAGGTGGAACCAGGCCTCAGCTACAGCAGCACAGAGCAGAGCAGGTGGAACCAGGCCTCAGCTACAGCAGCACAGCAGAGCAGGTGGAACCAGGCCTCAGCTACAGCAGCAGAGCAGAGCAGGTGGAACCAGGCCTCAGCTACAGCAGCAGAGCAGAGCAGGTGGAACCAGGCCTCAGCTACAGCAGCAGAGCAGAGCAGGTGGAACCAGGCCTCAGCTACAGCAGCAGAGCAGAGCAGGTGGAACCAGGCCTCAGCTACAGCAGCACAGCAGAGCAGGTGGAACCAGGCCTCAGCTACAGCAGCAGAGCAGAGCAGGTGGAACCAGGCCTCAGCTACAGCAGCAGAGCAGGTGGAACCAGGCCTCAGCTACAGCAGCAGAGCAGAGCAGGTGGAACCAGGCCTCAGCTACAGCAGCACAGCAGAGCAGGTGGAACCAGGCCTCAGCTACAGCAGCAGAGCAGAGCAGGTGGAACCAGGCCTCAGCTACAGCAGCACAGCAGAGCAGGTGGAACCAGGCCTCAGCTACAGCAGCAGCAGAGCAGAGCAGGTGGAACCAGGCCTCAGCTACAGCAGCACAGAGCAGAGCAGGTGGAACCAGGCCTCAGCTACAGCAGCACAGCAGAGCAGGTGGAACCAGGCCTCAGCTACAGCAGCAGAGCAGAGCAGGTGGAACCAGGCCTCAGCTACAGCAGCAGAGCAGAGCAGGTGGAACCAGGCCTCAGCTACAGCAGCAGAGCAGAGCAGGTGGAACCAGGCCTCAGCTACAGCAGCAGAGCAGGTGGAACCAGGCCTCAGCTACAGCAGCAGAGCAGAGCAGGTGGAACCAGGCCTCAGCTACAGCAGCACAGCAGAGCAGGTGGAACCAGGCCTCAGCTACAGCAGCAGAGCAGAGCAGGTGGAACCAGGCCTCAGCTACAGCAGCACAGCAGAGCAGGTGGAACCAGGCCTCAGCTACAGCAGCACAGCAGAGCAGGTGGAACCAGGCCTCAGCTACAGCAGCAGAGCAGAGCAGGTGGAACCAGGCCTCAGCTACAGCAGCACAGCAGAGCAGAGCAGGTGGAACCAGGCCTCAGCTACAGCAGCACAGCAGAGCAGGTGGAACCAGGCCTCAGCTACAGCAGCACAGCAGAGCAGGTGGAACCAGGCCTCAGCTACAGCAGCAGAGCAGAGCAGGTGGAACCAGGCCTCAGCTACAGCAGCACAGCAGAGCAGGTGGAACCAGGCCTCAGCTACAGCAGCAGAGCAGAGCAGAGCAGGTGGAACCAGGCCTCAGCTACAGCAGCAGAGCAGAGCAGGTGGAACCAGGCCTCAGCTACAGCAGCACAGCAGCAGAGCAGGTGGAACCAGGCCTCAGCTACAGCAGCACAGCAGAGCAGGTGGAACCAGGCCTCAGCTACAGCAGCACAGCAGAGCAGGTGGAACCAGGCCTCAGCTACAGCAGCACAGCAGAGCAGGTGGAACCAGGCCTCAGCTACAGCAGCACAGCAGAGCAGAGCAGGTGGAACCAGGCCTCAGCTACAGCAGCACAGCAGAGCAGGTGGAACCAGGCCTCAGCTACAGCAGCACAACAGAGCAGGTGGAACCAGGCCTCAGCTACAGCAGCACAGCAGAGCAGGTGGAACCAGGCCTCAGCTACAGCAGCAGAGCAGAGCAGGTGGAACCAGGCCTCAGCTACAGCAGCACAGCAGAGCAGGTGGAACCAGGCCTCAGCTACAGCAGCACAGCAGAGCAGAGCAGTGGAACCAGGCCTCAGCTACAGCAGCACAGCAGAGCAGAGCAGGTGGAACCAGGCCTCAGCTACAGCAGCAGAGCAGAGCAGGTGGAACCAGGCCTCAGCTACAGCAGCACAGCAGAGCAGAGCAGGTGGAACCAGGCCTCAGCTACAGCAGCACAGCAGAGCAGAGCAGAGCAGAGCAGGTGGAACCAGGCCTCAGCTACAGCAGCACAGCAGAGCAGGTGGAACCAGGCCTCAGCTACAGCAGCACAGCAGAGCAGGTGGAACCAGGCCTCAGCTACAGCTACAGCAGCACAACAGAGCAGGTGGAACCAGGCCTCAGCTACAGCAGCAGATCAGAGCAGGTGGAACCAGGCCTCAGCTACAGCAGCAGAGCAGAGCAGGTGGAACCAGGCCTCAGCTACAGCAGCACAGCAGAGCAGAGCAGGTGGAACCAGGCCTCAGCTACAGCAGCACAGCAGAGCAGAGCAGAGCAGAGCAGGTGGAACCAGGCCTCAGCTACAGCAGCACAGCAGAGCAGGTGGAACCAGGCCTCAGCTACAGCAGCACAGCAGAGCAGGTGGAACCAGGCCTCAGCTACAGCTACAGCAGCACAACAGAGCAGGTGGAACCAGGCCTCAGCTACAGCAGCAGATCAGAGCAGGTGGAACCAGGCCTCAGCTACAGCAGCACAACAGAGCAGGTGGAACCAGGCCTCAGCTACAGCAGCAGAGCAGAGCAGGTGGAACCAGGCCACAGCAGCAGAGCAGAGCAGGTGGAACCAGGCCTCAGCTACAGCAGCAGAGCAGAGCAGGTGGAACCAGGCCTCAGCTACAGCAGCACAGCAGAGCAGGTGGAACCAGGCCTCAGCTACAGCAGCACAGCAGAGCAGGTGGAACCAGGCCTCAGCTACAGCAGCACAGCAGAGCAGAGCAGGTGGAACCAGGCCTCAGCTACAGCAGCAGAGCAGAGCAGGTGGAACCAGGCCTCAGCTACAGCAGCACAGCAGAGCAGAGCAGGTGGAACCAGGCCTCAGCTACAGCAGCACAGCAGAGCAGAGCAGAGCAGGTGGAACCAGGCCTCAGCTACAGCAGCACAGCAGAGCAGAGCAGGTGGAACCAGGCCTCAGCTACAGCAGCACAGCAGAGCAGGTGGAACCAGGCCTCAGCTACAGCAGCACAGCAGAGCAGGTGGACCAGGCCTCAGCTACAGCACAGCAGCACAGCAGAGCAGGTGGAACCAGGCCTCAGCTACAGCAGCACAGCAGAGCAGAGCAGGTGGAACCAGGCCTCAGCTACAGCAGCAGAGCAGAGCAGGTGGAACCAGGCCTCAGCTACAGCAGCACAGCAGAGCAGGTGGAACCAGGCCTCAGCTACAGCAGCACAGCAGAGCAGAGCAGGTGGAACCAGGCCTCAGCTACAGCAGCAGAGCAGAGCAGGTGGAACCAGGCCTCAGCTACAGCAGCAGCAGCAGAGCAGGTGGAACCAGGCCTCAGCTACAGCAGCACAGCAGAGCAGGTGGAACCAGGCCTCAGCTACAGCAGCAGAGCAGAGCAGGTGGAACCAGGCCTCAGCTACAGCAGCACAGCAGAGCAGGTGGAACCAGGCCTCAGCTACAGCAGCACAGCAGAGCAGGTGGAACCAGGCCTCAGCTACAGCAGCACAACAGAGCAGGTGGAACCAGGCCTCAGCTACAGCAGCACAGCAGAGCAGGTGGAACCAGGCCTCAGCTACAGCAGCACAGCAGAGCAGAGCAGTGGAACCAGGCCTCAGCTACGCAGCACAGCAGAGCAGAGCAGGTGGAACCAGGCCTCAGCTACAGCAGCAGAGCAGAGCAGGTGGAACCAGGCCTCAGCTACAGCAGCACAACAGAGCAGGTGGAACCAGGCCTCAGCTACAGCAGCAGAGCAGAGCAGGTGGAACCAGGCCTCAGCTACAGCAGCAGAGCAGAGCAGGTGGAACCAGGCCTCAGCTACAGCAGCACAACAGAGCAGGTGGAACCAGGCCTCAGCTACAGCAGCAGAGCAGAGCAGGTGGAACCAGGCCTCAGCTACAGCAGCAGAGCAGGTGGAACCAGGCCTCAGCTACAGCAGCAGAGCAGAGCAGGTGGAACCAGGCCTCAGCTACAGCAGCACAGCAGAGCAGGTGGAACCAGGCCTCAGCTACAGCAGCAGAGCAGAGCAGGTGGAACCAGGCCTCAGCTACAGCAGCACAGCAGAGCAGGTGGAACCAGGCCTCAGCTACAGCAGCACAGCAGAGCAGAGCAGGTGGAACCAGGCCTCAGCTACAGCAGCACAGCAGAGCAGAGCAGCTGGAACCAGGCCTCAGCTACAGCAGCACAGAGCAGAGCAGGTGGAACCAGGCCTCAGCTACAGCAGCAGAGCAGAGCAGGTGGAACCAGGCCTCAGCTACAGCAGCACAGCAGAGCAGGTGGAACCAGGCCTCAGCTACAGCAGCAGAGCAGAGCAGGTGGAACCAGGCCTCAGCTACAGCAGCACAGCAGAGCAGGTGGAACCAGGCCTCAGCTACAGCAGCAGAGCAGAGCAGGTGGAACCAGGCCTCAGCTACAGCAGCAGAGCAGAGCAGGTGGAACCAGGCCTCAGCTACAGCAGCAGAGCAGAGCAGGTGGAACCAGGCCTCAGCTACAGCAGCACAGCAGAGCAGGTGGAACCAGGCCTCAGCTACAGCAGCACAGCAGCAGAGCAGGTGGAACCAGGCCTCAGCTACAGCAGCACAGCAGAGCAGAGCAGGTGGAACCAGGCCTCAGCTACAGCAGCACAGCAGAGCAGGTGGAACCAGGCCTCAGCTACAGCAGCAGAGCAGAGCAGGTGGAACCAGGCCTCAGCTACAGCAGCACAGCAGAGCAGGTGGAACCAGGCCTCAGCTACAGCAGCACAGCAGAGCAGAGCAGGTGGAACCAGGCCTCAGCTACAGCAGCACAGCAGAGCAGGTGGAACCAGGCCTCAGCTACAGCAGCACAACAGAGCAGGTGGAACCAGGCCTCAGCTACAGCAGCAGAGCAGAGCAGGTGGAACCAGGCCTCAGCTACAGCAGCACAACAGAGCAGGTGGAACCAGGCCTCAGCTACAGCAGCAGAGCAGAGCAAGTGGAACCAGGCCTCAGCTACAGCAGCAGAGCAGGTGGAACCAGGCCTCAGCTACAGCAGCACAACAGAGCAGGTGGAACCAGGCCTCAGCTACAGCAGCAGAGCAGAGCAGTGGAACCAGGCCTCAGCTACAGCAGCAGAGCAGAGCAGGTGGAACCAGGCCTCAGCTACAGCAGCACAGCAGAGCAGGTGGAACCAGGCCTCAGCTACAGCAGCACAACAGAGCAGGTGGAACCAGGCCTCAGCTACAGCAGCAGAGCAGAGCAGGTGGAACCAGGCCTCAGCTACAGCAGCAGAGCAGGTGGAACCAGGCCTCAGCTACAGCAGCAGAGCAGGTGGAACCAGGCCTCAGCTACAGCAGCACAGCAGAGCAGGTGGAACCAGGCCTCAGCTACAGCAGCAGAGCAGAGCAGGTGGAACCAGGCCTCAGCTACAGCAGCACAGCAGAGCAGGTGGAACCAGGCCTCAGCTACAGCAGCAGAGCAGAGCAGGTGGAACCAGGCCTCAGCTACAGCAGCACAGCAGAGCAGAGCAGTGGAACCAGGCCTCAGCTACGCAGCACAGCAGAGCAGAGCAAGTGGAACCAGGCCTCAGCTACAGCAGCACAGCAGAGCAGGTGGAACCAGGCCTCAGCTACAGCAGCACAGCAGAGCAGAGCAGTGGAACCAGGCCTCAGCTACTGCAGCACAGCAGAGCAGAGCAGGTGGAACCAGGCCTCAGCTACAGCAGCACAGCAGAGCAGGTGGAACCAGGCCTCAGCTACAGCAGCAGAGCAGAGCAGGTGGAACCAGGCCTCAGCTACAGCAGCAGAGCAGAGCAGGTGGAACCAGGCCTCAGCTACAGCAGCACAGCAGAGCAGGTGGAACCAGGCCTCAGCTACAGCAGCACAGCAGAGCAGAGCAAGTGGAACCAGGCCTCAGCTACTGCAGCACAGCAGAGCAGAGCAGGTGGAACCAGGCCTCAGCTACAGCATCACAGCAGAGCAGGTGGAACCAGGCCTCAGCTACAGCAGCACAACAGAGCAGGTGGAACCAGGCCTCAGCTACAGCAGCACAGCAGAGCAGGTGGAACCAGGCCTCAGCTACAGCAGCACAGCAGAGCAGAGCAGGTGGAACCAGGCCTCAGCTACAGCAGCACAACAGAGCAGGTGGAACCAGGCCTCAGCTACAGCAGCAGAGCAGGTGGAACCAGGCCTCAGCTACAGCAGCAGAGCAGAGCAGGTGGAACCAGGCCTCAGCTACAGCAGCACAGCAGAGCAGGTGGAACCAGGCCTCAGCTACAGCAGCACAGCAGAGCAGAGCAGGTGGAACCAGGCCTCAGCTACAGCAGCACAGCAGAGCAGGTGGAACCAGGCCTCAGCTACAGCAGCACAACAGAGCAGGTGGAACCAGGCCTCAGCTACAGCAGCAGAGCAGAGCAGGTGGAACCAGGCCTCAGCTACAGCAGCAGAGCAGAGCAGGTGGAACCAGGCCTCAGCTACAGCAGCAGAGCAGAGCAGGTGGAACCAGGCCTCAGCTACAGCAGCACAGCAGAGCAGGTGGAACCAGGCCTCAGCTACAGCAGCACAGCAGAGCAGAGCAGTGGAACCAGGCCTCAGCTACAGCAGCACAGCAGAGCAGAGCAGGTGGAACCAGGCCTCAGCTACTGCAGCAGAGCAGAGCAGGTGGAACCAGGCCTCAGCTACAGCAGCACAGCAGAGCAGAGCAGGTGGAACCAGGCCTCAGCTACAGCAGCACAGCAGAGCAGGTGGAACCAGGCCTCAGCTACAGCAGCAGAGCAGAGCAGGTGGAACCAGGCCTCAGATACAGCAGCACAACAGAGCAGGTGGAACCAGGCCTCAGCTACAGCAGCAGAGCAGAGCAAGTGGAACCAGGCCTCAGCTACAGCAGCAGAGCAGAGCAGGTGGAACCAGGCCTCAGCTACAGCAGCACAACAGAGCAGGTGGAACCAGGCCTCAGCTACAGCAGCAGAGCAGAGCAGGTGGAACCAGGCCTCAGCTACAGCAGCAGAGCAGGTGGAACCAGGCCTCAGCTACAGCAGCAGAGCAGAGCAGGTGGAACCAGGCCTCAGCTACAGCAGCACAGCAGAGCAGGTGGAACCAGGCCTCAGCTACAGCAGCAGCAGAGCAGGTGGAACCAGGCCTCAGCTACAGCAGCAGAGCAGAGCAGGTGGAACCAGGCCTCAGCTACAGCAGCACAGCAGAGCAGGTGGAACCAGGCCTCAGCTACAGCAGCAGAGCAGAGCAGGTGGAACCAGGCCTCAGCTACAGCAGCACAGCAGAGCAGGTGGAACCAGGCCTCAGCTACAGCAGCACAGCAGAGCAGAGCAAGTGGAACCAGGCCTCAGCTACTGCAGCACAGCAGAGCAGAGCAGGTGGAACCAGGCCTCAGCTACAGCAGCACAGCAGAGCAGGTGGAACCAGGCCTCAGCTACAGCAGCAGAGCAGAGCAGGTGGAACCAGGCCTCAGCTACAGCAGCAGAGCAGAGCAGGTGGAACCAGGCCTCAGCTACAGCAGCACAGCAGAGCAGGTGGAACCAGGCCTCAGCTACAGCAGCACAGCAGAGCAGAGCAAGTGGAACCAGGCCTCAGCTACTGCAGCACAGCAGAGCAGAGCAGGTGGAACCAGGCCTCAGCTACAGCATCACAGCAGAGCAGGTGGAACCAGGCCTCAGCTACAGCAGCAGAGCAGAGCAGGTGGAACCAGGCCTCAGCTACAGCAGCACAACAGAGCAGGTGGAACCAGGCCTCAGCTACAGCAGCACAGCAGAGCAGGTGGAACCAGGCCTCAGCTACAGCAGCACAGCAGAGCAGGTGGAACCAGGCCTCAGCTACAGCAGCAGAGCAGAGCAGGTGGAACCAGGCCTCAGCTACAGCAGCAGAGCAGAGCAGGTGGAACCAGGCCTCAGCTACAGCAGCACAGCAGAGCAGGTGGAACCAGGCCTCAGCTACAGCAGCACAGCAGAGCAGAGCAAGTGGAACCAGGCCTCAGCTACTGCAGCACAGCAGAGCAGAGCAGGTGGAACCAGGCCTCAGCTACAGCATTACAGCAGAGCAGGTGGAACCAGGCCTCAGCTACAGCAGCAGAGCAGAGCAGGTGGAACCAGGCCTCAGCTACAGCAGCACAACAGAGCAGGTGGAGCCAGGCCTCAGCTACAGCAGCACAGCAGAGCAGGTGGAACCAGGCCTCAGCTACAGCAGCACAGCAGAGCAGAGCAGGTGGAACCAGGCCTCAGATACAGCAGCACAACAGAGCAGGTGGAACCAGGCCTCAGCTACAGCAGCAGAGCAGAGCAGGTGGAACCAGGCCTCAGCTACAGCAGCAGAGCAGAGCAGGTGGAACCAGGCCTCAGCTACAGCAGCACAGCAGAGCAGAGCAGGTGGAACCAGGCCTCAGCTACAGCAGCACAGCAGAGCAGAGCAGGTGGAACCAGGCCTCAGCTACAGCAGCACAGCAGAGCAGGTGGAACCAGGCCTCAGCTACAGCAGCACAGCAGAGCAGAGCAGGTGGAACCAGGCCTCAGCTACAGCAGCACAGCAGAGCAGGTGGAACCAGGCCTCAGCTACAGCAGCACAACAGAGCAGGTGGAACCAGGCCTCAGCTACAGCAGCAGAGCAGAGCAGGTGGAACCAGGCCTCAGCTACAGCAGCAGAGCAGAGCAGGTGGAACCAGGCCTCAGCTACAGCAGCACAGCAGAGCAGGTGGAACCAGGCCTCAGCTACAGCAGCACAGCAGAGCAGGTGGAACCAGGCCTCAGCTACAGCAGCACAGCAGAGCAGAGCAGTGGAACCAGGCCTCAGCTACAGCAGCACAGCAGAGCAGAGCAGGTGGAACCAGGCCTCAGCTACAGCAGCACAGCAGAGCAGGTGGAACCAGGCCTCAGCTACAGCAGCAGAGCAGAGCAGATGGAACCAGGCCTCAGCTACAGCAGCACAACAGAGCAGGTGGAACCAGGCCTCAGCTACAGCAGCAGAGCAGAGCAAGTGGAACCAGGCCTCAGCTACAGCAGCAGAGCAGAGCAGGTGGAACCAGGCCTCAGCTACAGCAGCAGAGCAGAGCAGGTGGAACCAGGCCTCAGCTACAGCAGCAGAGCAGGTGGAACCAGGCCTCAGCTACAGCAGCAGAGCAGAGCAGGTGGAACCAGGCCTCAGCTACAGCAGCACAGCAGAGCAGGTGGAACCAGGCCTCAGCTACAGCAGCAGAGCAGAGCAGGTGGAACCAGGCCTCAGCTACAGCAGCACAGCAGAGCAGGTGGAACCAGGCCTCAGCTACAGCAGCACAGCAGAGCAGGTGGAACCAGGCCTCAGCTACAGCAGCACAGCAGAGCAGGTGGAACCAGGCCTCAGCTACAGCAGCACAGCAGAGCAGAGCAGTGGAACCAGGCCTCAGCTACAGCAGCACAGCAGAGCAGAGCAGGTGGAACCAGGCCTCAGCTACAGCAGCACAGCAGAGCAGGTGGAACCAGGCCTCAGCTACAGCAGCAGAGCAGGTGGAACCAGGCCTCAGCTACAGCAGCAGAGCAGAGCAGGTGGAACCAGGCCTCAGCTACAGCAGCACAACAGAGCAGGTGGAACCAGGCCTCAGCTACAGCAGCAGAGCAGAGCAGGTGGAACCAGGCCTCAGCTACAGCAGCAGCAGAGCAGGTGGAACCAGGCCTCAGCTACAGCAGCAGAGCAGAGCAGGTGGAACCAGGCCTCAGCTACAGCAGCACAACAGAGCAGGTGGAACCAGGCCTCAGCTACAGCAGCAGAGCAGAGCAGGTGGAACCAGGCCTCAGCTACAGCAGCAGAGCAGGTGGAACCAGGCCTCAGCTACAGCAGCAGAGCAGAGCAGGTGGAACCAGGCCTCAGCTACAGCAGCACAGCAGAGCAGGTGGAACCAGGCCTCAGCTACAGCAGCAGAGCAGAGCAGGTGGAACCAGGCCTCAGCTACAGCAGCACAGCAGAGCAGGTGGAACCAGGCCTCAGCTACAGCAGCACAGCAGAGCAGGTGGAACCAGGCCTCAGCTACAGCAGCACAGCAGAGCAGGTGGAACCAGGCCTCAGCTACAGCAGCACAGCAGAGCAGAGCAAGTGGAACCAGGCCTCAGCTACTGCAGCACAGCAGAGCAGAGCAGGTGGAACCAGGCCTCAGCTACAGCAGCACAGCAGAGCAGGTGGAACCAGGCCTCAGCTACAGCAGCAGAGCAGAGCAGGTGGAACCAGGCCTCAGCTACAGCAGCAGAGCAGAGCAGGTGGAACCAGGCCTCAGCTACAGCAGCAGAGCAGGTGGAACCAGGCCTCAGCTACAGCAGCAGAGCAGAGCAGGTGGAACCAGGCCTCAGCTACAGCAGCACAACAGAGCAGGTGGAGCCAGGCCTCAGCTACAGCAGCACAACAGAGCAGGTGGAACCAGGCCTCAGCTACAGCAGCACAGCAGAGCAGGTGGAACCAGGCCTCAGCTACAGCAGCACAGCAGAGCAGGTGGAACCAGGCCTCAGCTACAGCAGCACAACAGAGCAGGTGGAACCAGGCCTCAGCTACAGCAGCACAGCAGAGCAGAGCAGGTGGAACCAGGCCTCAGCTACAGCAGCACAGCAGAGCAGAGCAGGTGGAACCAGGCCTCAGCTACAGCAGCACAGCAGAGCAGGTGGAACCAGGCCTCAGCTACAGCAGCACAACAGAGCAGGTGGAACCAGGCCTCAGCTACAGCAGCACAGCAGAGCAGGTGGAGCCAGGCCTCAGCTACAGCAGCACAGCAGAGCAGAGCAGGTGGAACCAGGCCTCAGCTACTGCAGCACAGCAGAGCAGAGCAGGTGGAACCAGGCCTCAGCTACAGCAGCACAGCAGAGCAGGTGGAGCCAGGCCTCAGCTACAGCAGCACAGCAGAGCAGAGCAGGTGGAACCAGGCCTCAGCTACAGCAGCACAGCAGAGCAGAGCAGGTGGAACCAGGCCTCAGCTACAGCAGCACAGCAGAGCAGAGCAGGTGGAACGTACGTCAGTGCAGCTAGCTAACTACTAACCAGATGCTAACAACACGCTCCCTGCTGCTGGCACCGGTCTCTCTCTTTCTTTCTTTCTCTTTCTTTCTCTCTCACACACACACACACACACACACACACACACACACACACACACACACACACACACACACACACACACACACACACACACACACACACACACACACACACACACACACACACACACACACACACACACACACACACACACACACACACACACACACACACACACACACACACACACACACACACACACACACACACACACACACACACACACACACACACACACACACACACAGAGAGAGCAGAGTTTGAATGACACAAGCACACTTTTATTTCCATGCAGCTCTCTGATTGGTCGGGTGTCTTGCCTCTGTTGCATT
>CM070487.1:48496596-48501596 GCA_036324585.1 Champsocephalus esox
ACCTCTTCCCTACATTCAACTAGACCTCTTCTCTACAGTCACCTAGACCTCTTCCCTACAGTCACCTAGACCTCTTCCCTACAGTCAACTAGACCTCTTTCCTACAGTCACCTAGACCTCTTCCCTACAGTCACCTAGACCTCTTCCCTACAGTCACCTAGACCTCTTCCCTGCAGTCACCTAGACCTCTTCCCTACAGTCACCTAGACCTCTTCCCTACAATCCGGTCTGTCTCTGAACCCCCTTCTTATAACTTAGACCTCTTCCCTACAATCCGGTCTGTCTCTGACCCCCCTTCCTATAACTTAGACCTCTTCCCTACAGTCCGGTCTGTCTCTGACCCCCCTTCCTATAACTTAGACCTCTTCTCTACAGTCACTTAGACCTCTTCCCTACAGTCCGGTCTGTCTCTGACCCCCCTTCCTATAACTTAGACCTCTTCCCTACAGTCCGGTCTGTCTCTGACCCCCCTTCCTATAACTTAGACCTCTTCCCTACAGTCCGGTCTGTCTCTGACCCCCCTTCCTATAAGTTAGACCTCTTCCCTACAGTCCGGTCTGTCTCTGAACCCCCTTCCTATAACTTAGACCTCTTCTTTACAGTCACCTAGACCTCTTCCCTACAGTCCGGTCTGTCTCTGACCCCCCTTCCTATAACTTAGACCTCTTCCCTACAGTCCAGTCTGTCCCTGACCCCCTTTCTTATAACCTAGACCTCTTCCCTACAGTCTGGTCTGTCCCTGACCCCCCTTCCTATAACTTAGACCTCTTCCCTACAGTCTGGTCCGTCTCTGAACCCCCTTCCTATAACTTAGACCTCTTCCCTACAGTCCGGTCTGTCCCTGACCCCCCTTCCTATAACTTAGACCTCTTCCCTACTGTCCGGTCTGTCCCTGACCCCCCTTCCTATAACTTAGACCTCTTCCCTACAGTCTGGTCTGTCCCTGACCCCCCTTCTTATAACCTAGACCTCTTCCCTACAGTCCGGTCTGTCTCTGACCCCCCTTCTTATAACCTAGAACCCTTCCCTACAGTCCGGTCTGTCTCCGACCCCCCTTCTTATAACCTAGAGCCCTTCCCTAAAGTCCGGTCTGTCTCCGACCCCCCTTCTTATAACCTAGAACCCTTCCCTACAGTCCGGTCTGTCCCTGACCCCCCTTCTTATAACCCAGAACCCTTCCCTACAGTCCGGTCTGTCTCTGACCCCCCTTCTTATAACCTAGAACCCTTCCCTACAGTCCGGTCTGTCTCTGACCCCCCTTCTTATAACCTAGAACCCTTCCCTACAGTCCGGTCTGTCCCTGACCCCCCTTCTTATAACCTAGAACCCTTCCCTACAGTCCGGTCTGTCTCTGACCCCCCTTCTTATAACCTAGAACCCTTCCCTACAGTCCGGTCTGTCTCTGAACCCCCCTTCTTATAACCTAGAACCCTTCCCTACAGTCCGGTCTGTCTCTGACCCCCCTTCTTATAACCTAGAACCCTTCCCTACAGTCCGGTCTGTCTCTGACCCCCCTTCTTATAACCTAGAACCCTTCCCTACAGTCCGGTCTGTCTCTGACCCCCCTTCTTATAACCTAGAACCCTTCCCTACAGTCCGGTCTGTCTCTGACCCCCCTTCTTATAACCTAGAACCCTTCCCTACAGTCCGGTCTGTCTCTGACCCCCCTTCTTATAACCTAGAACCCTTCCCTACAGTCCGGTCTGTCCCTGACCCCCCTTCCTATAACTTAGACCTCTTCCCTACAGTCCGGTCTGTCCCTGACCCCCCTTCTTATAACCTAGACCTCTTCCCTACAGTCCGGTCTGTCTCTGACCCCCCTTCTTATAACCTAGAACCCTTCCCTACAGTCCGGTCTGTCTCCGACCCCCCTTCTTATAACCTAGAACCCTTCCCTACAGTCCGGTCTGTCTCCGACCCCCCTTCTTATAACCTAGAACCCTTCCCTACAGTCCGGTCTGTCTCTGACCCCCCTTCTTATAACCTAGAACCCTTCCCTACAGTCCGGTCTGTCCCTGACCCCCCTTCTTATAACCTAGAACCCTTCCCTACAGTCCGGTCTGTCTCTGACCCCCCTTCTTATAACCTAGAACCCTTCCCTACAGTCCGGTCTGTCTCTGACCCCCCTTCTTATAACCTAGAACCCTTCCCTACAGTCCGGTCTGTCTCTGACCCCCCTTCTTATAACCTAGAACCCTTCCCTACAGTCCGGTCTGTCTCTGACCCCCCTTCTTATAACCTAGAACCCTTCCCTACAGTCCGGTCTGTCTCTGACCCCCCTTCTTATAACCTAGAACCCTTCCCTACAGTCCGGTCTGTCTCTGACCCCCCTTCTTATAACCTAGAACCCTTCCCTACAGTCCGGTCTGTCTCTGACCCCCCTTCTTATAACCTAGAACCCTTCCCTACAGTCCGGTCTGTCTCTGACCCCCCTTCTTATAACCTAGAACCCTTCCTTACAGTCCGGTCTGTCCCTGACCCCCCTTCTTATAACCTAGAACCCTTCCCTACAGTCCGGTCTGTCTCTGACCCCCCTTCTTATAACCTAGAACCCTTCCCTACAGTCCGGTCTGTCTCTGACCCCCCTTCTTATAACCTAGAACCCTTCCCTACTGTCCGGTCTGTCTCTGACCCCCCTTTTTATAACCTAGAACCCTTCCCTACAGTCCGACCTGTCCCTGACCCCCCTTCTTATAACCTAGAACCCTTCCCTACAGTCCGGTCTGTCCCTGACCCCCCTTCTTATAACCTAGAACCCTTCCCTACAGTCCGGTCTGTCCCTGACCCCCCTTCTTATAACCTAGAACCCTTCCCTACAGTCCGGTCTGTCCCTGACCCCCCTTCTTATAACCTAGAACCCTTCCCTACAGTCCGGTCTGTCCCTGACCCCCCTTCTTATAACCTAGAACCCTTCCCTACAGTCCGGTCTGTCTCTGACCCCCCTTCTTATAACCTAGAACCCTTCCCTACAGTCCGGTCTGTCTCTGACCCCCATTCTTATAACCTAGAACCCTTCCCTACAGTCCGGTCTGTCCCTGACCCCCCTTCTTATAACATAGAACCCTTCCCTACAGTCCGGTCTGTCTCTGACCCCCCTTCCTATAACCTAGAACCCTTCCCTACAGTCCGGTCTGTCTCTGACCCCCCTTCCTATAACCTAGAACCCTTCCCTACAGTCCGGTCTGTCTCTGACCCCCCTTCCTATAACCTAGAACCCTTCCCTACAGTCCGGTCTGTCTCTGACCCCCCTTCCTATAACTTAGACCTCTTCCCTCTCAATTTAAAGTCCGCTGATGTGTTTTTCTGTTTTTCTTTAAACTCATCAAAGATTCACATGTGATGAATTATAGAGGGAAGCTTCTGCTGTTCACACACACACACACACACACACACACACACACATACACGCACACATACACACACATCTGTCCTCAGACCCTCTGTCCTTAGACCCTCTGTCCTTAGACCCTCTGTCCTCAGACCCTCTGTCCTCAGACCCTCTGTCCTTAGACCCTCTGTCCTTAGACCCTCTGTCCTCAGACCCTCTGTCCTTAGACCCTGACTGCAAGAGATGCGGTGTGTAAACTGAAGAGATCATACATTTGCAACATAGGTAGTCCAGATGTTTGAAATGCATGAGTGTGTACTAGGAAGACGAATCCACGAGGATGTCAACAATCCTCTGGGAGACATCAGGGAAGCAGTATGTTGAGAGTCAGGCAGGACCGCAGAGACGGGTTCAGCCACGACTCGAAGTCCAGGACTCAGATCCCGTGCTCAGGATAGAGGATCCAGGACTCAGATCCAGTGCTCAGGATAGAGGATCCAGGACTCAGATCCAGTGCTCAGGATAGAGGATCCAGGACTCAGATCCAGTGCTCAGGATAGAGGATCCAGGACTCAGATCCAGTGCTCAGGATAGAGGATCCAGGACTCAGATCCAGTGCTCAGGATAGAGGATCCAGGACTCAGATCCAGTGCTCAGGATAGAGGATCCAGGACTCAGATCCAGTGCTCAGGATAGAGGGTCCAGGACTCAGATCCAGTGCCCAGGATAGAGGGTCCAGGACTCAGATCCAGTGCCCAGGATAGAGGGTCCAGGACTCAGATCCAGTGCTCAGGATAGAGGGTCCAGGACTCAGATCCAGTGCCCAGGATAGAGGGTCCAGGACTCAGATCCAGTGCTCAGGATAGAGGATCCAGGACTCAGATCCAGTGCTCAGGATAGAGGGTCCAGGACTCAGATCCAGTGCCCAGGATAGAGGGTCCAGGACTCAGATCCAGTGCTCAGGATAGAGGGTCCAGGACTCAGATCCAGTGCTCAGGATAGAGGGTCCAGGACTCAGATCCAGTGCCCAGGATAGAGGGTCCAGGACTCAGATCCAGTGCTCAGGATCGAGGATCCAGGACTCAGATCCAGTGCTCAGGATAGAGGGTCCAGGACTCAGATCCAGTGCCCAGGATAGAGGGTCCAGGACTCAGATCCAGTGCTCAGGATAGAGGATCCAGGACTCAGATCCAGTGCTCAGGATAGAGGGTCCAGGACTCAGATCCAGTGCCCAGGATAGAGGGTCCAGGACTCAGATCCAGTGCTCAGGATAGAGGGTCCAGGACTCAGATCCAGTGCCCAGGATAGAGGGTCCAGGACTCAGATCCAGTGCCCAGGATAGAGGGTCCAGGACTCAGATCCAGTGCTCAGGATCGAGGATCCAGGACTCAGATCCAGTGCCCAGGATAGAGGATCCAGGACTCAGATCCAGTGCTCAGGATAGAGGA
Organism: Champsocephalus esox; assembly: GCA_036324585.1. NCBI lineage: Eukaryota > Metazoa > Chordata > Actinopteri > Perciformes > Channichthyidae > Champsocephalus > Champsocephalus esox. The sequence goes on from CM070487.1 coordinate 48,501,373, forward strand.
TCCAGGACTCAGATCCAGTGCTCAGGATAGAGGATCCAGGACTCAGATCCAGTGCTCAGGATAGAGGATCCAGGACTCAGATCCAGTGCTCAGGATAGAGGATCCAGGACTCAGATCCATCTCCTGAAGGGGCTCGGACACCCCTTCGGGATAGGAAGATACCCTGAAGATACACACATTAAAGAGTCAGTGAGCTACAGAGTGTGTGTGTGAGTGTGTGTGTG
>CM070487.1:48506596-48514096 GCA_036324585.1 Champsocephalus esox
ACATCAAAACATAAACAACAGAACAACAAAAGGACATCAAAACATAAACAACAGAACAACAAAAGGACATCAACACATGAACAACAGAACAACAAAAGGACATCAACACATAAACAACAGAACAACAAAAGGACATCAACACATGAACAACAGAACAACAAAAGGACATCAACACATAAACAACAGAACAACAAAAGGACATCAAAACATAAACAACAGAACAACAAAAGGACATCAAAACATAAACAACAGAACAACAAAAGGACATCATACAGCAACATGAACAACAGAACAACAAAAGGACATCAAAACATGAACAACAGAACAACAAAAGGACATGAAAACATAAACAACAGAACAACAAAAGGACATCAAAACATAAACAACAGAACAACAAAAGGACATCAAAACATAAACAACAGAACAACAAAAGGACATCAAAACATAAACAACAGAACAACAAAAGGACATCAACACATGAACAACAGAACAACAAAAGGACATCAAAACATAAACAACAGAACAACAAAAGGACATCATACAGCAACATGAACAACAGAACAACAAAAGGACATGAACACATAAACAACAGAACAACAAAAGGACATCAAAACATAAACAACAGAACAACCAAAGGACATGAAAACATAAACAACAGAACAACCAAAGGACATGAAAACATAAACAACAGAACAACAAAAGGACATCATACAGCAACATGACCAACAGAACAACAAAAGGACATCAAAACATGAACAACAGAACAACAAAAGGACATGAACACATAAACAACAGAACAACAAAAGGACATCAAAACATAAACAACAGAACAACAAAAGGACATCAAAACATAAACAACAGAACAACAAAAGGACATCAAAACATAAACAACAGAACAACAAAAGGACATCAACACATGAACAACAGAACAACAAAAGGACATCAAAACATAAACAACAGAACAACAAAAGGACATCATACAGCAACATGAACAACAGAACAACAAAAGGACATGAACACATAAACAACAGAACAACAAAAGGACATCAAAACATAAACAACAGAACATCCAAAGGACATGAAAACATAAACAACAAAAGGACATCATACAGCAACATGAACAACAGAACAACAAAAGGACATCAAAACATGAACAACAGAACAACAAAAGGACATGAACACATAAACAACAGAACAACAAAAGGACATCAAAACATAAACAACAGAACAACAAAAGGACATCAAAACATAAACAACAGAACAACAAAAGGACATCAAAACATAAACAACAGAACAATAAAAGGACATCAACACATGAACAACAGAACAACAAAAGGACATCAAAACATAAACAACAGAACAACAAAAGGACATCATACAGCAACATGAACAACAGAACAACAAAAGGACATGAACACATAAACAACAGAACAACAAAAGGACATCAAAACATAAACAACAGAACAACAAAAGGACATCATACAGCAACATGAACAACACAACAACAAAAGGACATGAACACATAAACAACAGAACAACAAAAGGACATCAAAACATAAACAACAGAACAACCAAAGGACATGAAAACATAAACAACAGAACAACCAAAGGACATCATACAGCAACATGTACAACAGAACAACAAAAGGACATGAACACATAAACAACAGAACAACAAAAGGACATCAAAACATAAACAACAGAACAACCAAAGGACATCATACAGCAACATGTACATAATGACCCACATGAGCAGGTACCAGCAGCTTCTGAGTGAGCAGCATCCACCCAGCTTTAGAAACATGCAGTGGAACCAGCTCGGTAATGTTCCACTCTGTGTGCAGACTGCTCCCAGTCAGAGGAGCTGCATCTCAGAGCTCTCTCCCTCAGACGGTCCGAGCACTTGGCTCATTCAATAAAACCACAGCATGCGATCTCAGGCCATCAGTACTTTCACTTAGCAGAGAGACCAGGGAGCAGATATGAGATGGAGGTTCATCCAACATGGCTTTCGAAATGAAAAAGTATGTCGCTTTCACACCAGCGCTTTTCAGTTTCTAGCTCCGAGCGGGAGCTTTTCTGGTTCAGCTCCGATTTCCCTTCCAGCTCCCGCTCTGTCCACACCGCCCACTGGCGCCCCAGAGCTGCCCCTGCTGCGTCATGACGTCACCGTTTACACCGCTGATTTTCTCCCCAACGGCAGCCATTACGGCGCTCACAACAACAACAACAACGACAACAACGGGGAACTGCGTCGGGTCGATGATCGTGTTGCTTTTAATCACACGAAGCCAGAATAAATTGAATAACGACTTCTCCAACCTGATGCTTTGCTCCAGAGTGCCGTGGTTCATTGTTTATTAATGTGTTTCTGCAGCACCGACCGCTGCAGTGCTGGGTGCTCGTCCACGGGAGCTTATTCTCCCGTTAGCTCCCGGTTAGCTCACACTGCAGCGGCCGCTCTAAAGTATTCACTGTCAGACTCACACAAGCAGCTGGTGCGTATCCCCAGCTCCCCTTAGCCTCAGTGAATGTGTGTCCGTCTGAATTGACGCTGTTTGGTATCACAACGCTGTTATGAAAGTTCCTCTGGTATCAAACGGGTGATGTTAGCATAGCAACCGAAGCTAAACTGACTACTTGCATCTGAAAGCTGCAATAATACAAAACAACACGTCTGCCTCTCTCCACAATGATCGATAACAGTGAACGGATGGTCAAAGTAAGGTACAAATAAACAGAACCACACGCAGCCTGGCTAGTGCTGCCCGACTTTATAAAGTGTGTTTATAGCACACTGCTTGAAGGCAGGCTGACAGTCGACCCGTGTTCAGGGGAGGTGGGTTTAGTTTCCTGCACGCCTCGACGTAAGAGAGACGTAAGCGACATCGTCTCTTAGCTCCGAAGCTCTTGCCTCGAGACCGACAATTTTTTGGAGCTGGAAGTGAACCCGATTCCGGAGCTAAGAGTCGGCGCCGCTGCGGTGTGAACAGGAAAAACCGGTACTTTTCAGGCTCCAGCTCCGAGCCGGAGCTGAAAAAAGCGCTGGTATGAAAGGGGCATAAGTGATGGCAAAACCGCCTTGAACACATGCCTACAAGCTGTTTCCCCAGTCCTCATTGTAGGAACCAGCATCTGCCATATGAGACCCAACCAATGGGAATGTCTACAATAATAATAACAATAATATAAATTCTGGACCTGTCTGCTGCATTCGACACGGTGAAGAGGATTGGAGAGGGTCCGAGTCCGACCCTTGTCAATTAACTACAGGGGTCCCTCAGGGCTCTGTTCTTGGTCCCCTCCTCTTCTCGCTGTACACAAACTCGCTCGGATCTGTCATTAGCCCGCATGGTTTTTCATACCACTGCTACGCTGACGACACCCAACGAATCCTGTCCTTCCCCCGCTCAGAGACCCAGGTCGTCGCACGCATCTCTGCTCGTCTGGCTGACATCTCTCAGTGGATGTCTGCTCATCACCTCAAGCTCAACATTGACAAAACTGAACTGCTTTTCCTTCTGGGGAAAGATTGTCCCTCTCTTGACCTGACAATCAACATCGGCCCCTCTGTTGTCTCCCCGACTCAGACTGCAAGGACTCTGGGTGTGACCCTGGATAACAACCTGTCCTTCACTGCAAACATCGCTGCTCCAACCCGCTGCTGCAGATACACGCTCTACAGCATCAGGAGGACGCGTCCCCAGCTGACCCAGAGAGCCACGCAGGTTCTGGTCCAGGCTCTCGTCACCTCACTAGACTACTGCAGCTCCCTCCTGGCTGGTCTACCTGCATGTGCCCTCCGACCTCTCTCATCCAGAATGCAGCGGCTCGTCTGGTCTTCAACCTTCCTGAATGTTCCACACCACGCCGCTCCTCCGCTCCTCCACTGGCTTCCGGTAACTGCTAGAATCCACTTCAAGACCCTGGTACTTGCGTACCATGCTGTGAATGGATCTGGCCCTTCCTACATCCAGGACATGGTTAAACCGTGCACCCCAGCACGTGCACTCCGCTCTGCATCAGCCAGACGGCTCGCTGCACCCTCGCTGCAAGGGGGACCCAAGTTCCCATCAGCAGAAACACGTGGGTTTGCTGTCCTGGCTCCAAGATGGTGGAATGAGCTCCCATTGACATCAGGACAGCAGAAAGCTCACACACCTTCCAGACTGAAGCTCATCTCTCTCGACTCCACCTCGAGGATAGAACTACTAACAAAGCACTTATATACTAACAAAGCTCTTATATACTAACAAAGCTCTTATATACTAACAAAGCACTTATATACTAACAAAGCACTTATATACTAACAAAGCTCTTATATACTAACAAAGCTCTTATATACTAACAAAGCTCTTATATACTAACAAAGCTCTTATATACTAACAAAGCACTTATATACTAACAAAGCACTTATATACTAACAAAGCTCTTATATACTAACAAAGCACTTATATACTAACAAAGGACTGGCTTCTCTAAAGCCAGTTGAGTAGCACTTGAAATGCTTGGCTCTATGAAGCCTGATGTACTTTATGATTCTGTTTTCTTCCTGGTCGAACGCCCTTATTGTGAGTCGCTTTGGATAAAAGCCTCAGCTAAATGTGATGTAATGTCATAATAATACTATGTGATGTCCTCAGGAGGCCCAGCCCAGGCTGCCGGGCTGCGTCAGGGAGACTCGGTCCTGCAGCTGGACTCACTTCCTGTAGAAACCTGGCAGTGCGTCGACCTTGCCCACGCCATCAGGTAACCCCCCCCCCAGAGTCTCACTTCCTGTTTCCTGTCTCTCTTTATTTACATTTAACTGTGTGTGTGTGTGTGTGTGTGTGTGTGTGTGTGTGTGTGTAGGAGCTGCTCCTCTCAGATAGTGTTGGTGGTGTGGAGAGGGTTACCTGAGCTCCGCCCTCACAGCCAGGTGAGTGTGTGTCATGTCTAATATTCATAAAACTAAGTTACAGGCGCTTTGCTAACCTCAGCCAAGTTACAGCTAGTGTTCTAACCTCAGCTAAGTTACAGCTATTGTGCTAACCTCAGCTAAGTTACAGCTAGTGTGCTAACCTCAGCTAAGTTACAGCTAGTGTGCTAACCTCAGCTAAGTTACAGCTAGTGTGCTAACCTCAGCTAAGTTACAGCTAGTGTGCTAACCTCAGCTAAGTTACAGCTAGTGTGCTAACCTCAGGCAAGTTACAGCTAGTGTGCTAACCTCAGCTAAGTTACAGCTATTGTGCTAACCTCAGCTAAGTTACAGCTATTGTGCTAACCTCAGCTAAGTTACAGCTAGTGTGCTAACCTCAGCTAAGTTACAGCTAGTGTGCTAACCTCAGCTAAGTTACAGCTATTGTGCTAACCTCAGCTAAGTTACAGCTAGTGTGCTAACCTCAGCTAAGTTACAGCTAGTGTGCTAACCTCAGCTAAGTTACAGCTAGTGTGCTAACCTCAGCCAAGTTACAGCTAGTGTGCTAACCTCAGCTAAGTTACAGCTAGTGTGCTAACCTCAGCTAAGTTACAGCTAGTGTGCTAACCTCAGCTAAGTTACAGCTAGTGTGCTACCCTCAGCTAAGTTACAGCTAGTGTGCTAACCTCAGCTAAGTTACAGCTAGTGTGCTAACCTCAGCTAAGTTACAGCTAGTGTGCTAACCTCAGCTACGTTACTTCTACTGTGCTAACCTCAGCTAAGTTACTTCTACTGTGCTAACCTCAGCTAAGTTACAGCTAGTGTGCTACCCTCAGCTAAGTTACAGCTAGTGTGCTAACCTCAGCTAAGTTACAGCTAGTGTGCTAACCTCAGCTAAGTTACAGCTAGTGTGCTAACCTCAGCTACGTTACTTCTACTGTGCTAACCTCAGCTAAGTTACTTCTACTGTGCTAACCTCAGCTAAGTTACAGCTAGTGTGCTAACCTCAGCTAAGTTACAGCTAGTGTGCTACCCTCAGCTAAGTTACAGCTCGTGTGCTAACCTCAGCTAGGTTACAGCTAGTGTGCTAACCTCAGCTACGTTACTTCTACTGTGCTAACCTCAGCTAAGTTACAGCTAGTGTGCTAACCTCAGCTACGTTACTTCTACTGTGCTAACCTCAGCTACGTTACTGCTAGTTTTAGCTGATGTCTCCTCCCGGTCTCCTAGACAACAGGCAGGAGGAAGCTGCTGCCTCACCCCGCCCACAGTAAACATGGCCGCCACCGGGGTCAGGGTTCAGGGAGCAGGTCTGGCCTGGGAGCTCTGGGCTCGCTGTGGAGGGACAGGAAGGACCATCAGGACCATCAGGGCCATCAGGACCATCAGAACCATCAGAACCATCAGGACCATCAGAACCATCAGGACCACCAGGAGCATCAGGACCACCAGGAGCATCAGGAGCATCAAGACTATGCGCCTCGCGCCGCCACACTGAAGGGAACCCGTGTGACATCATCACACGGAGACAATTACATCATCCTGTCAGCTGTCGATCCTGGGGGACAGGTGAGTCAGGGGGCGGGGCTTAACAATGGGGCGGCGCCTACTGAAGACAGTTTTATGCCGATATTAATAATATAAGATATGTGTGTGTGTATGTGTGTGTGTATGTGTGTGTGTGTGTGTGTGTGTGTGTGTGTGTGTGTGTGCTTCAGCTGCTGCAGTCAGTTTATCAGGACGGGGAGGGGGCCATCGGTAAGGTCATCATATATATAAACAATACATACATGTATTACATTATGATATACTATAAGTAATATATAATATTTTAATGTTTGATGATATAAATAAGTAATGAATAATCTTCTGTAGGCCGGCTGTACCAGACCCCGCCCAGCAGGGGGCCGCAACTCCTGCCGGACCCTCGCCCCTTCACTTGCACGCTGCCCCCCCCCACCTCCACTTCATCCAACCACCCCGGTAACTACGGCAACTACCAGAACTGCACCATCGTCCAATCACACGTGCCCTGCTCCTACGGGCCCTACAGCAGCCCCGCCCCCAAAACACTCATCTTCCCTGTGTCTGTGCAGGTCAGAAACCCCCCTGTGGTTGTTGTTGTTGTTTATCCATGTTGTTGTTTATCCATGTTTTTGTTTCCAAGAAGGCTTCTCCTTTCTCTAATTTCCCTCCTCGACTCCTATCCTCGTGTCTTAGTCCTGCCCACAGGAGATGTGGGAGGAGTCGAGGAGGGGAACCAAGGAGAGAGGAGTCGAGGAGAGAGGAGTTGAGGAGAGAGGAGTCGAGGACAGAGGAGTTGAGGAGAGAGGAGTCGAGGAGGGGAGCCGACGAGCGGTCATTTTAAAGAGACGTCCATTAGTGATGACAGGAGGCTCAGCCTCTGTCTGAGGGACATGTGTTCAAGACCACTTCATCTACTCTGATTCACTCACAGGGTCATGAGACGATAACAGGCTGTACACACACACACACACACACACACACACACACACACACACACGCACACGCACGCACGCACATACACACACACACACACACACACACACACGCACATACACTCATGCACACACACACACACA
>CM070487.1:48516596-48534257 GCA_036324585.1 Champsocephalus esox
ATACAAATACACTGTAAACACAAATACACTGTGAATACAAATACACTGTAAATACAAATACACTGTGAACACAAATACACTGTAAACACAAATACACTGTGAACACAAATACACTGTAAACACAAATACACTGTGAATACAAATACACTGTAAATACAAATACACTGTGAACACAAATACACTGTAAACACAAATACACTGTGAATACAAATACACTGTAAATACAAATACACTGTGAACACAAATACACAGTAAACACAAATACACTGTAAACACAAATACACTGTGAACACAAATACACTGTAAACACAAATACACTGTAAACACAAATACACTGTGAATACAAATACACTGTAAATACAAATACACTGTAAATACAAATACACTGTAAATACAAATACACTGTAAATACAAATACACTGTGAATACACTGTAAACACAAATACACTGTAACACAAACACACTGTAAACACAAATACACTGTAAACACAAATACACTGTGAATACAAATACACTGTAAATACAAATACACTGTAAATACAAATACACTGTGAACACAAATACACTGTAAACACAAATACACTGTGAATACAAATACACTGTAAACACACTGTAAACACAAATACACTGTAAACACAAATACACTGTGAATACAAATACACTGTAAATACAAATACACTGTAAATACAAATACACTGTGAACACAAATACACTGTAAACACAAATACACTGTGAATACAAATACACTGTAAATACAAATACACTGTGAACACAAATACAATGTAAACACAAATACACTGTGAATACAAATACACTGTAAACACAAATACACTGTGAATACAAATACACTGTAAATACAAATACACTGTAAACACAAATACACTGTGAACACAAATACACTGTAAACACAAATACACTGTGAATACAAATACACTGTAAACACAAATACACTGTGAACACAAATACACTGTAAACACAAATACACTGTGAATACAAATACACTGTAAATACAAATACACTGTGAACACAAATACACTGTAAACACAAATACACTGTAAACACAAATACACTGTGAACACAAATACACTGTAAACACAAATACACTGTGAACACAAATACACTGTGAACACAAATACACTGTAAACACAAATACACTGTGAATACAAATACACTGTAAATACAAATACACTGTAAATACAAATACACTGTAAATACAAATACACTGTGAATACACTGTAAACACAAATACACTGTAACACAAACACACTGTAAATACAAATACACTGTAAACACAAATACACTGTAAATACAAATACACTGTATACACAAATACACTGTAAACACAAATACACTGTGAATACACTGTAAACACAAATACACTGTAAACACAAACACACTGTAAATACAAATACACTGTAAATACAAATACACTGTGAATACAAATACACTGTGAATACAAATACACTGTGAATACACTGTAAACACACTGTAAACACAAACACACTGTAAACACAAATACACTGTAAACACAAATACACTGTAAACACAAATACACTGTGAATACAAATACACTGTGAACACAAATACACTGTAAACACAAATACACTGTAAACACAAATACACTGTGAATACAAATACACTGTGAATACACTGTAAACACACTGTAAACACAAATACACTGTAAACACAAATACACTGTAAACACAAATACACTGTAAACACAAATACACTGTAAACACAAATACACTGTGAATACAAATACACTGTGAATACACTGTAAACACACTGTAAACACAAATACACTGTAAACACAAACACACTGTGAATACAAATACACTGTAAATACAAATACACTGTAAATACAAATACACTGTGAACACAAATACACTGTAAACACAAATACACTGTGAATACAAATACACTGTGAATACACTGTAAACACAAATACACTGTAACACAAACACACTGTAAATACAAATACACTGTAAACACAAATACACTGTAAATACAAATACACTGTATACACAAATACACTGTAAACACAAATACACTGTGAATACACTGTAAACACACTGTAAACACAAATACACTGTGAACACAAATACACTGTGAACACAAATACACTGTAAACACAAATACACTGTGAATACAAATACACTGTAAATACAAATACACTGTAAATACAAATACACTGTAAATACAAATACACTGTGAATACACTGTAAACACAAATACACTGTAACACAAACACACTGTAAATACAAATACACTGTAAACACAAATACACTGTAAATACAAATACACTGTATACACAAATACACTGTAAACACAAATACACTGTGAATACACTGTAAACACAAATACACTGTAAACACAAACACACTGTAAATACAAATACACTGTAAACACAAATACACTGTAAATACAAATACACTGTATACACAAATACACTGTAAACACAAATACACTGTGAATACACTGTAAACACAAATACACTGTAAACACAAACACACTGTAAATACAAATACACTGTAAATACAAATACACTGTGAATACAAATACACTGTGAATACAAATACACTGTGAATACACTGTAAACACACTGTAAACACAAACACACTGTAAACACAAATACACTGTAAACACAAATACACTGTAAACACAAATACACTGTGAATACAAATACACTGTGAACACAAATACACTGTAAACACAAATACACTGTAAACACAAATACACTGTGAATACAAATACACTGTGAATACACTGTAAACACACTGTAAACACAAATACACTGTAAACACAAATACACTGTAAACACAAATACACTGTAAACACAAATACACTGTAAACACAAATACACTGTGAATACAAATACACTGTGAATACACTGTAAACACACTGTAAACACAAATACACTGTAAACACAAACACACTGTGAATACAAATACACTGTAAATACAAATACACTGTAAATACAAATACACTGTGAACACAAATACACTGTAAACACAAATACACTGTGAATACAAATACACTGTAAATACAAATACACTGTGAACACAAATACACTGTAAACACAAATACACTGTGAATACAAATACACTGTAAACACAAATACACTGTGAATACAAATACACTGTAAATACAAATACACTGTGAACACAAATACACTGTAAACACAAATACACTGTGAACACAAATACACTGTAAACACAAATACACTGTGAATACAAATACACTGTAAATACAAATACACTGTGAACACAAATACACTGTAAACACAAATACACTGTGAATACAAATACACTGTAAATACAAATACACTGTGAACACAAATACACAGTAAACACAAATACACTGTAAACACAAATACACTGTGAACACAAAAACACTGTAAACACAAATACACTGTAAACACAAATACACTGTGAATACAAATACACTGTAAATACAAATACACTGTAAATACAAATACACTGTAAATACAAATACACTGTAAATACAAATACACTGTGAATACACTGTAAACACAAATACACTGTAACACAAACACACTGTAAACACAAATACACTGTAAACACAAATACACTGTGAATACAAATACACTGTAAATACAAATACACTGTAAATACAAATACACTGTGAACACAAATACACTGTAAACACAAATACACTGTGAATACAAATACACTGTAAACACACTGTAAACACAAATACACTGTAAACACAAATACACTGTGAATACAAATACACTGTAAATACAAATACACTGTAAATACAAATACACTGTGAACACAAATACACTGTAAACACAAATACACTGTGAATACAAATACACTGTAAATACAAATACACTGTGAACACAAATACAATGTAAACACAAATACACTGTGAATACAAATACACTGTAAACACAAATACACTGTGAATACAAATACACTGTAAATACAAATACACTGTAAACACAAATACACTGTGAACACAAATACACTGTAAACACAAATACACTGTGAATACAAATACACTGTAAATACAAATACACTGTGAACACAAATACACTGTAAACACAAATACACTGTGAATACAAATACACTGTAAATACAAATACACTGTGAACACAAATACACAGTAAACACAAATACACTGTAAACACAAATACACTGTGAACACAAATACACTGTAAACACAAATACACTGTGAACACAAATACACTGTGAACACAAATACACTGTAAACACAAATACACTGTGAATACAAATACACTGTAAATACAAATACACTGTAAATACAAATACACTGTAAATACAAATACACTGTGAATACACTGTAAACACAAATACACTGTAACACAAACACACTGTAAATACAAATACACTGTAAACACAAATACACTGTAAATACAAATACACTGTATACACAAATACACTGTAAACACAAATACACTGTGAATACACTGTAAACACAAATACACTGTAAACACAAACACACTGTAAATACAAATACACTGTAAATACAAATACACTGTGAATACAAATACACTGTGAATACAAATACACTGTGAATACACTGTAAACACACTGTAAACACAAACACACTGTAAACACAAATACACTGTAAACACAAATACACTGTAAACACAAATACACTGTGAATACAAATACACTGTGAACACAAATACACTGTAAACACAAATACACTGTAAACACAAATACACTGTGAATACAAATACACTGTGAATACACTGTAAACACACTGTAAACACAAATACACTGTAAACACAAATACACTGTAAACACAAATACACTGTAAACACAAATACACTGTAAACACAAATACACTGTGAATACAAATACACTGTGAATACACTGTAAACACACTGTAAACACAAATACACTGTAAACACAAACACACTGTGAATACAAATACACTGTAAATACAAATACACTGTAAATACAAATACACTGTGAACACAAATACACTGTAAACACAAATACACTGTGAATACAAATACACTGTGAATACACTGTAAACACAAATACACTGTAACACAAACACACTGTAAATACAAATACACTGTAAACACAAATACACTGTAAATACAAATACACTGTATACACAAATACACTGTAAACACAAATACACTGTGAATACACTGTAAACACACTGTAAACACAAATACACTGTGAACACAAATACACTGTGAACACAAATACACTGTAAACACAAATACACTGTGAATACAAATACACTGTAAATACAAATACACTGTAAATACAAATACACTGTAAATACAAATACACTGTGAATACACTGTAAACACAAATACACTGTAACACAAACACACTGTAAATACAAATACACTGTAAACACAAATACACTGTAAATACAAATACACTGTATACACAAATACACTGTAAACACAAATACACTGTGAATACACTGTAAACACAAATACACTGTAAACACAAACACACTGTAAATACAAATACACTGTAAACACAAATACACTGTAAATACAAATACACTGTATACACAAATACACTGTAAACACAAATACACTGTGAATACACTGTAAACACAAATACACTGTAAACACAAACACACTGTAAATACAAATACACTGTAAATACAAATACACTGTGAATACAAATACACTGTGAATACAAATACACTGTGAATACACTGTAAACACACTGTAAACACAAACACACTGTAAACACAAATACACTGTAAACACAAATACACTGTAAACACAAATACACTGTGAATACAAATACACTGTGAACACAAATACACTGTAAACACAAATACACTGTAAACACAAATACACTGTGAATACAAATACACTGTGAATACACTGTAAACACACTGTAAACACAAATACACTGTAAACACAAATACACTGTAAACACAAATACACTGTAAACACAAATACACTGTAAACACAAATACACTGTGAATACAAATACACTGTGAATACACTGTAAACACACTGTAAACACAAATACACTGTAAACACAAACACACTGTGAATACAAATACACTGTAAATACAAATACACTGTAAATACAAATACACTGTGAACACAAATACACTGTAAACACAAATACACTGTGAATACAAATACACTGTAAATACAAATACACTGTGAACACAAATACACTGTAAACACAAATACACTGTGAATACAAATACACTGTAAACACAAATACACTGTGAATACAAATACACTGTAAATACAAATACACTGTGAACACAAATACACTGTAAACACAAATACACTGTGAACACAAATACACTGTAAACACAAATACACTGTGAATACAAATACACTGTAAATACAAATACACTGTGAACACAAATACACTGTAAACACAAATACACTGTGAATACAAATACACTGTAAATACAAATACACTGTGAACACAAATACACAGTAAACACAAATACACTGTAAACACAAATACACTGTGAACACAAATACACTGTAAACACAAATACACTGTAAACACAAATACACTGTGAATACAAATACACTGTAAATACAAATACACTGTAAATACAAATACACTGTAAATACAAATACACTGTAAATACAAATACACTGTGAATACACTGTAAACACAAATACACTGTAACACAAACACACTGTAAACACAAATACACTGTAAACACAAATACACTGTGAATACAAATACACTGTAAATACAAATACACTGTAAATACAAATACACTGTGAACACAAATACACTGTAAACACAAATACACTGTGAATACAAATACACTGTAAACACACTGTAAACACAAATACACTGTAAACACAAATACACTGTGAATACAAATACACTGTAAATACAAATACACTGTAAATACAAATACACTGTGAACACAAATACACTGTAAACACAAATACACTGTGAATACAAATACACTGTAAATACAAATACACTGTGAACACAAATACACTGTAAACACAAATACACTGTGAATACAAATACACTGTAAACACAAATACACTGTGAATACAAATACACTGTAAATACAAATACACTGTAAACACAAATACACTGTGAACACAAATACACTGTAAACACAAATACACTGTGAATACAAATACACTGTAAATACAAATACACTGTGAACACAAATACACTGTAAACACAAATACACTGTGAATACAAATACACTGTAAATACAAATACACTGTGAACACAAATACACTGTAAACACAAATACACTGTAAACACAAATACACTGTGAACACAAATACACTGTAAACACAAATACACTGTGAACACAAATACACTGTGAACACAAATACACTGTAAACACAAATACACTGTGAATACAAATACACTGTAAATACAAATACACTGTAAATACAAATACACTGTAAATACAAATACACTGTGAATACACTGTAAACACAAATACACTGTAACACAAACACACTGTAAATACAAATACACTGTAAACACAAATACACTGTAAATACAAATACACTGTATACACAAATACACTGTAAACACAAATACACTGTGAATACACTGTAAACACAAATACACTGTAAACACAAACACACTGTAAATACAAATACACTGTAAATACAAATACACTGTGAATACAAATACACTGTGAATACAAATACACTGTGAATACACTGTAAACACACTGTAAACACAAACACACTGTAAACACAAATACACTGTAAACACAAATACACTGTAAACACAAATACACTGTGAATACAAATACACTGTGAACACAAATACACTGTAAACACAAATACACTGTAAACACAAATACACTGTGAATACAAATACACTGTGAATACACTGTAAACACACTGTAAACACAAATACACTGTAAACACAAATACACTGTAAACACAAATACACTGTAAACACAAATACACTGTAAACACAAATACACTGTGAATACAAATACACTGTGAATACACTGTAAACACACTGTAAACACAAATACACTGTAAACACAAACACACTGTGAATACAAATACACTGTAAATACAAATACACTGTAAATACAAATACACTGTGAACACAAATACACTGTAAACACAAATACACTGTGAATACAAATACACTGTGAATACACTGTAAACACAAATACACTGTAACACAAACACACTGTAAATACAAATACACTGTAAACACAAATACACTGTAAATACAAATACACTGTATACACAAATACACTGTAAACACAAATACACTGTGAATACACTGTAAACACACTGTAAACACAAATACACTGTGAACACAAATACACTGTGAACACAAATACACTGTAAACACAAATACACTGTGAATACAAATACACTGTAAATACAAATACACTGTAAATACAAATACACTGTAAATACAAATACACTGTGAATACACTGTAAACACAAATACACTGTAACACAAACACACTGTAAATACAAATACACTGTAAACACAAATACACTGTAAATACAAATACACTGTATACACAAATACACTGTAAACACAAATACACTGTGAATACACTGTAAACACAAATACACTGTAAACACAAACACACTGTAAATACAAATACACTGTAAACACAAATACACTGTAAATACAAATACACTGTAAACACAAATACACTGTAAACACAAATACACTGTGAATACACTGTAAACACAAATACACTGTAAACACAAACACACTGTAAATACAAATACACTGTAAATACAAATACACTGTAAACACAAATACACTGTGAATACAAATACACTGTGAATACACTGAAACACACTGTAAACACAAATACACTGTAAACACAAATACACTGTAAACACAAATACACTGTGAACACAAATACACTGTAAACACAAATACACTGTAAACACAAATACACTGTGAACACAAATACACTGTGAACACAAATACACTGTAAACACAAATACACTGTAAACACAAATACACTGTAAATACAAATACACTGTGAATACAAATACACTGTGAATACACTGTAAACACACTGTAAACACAAATACACTGTAAACACAAATACACTGTGAATACAAATACACTGTGAAACACAAATACACTGTAAACACAAATACACTGTGAATACAAATACACTGTAAACACAAATACACTGTAAACACAAATACACTGTGAATACAAATACACTGTGAACACAAATACACTGTAAACACAAATACACTGTAAACACAAATACACTGTGAATACAAATACACTGTGAAAACAAATACACTGTAAACACAAATACACTGTAAACACAAATACACTGTAAACACAAATACACTGTAAACACAAATACACTGTAAACACAAATACACTGTGAATACAAATACACTGTGAAACACAAATACACTGTAAACACAAATACACTGTAAACACAAATACACTGTAAACACAAATACACTGTGAATACAAATACACTGTAAACACAAATACACTGTAAATACAAATACACTGTGAACACAAATACACTGTAAACACAAATACACTGTGAATACAAATACACTGTAAACACACTGTAAACACAAATACACTGTAAACACAAATACACTGTGAATACAAATACACTGTGAATACAAATACACTGTAAATACAAATACACTGTGAACACAAATACACTGTAAACACAAATACACTGTGAACACAAATACACTGTAAATACAAATACACTGTGAAACACAAATACACTGTAAACACAAATACACTGTGAATACAAATACACTGTAAACACAAATACACTGTGAATACAAATACACTGTAAATACAAATACACTGTGAACACAAATACACTGTAAACACAAATACACTGTGAACACAAATACACTGTAAACACAAATACACTGTGAATACAAATACACTGTAAATACAAATACACTGTGAACACAAATACACTGTAAACACAAATACACTGTGAATACAAATACACTGTAAATACAAATACACTGTGAACACAAATACACTGTAAACACAAATACACTGTAAACACAAATACACTGTGAACACAAATACACTGTAAACACAAATACACTGTAAACACAAATACACTGTGAAACACAAATACACTGTAAACACAAATACACTGTAAATACAAATACACTGTAAATACAAATACACTGTAAATACAAATACACTGTGAATACACTGTAAACACAAATACACTGTAACACAAATACACTGTAAATACAAATACACTGTAAACACAAATACACTGTAAATACAAATACACTGTAACACAAATACACTGTAAACACAAATACACTGTGAATACACTGTAAACACAAATACACTGTAAACACAAACACACTGTAAATACAAATACACTGTAAACACAAATACACTGTGAATACAAATACACTGTGAACACAAATACACTGTGAATACAAATACACTGTGAACACAAATACACTGTAAACACAAATACACTGTACACACAAATACACTGTACATACAAATACACTGTGAATACAAATACACTGTAATACAAATACACTGTAAACACAAATACACTGTAAACACAAATACACTGTAAACACAAATACACTGTAAACACAAATACACTGTGAATACAAATACACTGTGAACACAAATACACTGTAAACACAAATACACTGTAAACACAAATACACTGTGAATACAAATACACTGTGAAACACAAACACACTGTAAACACAAATACACTGTAAACACAAATACACTGTGAATACAAATACACTGTGAACACAAATACACTGTAAACACAAATACACTGTGAATACAAATACACTGTGAAACACAAATACACTGTGAACACAAATACACTGTAAACACAAATACACTGTAAATACAAATACACTGTGAACACAAATACACTGTGAATACAAATACACTGTAAACACAAATACACTGTGAACACAAATACACTGTAAACACAAATACACTGTAAACACAAATACACTGTGAACACAAATACACTGTAAACACAAATACACTGTAAACACAAATACACTGTAAACACAAATACACTGTGAATACAAATACACTGTGAATACACTGTAAACACACTGTAAACACAAATACACTGTAAACACAAATACACTGTGAATACAAATACACTGTGAACACAAATACACTGTAAACACAAATACACTGTGAATACAAATACACTGTAAACACAAATACACTGTAAACACAAATACACTGTAAACACAAATACACTGTAAACACAAATACACTGTGAATACAAATACACTGTAAATACAAATACACTGTAAACACAAATACACTGTGAACACAAATACACTGTAAACACAAATACACTGTGAATACAAATACACTGTAAATACAAATACACTGTGAACACAAATACACTGTAAACACAAATACACTGTGAATACAAATACACTGTAAACACAAATACACTGTGAATACAAATACACTGTAAATACAAATACACTGTGAACACAAATACACTGTAAACACAAATACACTGTGAACACAAATACACTGTAAACACAAATACACTGTGAATACAAATACACTGTAAACACAAATACACTGTGAACACAAATACACTGTAAACACAAATACACTGTGAATACAAATACACTGTAAACACAAATACACTGTGAACACAAATACACTGTAAACACAAATACACTGTAAACACAAATACACTGTGAACACAAATACACTGTAAACACAAATACACTGTGAACACAAATACACTGTGAACACAAATACACTGTAAACACAAATACACTGTGAATACAAATACACTGTAAACACAAATACACTGTAAACACAAATACACTGTAAATACAAATACACTGTAAATACAAATACACTGTGAATACACTGTAAACACAAATACACTGTAACACAAACACACTGTAAATACAAATACACTGTAAACACAAATACACTGTAAATACAAATACACTGTAAACACAAATACACTGTAAACACAAATACACTGTGAATACACTGTAAACACAAATACACTGTAAACACAAACACACTGTAAATACAAATACACTGTAAACACAAATACACTGTGAATACAAATACACTGTGAATACAAATACACTGTGAAACACAAATACACTGTAAACACAAATACACTGTAAACACAAATACACTGTAAACACAAATACACTGTAAACACAAATACACTGTGAACACAAATACACTGTAAACACAAATACACTGTAAACACAAATACACTGTGAATACAAATACACTGTGAACACACTGTAAACACACTGTAAACACAAATACACTGTAAACACAAATACACTGTAAACACAAATACACTGTAAACACAAATACACTGTAAACACAAATACACTGTGAATACAAATACACTGTGAAACACAAATACACTGTAAACACAAATACACTGTAAACACAAATACACTGTAAACACAAATACACTGTAAACACAAATACACTGTGAATACAAATACACTGTAAATACAAATACACTGTAAATACAAATACACTGTGAACACAAATACACTGTAAACACAAATACACTGTGAATACAAATACACTGTAAATACAAATACACTGTGAACACAAATACACTGTAAACACAAATACACTGTGAATACAAATACACTGTAAACACAAATACACTGTGAATACAAATACACTGTAAATACAAATACACTGTGAACACAAATACACTGTAAACACAAATACACTGTGAACACAAATACACTGTAAACACAAATACACTGTGAATACAAATACACTGTAAATACAAATACACTGTGAACACAAATACACTGTAAACACAAATACACTGTGAATACAAATACACTGTAAATACAAATACACTGTGAACACAAATACACAGTAAACACAAATACACTGTAAACACAAATACACTGTGAACACAAATACACTGTAAACACAAATACACTGTAAACACAAATACACTGTGAATACAAATACACTGTAAACACAAATACACTGTAAATACAAATACACTGTAAATACAAATACACTGTAAATACAAATACACTGTGAATACACTGTAAACACAAATACACTGTAAACACAAACACACTGTAAATACAAATACACTGTAAACACAAATACACTGTAAATACAAATACACTGTGAATACACTGTAAACACAAATACACTGTAAACACAAATACACTGTAAACACAAATACACTGTAAACACAAATACACTGTGAATACAAATACACTGTGAACACAAATACACTGTGAATACAAATACACTGTGAACACAAATACACTGTAAACACAAATACACTGTAACACAAATACACTGTAAACACAAATACACTGTGAATACAAATACACTGTAATACAAATACACTGTAAACACAAATACACTGTAAATACAAATACACTGTAAACACAAATACACTGTAAACACAAATACACTGTGAATACAAATACACTGTGAACACAAATACACTGTAAACACAAATACACTGTAAATACAAATACACTGTGAATACAAATACACTGTGAATACACTGTAAACACACTGTAAACACAAATACACTGTAAACACAAATACACTGTGAAACACAAATACACTGTGAACACAAATACACTGTAAACACAAATACACTGTGAATACAAATACACTGTGAACACAAATACACTGTAAACACAAATACACTGTAAACACAAATACACTGTAAACACAAATACACTGTAAACACAAATACACTGTGAATACAAATACACTGTGAACACAAATACACTGTAAACACAAATACACTGTGAATACAAATACACTGTAAACACAAATACACTGTGAAACACAAATACACTGTAAACACAAATACACTGTAAACACAAATACACTGTGAACACAAATACACTGTAAACACAAATACACTGTAAACACAAATACACTGTAAATACAAATACACTGTGAATACAAATACACTGTGAATACACGTAAACACACTGTAAACACAAATACACTGTAAACACAAATACACTGTGAATACAAATACACTGTGAACACAAATACACTGTAAACACAAATACACTGTGAATACAAATACACTGTGAAACACAAATACACTGTAAACACAAATACACTGTAAACACAAATACACTGTAAACACAAATACACTGTAAACACAAATACACTGTGAATACAAATACACTGTGAACACAAATACACTGTAAACACAAATACACTGTAAACACAAATACACTGTGAATACAAATACACTGTGAAACACAAATACACTGTAAACACAAATACACTGTAAACACAAATACACTGTAAACACAAATACACTGTAAACACAAATACACTGTAAACAAATACACTGTGAAACACAAATACACTGTAAACACAAATACACTGTAAACACAAATACACTGTAAACACAAATACACTGTGAATACAAATACACTGTAAACACAAATACACTGTAAATACAAATACACTGTGAACACAAATACACTGTAAACACAAATACACTGTGAAACACAAATACACTGTAAACACAAATACACTGTGAAACACAAATACACTGTAAACACAAATACACTGTGAACACAAATACACTGTAAATACAAATACACTGTGAACACAAATACACTGTAAACACAAATACACTGTGAACACAAATACACTGTAAACACAAATACACTGTGAACACAAATACACTGTGAAACACAAATACACTGTAAACACAAATACACTGTGAATACAAATACACTGTAAACACAAATACACTGTAATACAAATACACTGTAAACACAAATACACTGTAAACACAAATACACTGTGAATACACTGTAAACACAAATACACTGTAAACACAAAACACTGTAAATACAAATACACTGTAAACACAAATACACTGTAAATACAAATACACTGTGAACACAAATACACTGTAAACACAAATACACTGTGAATACACACTGTAAACACAAATACACTGTAAACACAAACACACTGTAAATACAAATACACTGTAAACACAAATACACTGTGAATACAAATACACTGTGAATACAAATACACTGTGAATACACTGTAAACACACTGTAAACACAAATACACTGTAAACACAAATACACTGTAAACACAAATACACTGTAAACACAAATACACTGTGAAACACAAATACACTGTGAATACAAATACACTGTGAACACAAATACACTGTAAACACAAATACACTGTGAAACACTGTAAACTACACTGTAAACACAAATACACTGTAAACACAAATACACTGTAAACACAAATACACTGTAAACACAAATACACTGTAAACACAAATACACTGTGAAACAAATACACTGTGAATACACTGTAAACACAAATACACTGTAAACACAAATACACTGTGAACACAAATACACTGTAAACACAAATACACTGTAAACAAACACTGTAAACACAAATACACTGTAAACACAAATACACTGTGAACACAAATACACTGTAAACACAAATACACTGTAAACACAAATACACTGTAACACAAATACACTGTAAACACAAATACACTGTGAATACAAATACACTGTAAACACAAATACACTGTAAATACAAATACACTGTGAAACACAAATACACTGTAAACACAAATACACTGTGAATACAAATACACTGTAAATACAAATACACTGTGAACACAAATACACTGTAAACACAAATACACTGTGAAACACAAATACACTGTAAACACAAATACACTGTGAAACACAAATACACTGTAAACACAAATACACTGTGAACACAAATACACTGTAAACACAAACACACTGTGAATACAAATACACTGTAAACACAAATACACTGTAAACACAAATACACTGTAAACACTGTAAACACAAATACACTGTAAACACAAACACACTGTAAATACAAATACACTGTAAACACAAATACACTGTAAATACAAATACACTGTAAACACAAATACACTGTAAACACAAATACACTGTGAATACACTGTAAACACAAATACACTGTAAACACAAACACACTGTAAACAAATACACTGTAAACACAAATACACTGTGAATACAAATACACTGTGAAACACAAATACACTGTGAATACAAATACACTGTGAACACAAATACACTGTAAACACAAATACACTGTAAACACAAATACACTGTAAACACAAATACACTGTGAATACAAATACACTGTGAATACAAATACACTGTAAACACAAACACACTGTAAATACAAATACACTGTAAACACAAATACACTGTAAACACAAATACACTGTGAAACAAATACACTGTGAACACAAATACACTGTAAACACAAATACACTGTAAACACAAATACACTGTAAACACAAATACACTGTGAATACACAAATACACTGTAAACACAAATACACTGTAAACACAAATACACTGTGAAACACAAATACACTGTGAACACAAATACACTGTAAACACAAATACACTGTGAATACAAATACACTGTGAACACAAATACACTGTAAACACAAATACACTGTAAACACAAATACACTGTAAACACAAATACACTGTAAACACAAATACACTGTGAATACAAATACACTGTGAACACAAATACACTGTAAACACAAATACACTGTAAACACAAATACACTGTGAATACAAATACACTGTGAAACACTACACACTGTAAACACAAATACACTGTAAACACAAATACACTGTAAACACAAATACACTGTAAACACAAATACACTGTGAAACACAAATACACTGTAAACACAAATACACTGTGAACACAAATACACTGTAAACACAAATACACTGTAAATACAAATACACTGTAAACACAAATACACTGTGAACACAAATACACTGTGAACACAAATACACTGTAAACACAAATACACTGTAAATACAAATACACTGTGAATACAAATACACTGTAAACACAAAACACTGTAAACACAAATACACTGTAAACACAAATACACTGTGAACACAAATACACTGTGAACACAAATACACTGTAAACACAAATACACTGTAAACACAAATACACTGTAAACACAAATACACTGTGAATACAAATACACTGTGAATACACAAACACACTGTAAACACAAATACACTGTAAACACAAATACACTGTGAATACAAATACACTGTGAAACACAAATACACTGTAAACACAAATACACTGTGAATACAAATACACTGTAAACACAAATACACTGTAAACACAAATACACTGTAAACACAAATACACTGTAAACACAAATACACTGTAAACACAAATACACTGTGAACACAAATACACTGTAAACACAAATACACTGTAAACACAAATACACTGTGAATACAAATACACTGTGAATACACTGTAAACACACTGTAAACACAAATACACTGTAAACACAAATACACTGTAAACACAAATACACTGTAAACACAAATACACTGTAAATACAAATACACTGTAAACACAAATACACTGTAAACACAAATACACTGTAAACACAAATACACTGTAAACACAAATACACTGTGAACACAAATACACTGTGAAAACAAATACACTGTAAACACAAATACACTGTAAATACAAATACACTGTGAAACACAAATACACTGTAAACACAAATACACTGTGAATACAAATACACTGTAAATACAAATACACTGTG
>CM070487.1:48534357-48552573 GCA_036324585.1 Champsocephalus esox
CATTGTGTGTTTCAGGTGACGGTGCTGATCTACAGCGACCTGCTGCTCTTCACCAGAGAGGATGAAGCCGGGCGCTGTAACGTCCTGCAGAGTCCTGTGTACCTGAATACACTGCAGCTGAGAGAGGGTACACACACACACACACACACGCACGCGCACGCACACACACACACACACACACACGCACACACACGCACGCACACGCGCACACGCACACGCACACCGCGCACACACGCGCACACACGAACACACACACGCACGCACGCACACGCACACGCACACACTGTGATTGTGTAATAATAATACTGTATGATGTTTGTGTGCGCAGTGTCCTCTGCCCCGCTGCAGATCCACTTCCTGTCCGCCTCCCTCTGGGTCTTCAGTCTGGAGGCGTTCAGCTCCGTTCAGCAGCTGAGGGTCAGCCTCTGTCTCCATGACAGCATACAGCTGCAGCTGGTCGCCTCGGAGGTGAGACACATACCTGCAGACCCCCCTGGCACCAGACCCTCCCCAGTTCTGATGAGTGTAGTTCGTTTTTGTTTCTTTCAATATTTCTTTCAATATTTTTAGACAATACCAAAAACATTAGGAACAACACAACAAAACAATGACAACAAACAACAACACAAACAGACACACAGCAACAGTAGCAACCTACTGGTGTGAGTTCATCCTGTTATATTCACGCCCACAGTTGTAACACTTGAACATCCTCCCTTCGTACACTTGGTCCCTCACACACTAACCCTAGTTCCTCGCTGTGTGACGACCGCTCCGATGGCACACTTTAATAACCTCTATAACCCCTCCATCTTGTCTCTACTCCCCCTCCAGCTCCCGGACCTCCCCTCAGATTTCGGCCTCCTCTCTCTCGGTCGTCCCTCCCCCCCTCTCTCCCCCCCTCTGTGACTCCCTCAGAGCTTCCTCTCCTTACTTCCCCACCTCTCACCCCCCCCTCTCTCCCAAGCTACCCCTCCTCCTCCTCCCCTTCCAGGACCTTCCCCCCTCTCCTCCCTCGGCCCCCCTCCAGCATCAGGACTCCGGCCTGGAAGGAGAGGGGTGAGGGCAGGGGGGGAGAAGAGCGTCAGCAGGGGGAGGGGGAGAGCGCCTCGGAGACATCAGAGAACACCAACGCCCCCTTCATCCTGAAGGAGAGTGATGAAGAGGAGGAGCTGAGCTTCACACCTGCAGGTCAGATAGCACGCTCCTATTGGCTAGCGCTCCAACACATTGTACGTGTAGGCTAAGGGGCGGGACATCTCTAAGCTGTTGACCAATCACAACAGAGCCAGCCAGCTAACCAATCAGAGGAGACTGGTCTCTGGTTTCAGACAGAGGGTGAGCAGAGGGTGGATGTTTGTTATTGTAAATGTTTGATCTCAGCTGGACTCTAGTCTGTCCCCCTGTGAGACCCCCCTCTCAGGGGGGAGGGAGGAGGACCACAGGGGGAGGGAGGAGAAACACAGGGGGGTGGGAGGAGGACCATAGGGGGGAGGGGGGAGAAACACAGGGGGGAGGGAGGAGGACCACAGGGGGGAGGAAGGAGAAATACAGGGGGGAGGGAGGAGGACCATAGGGGGAGGGAGGAAAAACACAGGGGGGAGGGAGGAGAAACACAGGGGGGAGGGAGCAGACACACAGGGGGGAGGGAGGAGAAACACAGGGGGGAGGGAGGAGAAACACAGAGGGGGAGGAGGACCACAGGGGGAGGGAGGAGGACCACAGGGGGGAGGGAGCAGACACACAGGGGGGAGGGAGGAGAAACACAGGGGGGAGGGAGGAGTAAACACAGGGGGGAGGGGGGAGAAACACAGGGGGGAGGGGGAGGGAGGAGAAACACAGAGGGGGAGGGAGGAGAAACACAGGGGGGAGGGAGGAGAAACACAGGGGGGAGAGGGGAGAAACACAGGGGGGAGGGGGAGGGAGGAGAAACACAGAGGGGAGGAGAAACACAGGGGGGAGGGAGGAGAAACACAGGGGGGAGGGGGGAGTAAACACAGGGGGGAGGGGGGAGTAAACAGGGGGGCACCAGGTGAACACCAGCAGGAGGGGACACAGAGACAGGAAGGGGGTTGAACACTTTTCAAAATAAAACATAGTCCTGATGGGGGTCTGCATAGTCCCGATGGGGGTCTGCATAGTCCTGATAGAGGTCTTCATAGTCCCGATGGGGGTCTTCATAGTCCTGATGGGGGTCTTCATAGTCCTGATGGGGGTCTGCATAGTCCTGATGGGGTCTGCATAGTCCTAATGGGGGTCTGCATAGTCCCGATGGGGGTCTGCATAGTCCTGATGGAGGTCTTCATAGTCCTGATGGGGGTCTTCATAGTCCTGATGGGGTCTGCATAGTCCTGATGGGGGTCTTCATAGTCCTGATGGGGGTCTGCATAGTCCTGATGGGGGTCTTCATAGTCCCGATGGGGGTCTGCATAGTCCCGATGGGGGTCTGCATAGTCCCGATGGGGGTCTGCATAGTCCTGATGGGGGTCTTCATAGTCCCGATGGGGGTCTGCATAGTCCCGATGGGGGTCTGCATAGTCCTGACGGGGGTCTTCATAGTCCTGATGGGGGTCTGCATAGTCCTGATGGGGGTCTGCATAGTCCTGATGGAGGTCTTCATAGTCCTGATGGGGGTCTGCATAGTCCTGATGGGGTCTTCATAGTCCTGATGGGGGTCTTCATAGTCCTGATGGGGTCTGCATAGTCCTGATAGGGGTCTGCATAGTCCTGATGGGGGTCTTCATAGTCCTGATGGGGTCTGTATAGTCCTGATGGGGGTCTTCATAGTCCTGATGGGGGTCTGCATAGTCCTGATGGGGTCTGCATAGTCCCGATGGGGGTCTGCATAGTCCTGATGGCGGTCTTCATAGTCCCGATGGGGGTCTGTATAGTCCTGATGGGGTCTGCATAGTCCTGATGGGGTCTGCATAGTCCTGATGGGGGTCTGTATAGTCCTGATGGGGTCTGCATAGTCCTGATGGGGGTCTTCATAGTCCTGATGGGGGTCTGTATAGTCCTGATGGGGTCTTTATAGTCCTGATGGGGTCTGCATAGTCCTGATGGGGGTCTGTATAGTCCTGATGGGGTCTGCATAGTCCTGATGGGGGTCTGCATAGTCCTGATGGGGGTCTGTATAGTCCTGATGGGGTCTGCATAGTCCTGATGGGGGTCTGTATAGTCCTGATGGGGGTCTGCATAGTCCTGATGGGGGTCTGCATAGTCCTGATGGGGGTCTGCATAGTCCTGATGGGGGTCTGCATAGTCCTGATGGGGGTCTGCATAGTCCTGATGGGGGTCTGCACAGTCCTGTTTGATTGGATGATGTGGTTTATATGTGTTGTCCCAGTTCTGCGCCGCTCTCTCTCTGAGGGCTCCCTGTTGCTGGAGCCTCGATCGCCCCGCTTCCTGTCCGACTCCACCATCCACCAGCTGACCCGCCCCTCCCCAGGCCCCGCCCCCCCAGGCCCCGCCCCCCAAGGCCCCTTCCCCTGCCGCCCCTCCATCAACACCCTGAGGAAACAGCTCACCAGAGAGGGGGGGTCTCTGCACCAGATGCTGCTGCTGCTCAACGGCACCAAGGTAAAGACCAGTATAGACCAGTATAGACCAGTACAGACCAGTACAGACCAGTACAGACCAACACAGACCAGTACAGACCAATACAGACCAATACAGACCAACACAGACCAATACAGACCAGTACAGACCAGTACATACCAGTACAGACCGACACAGACCAGTACAGACCACTACAGACCAGTACAGACCGACACAGACCAGTACAGACCAGTACAGACCAATACATACCAATACAGACCAACACAGACCAATACAGACCAGTACAGACCAGTACAGACCAATACAGACAAACACAGACCAGTACAGACCAGTACAGACCAGTACAGACCGACACATACCAATACAGACCAACACAGACCAATACAGACCAGTACAGACCAGTACAGACCAATACAGACCAACACA
Organism: Champsocephalus esox; assembly: GCA_036324585.1. Classification (NCBI taxonomy): domain Eukaryota; kingdom Metazoa; phylum Chordata; class Actinopteri; order Perciformes; family Channichthyidae; genus Champsocephalus; species Champsocephalus esox. The sequence goes on from CM070487.1 coordinate 48,538,342, forward strand.
GACCAGTACAGACCAGTACAGACCAGTACAGACCGACAAAGACCAGTACAGACCAGTACAGACCAATACAGACCAACACAGACCAATACAGACCAGTACAGACCAGTACAGACCAGTACATACCAGTACAGACCAGTACAGACCAATACAGACCAACACAGACCAGCACAGACCAGTACAGACCAGTACAGACCAATAGAGACCAACACAGACCAATACAGACCAATACAGACCAGTACAGACCAGTACAGACCAATACAGACCAACACAGACCAGTACAGACCAATACAGACCAGTACAGACCAGTACAGACCAATACAGACCAGTACAGACCAGTACAGACCAGTACAGACCAACACAGACCAGTACAGACCAGTACAGACCAGTACATACCAGTACAGACCAATACAGACCAACACAGACCTATACAGACCAACACAGACCAATACAGACCTATACAGACCAACACAGACCAGTACAGACCAACACAGACCAATACAGACCAACACAGACCAGTACAGACCAGTACAGACCAAAACAGACCAACACAGACCAGTACAGACCATTACAGACCAGTACAGACCAATACAGACCAACACAGACGAATACAGACCAACACAGACGAATACAGACTAGTACAGACCAGTATAGACCAGTACAGACCAATACAGACCAACACAGACCAGTACAGACCAGTACAGACCAACACAGACCAGTACAGACAATACAGACCAACACAGACCAGTACAGACCAACACAGACCAGTACAGACCAGTACAGACCAATACATGTCAATACAGACCAATAGAGACCAGTACAGACCAGTACAGACCAGTACAGACCAATACATACCAATACAGACCAACACAGACCAATACAGACCAGTACAGACCAGTACATACCAGTACAGACAAATACAGACCAACACAGACCAGTACAGACCAACACAGACCAGTACAGACCAGTACAGACCAGTACAGACCAATACAGACCAACACAGACCAGTACAGACCAGTACAGACCAGTACATACCAGTACAGACCAATACAGACCAACACAGACCAGTACAGACCAACACAGACCAGTACAGACCAGTACAGACCAATACATACCAATACAGACCAATACAGACCAATACAGACCAGTACAGACCAGTACAGACTAGTACAGACCAATACATACCAATACAGACCAACACAGACCAATACAGACCAGTACAGACCAGTACAGACCAATACAGACCAACACAGACCAGTACAGACCAGTACAGACCAGTACAGACCGACACAGACCAGTACAGACCAGTACAGACCAATACAGACCAACACAGACCAATACAGACCAGTACAGACCAGTACAGACCAGTACAGACCAGTACATACCAGTACAGACCAGTACAGACCAATACAGACCAGTACAGACCAGTACAGACCAGTACAGACCAACACAGACCAGTACAGACCAGTACAGACCAGTACATACCAGTACAGACCAATACAGACCAACACAGACCAGTACAGACCAACACAGACCAGTACATACCAGTACAGACCAATACAGACCAACACAGACCAGTACAGACCAACACAGACCAACACAGACCAGTACAGACCAGTACAGACCAACACAGACCAGTACATACCAGTACAGACCAATACAGACCAACACAGACCAACACAGACCAGTACAGACCAACACAGACCAACACAGACCAGTACAGACCAATACAGACCAGTACAGACCAGTACAGACCAATACAGACCAGTACAGACCAACACAGACCAGTACAGACCAGTACAGACCAGTACATACCAGTACAGACCGATACAGACCGACACAGACCAGTACAGACCAACACAGACCAGTACAGACAAACACAGACCAGTACAGACCAGTACAGACCAGTACAGACCAACACAGACCAGTACAGACCAGTACAGACCAATACAGACCAACACAGTTCAGTACAGACCAATACAGACCAACACAGACCAGTAGAGACCAGTACAGACCAGTACAGACCAGTACAGACCAACACAGACCAGTACAGACCAACACAGACCAATACAGACCAACACAGACCAGTACAGACCAATACAGACCAACACAGACCAGTACAGACCAGTACAGACCAGTACAGACCAATACAGACCAACACAGACCAGTACAGACCAGTACAGACCAACACAGACCAACACAGACCAGTACAGACCAATACAGACCAGTACAGTCCGACACATACCAATACAGACCAACACAGACCAATACAGACCAGTACAGACCAGTACAGACCAATACAGACCAACACAGACCAGTACAGACCAGTACAGACCAGTACAGACCGACAAAGACCAGTACAGACCAGTACAGACCAATACAGACCAACACAGACCAATACAGACCAGTACAGACCAGTACAGACCAGTACAGACCAGTACATACCAGTACAGACCAGTACAGACCAATACAGACCAACACAGACCAGCACAGACCAGTACAGACCAGTACAGACCAATAGAGACCAACACAGACCAATACAGACCAATACCGACCAGTACAGACCAGTACAGACCAATACAGACCAACACAGACCAGTACAGACCAATACAGACCAGTACAGACCAGTACAGACCAATACAGACCAGTACAGACCAGTACAGACCAGTACAGACCAACACAGACCAGTACAGACCAGTACAGACCAGTACATACCAGTACAGACCAATACAGACCAACACAGACCTATACAGACCAACACAGACCAATACAGACCTATACAGACCAACACAGACCAGTACAGACCAATACAGACCAACACAGACCTATACAGACCAACACAGACCAATACAGACCAACACAGACCAGTACAGACCAGTACAGACCAAAACAGACCAACACAGACCAGTACAGACCATTACAGACCAGTACAGACCAATACAGACCAACACAGACGAATACAGACCAACACAGACGAATACAGACCAGTACAGACCAGTATAGACCAGTACAGACCAATACAGACCAACACAGACCAGTACAGACCAGTACAGACCAACACAGACCAGTACATACAATACAGACCAACACAGACCAGTACAGACCAACACAGACCAGTACAGACCAGTACAGACCAATACATATCAATACAGACCAATACAGACCAGTACAGACCAGTACAGACCAGTACAGACCAGTACAGACCAATACATACCAACACAGACCAATACAGACCAGTACAGACCAGTACATACCAGTACAGACCAATACAGACCGACACAGACCAGTACAGACCAACACAGACCAGTACAGACCAGTACAGACCAGTACAGACCAATACAGACCAACACAGACCAGTACAGACCAGTACAGACCAGTACATACCAGTACAGACCAATACAGACCAACACAGACCAGTACAGACCAACACAGACCAGTACAGACCAGTACAGACCAATACATACCAATACAGACCAATACAGACCAATACAGACCAGTACAGACCAGTACAGACTAGTACAGACCAATACATACCAATACAGACCAACACAGACCAATACAGACCAGTACAGACCAGTACAGACCAATACAGACCAACACAGACCAGTACAGACCAGTACAGACCAGTACAGACCGACACAGACCAGTACAGACCAGTACAGACCAATACAGACCAACACAGACCAATACAGACCAGTACAGACCAGTACAGACCAGTACAGACCAGTACATACCAGTACAGACCAGTACAGACCAATACAGACCAACACAGACCAATACAGACCAGTACAGACCAGTACAGACCTGTACAGACCAGTACATACCAGTACAGACCAGTACAGACCAATACAGACCAACACAGACCAGTACAGACCAGTACAGACCAGTACAGACCGACACAGACCAGTACAGACCAGTACAGACCAATACAGACCAACACAGAACAATACAGACCAGTACAGACCAGTACAGACCAGTACAGACCATTACAGACCAGTACAGACCAATACAGACCAACACAGACCAATACAGACCAATACAGACCAGTACAGACCAGTACAGACCAACACAGACCAGTACAGACCAGTACAGACCAACACAGACCAACACAGACCAGTACAGACCAATACAGACCAGTACAGACCAGTACAGACCAGTACAGACCAGTACAGACCAGTACAGACCAACACAGACCAGTACAGACCAACACAGACCAATACAGACCAACACAGACCAGTACAGACCAATACAGACCAACACAGACCAGTACAGACCAGTACAGACCAGTACAGACCAATACAGACCAACACAGACCAGTACAGACCAGTACAGACCAACACAGACCAACACAGACCAGTACAGACCAATACAGACCAGTACAGACCGACACATACCAATACAGACCAACACAGACCAATACAGACCAGTACAGACCAGTACAGACCAATACAGACCAACACAGACCAGTACAGACCAGTACAGACCAGTACAGACCGACAAAGACCAGTACAGACCAGTACAGACCAATACAGACCAACACAGACCAATACAGACCAGTACAGACCAGTACAGACCAGTACAGACCAGTACATACCAGTACAGACCAGTACAGACCAATACAGACCAACACAGACCAGCACAGACCAGTACAGACCAGTACAGACCAATAGAGACCAACACAGACCAATACAGACCAATACAGACCAGTACAGACCAGTACAGACCAATACAGACCAACACAGACCAGTACAGACCAATACAGACCAGTACAGACCAGTACAGACCAATACAGACCAGTGCAGACCAGTACAGACCAGTACAGACCAACACAGACCAGTACAGACCAGTACAGACCAGTACATACCAGTACAGACCAATACAGACCAACACAGACCTATACAGACCAACACAGACCAATACAGACCTATACAGACCAACACAGACCAGTACAGACCAATACAGACCAACACAGACCTATACAGACCAACACAGACCAATACAGACCAACACAGACCAGTACAGACCAGTACAGACCAAAACAGACCAACACAGACCAGTACAGACCATTACAGACCAGTACAGACCAATACAGACCAACACAGACGAATACAGACCAACACAGACGAATACAGACCTATACAGACCAACACAGACCAGTACAGACCAATACAGACCAACACAGACCTATACAGACCAACACAGACCAATACAGACCAACACAGACCAGTACAGACCAGTACAGACCAAACAGACCAACACAGACCTATACAGACCAACACAGACCAATACAGACCTATACAGACCAACACAGACCAGTACAGACCAACACAGACCTATACAGACCAACACAGACCAATACAGACCTATACAGACCAACACAGACGAATACAGACCAACACAGACGAATACAGACCTATACAGACCAACACAGACCAGTACAGACCAATACAGACCAACACAGACCTATACAGACCAACACAGACCAATACAGACCAACACAGACCAGTACAGACCAGTACAGACCAAAACAGACCAACACAGACCTATACAGACCAACACAGACCAATACAGACCATTACAGACCAGTACAGACCAATACAGACCAACACAGACCTATACAGACCAACACAGACCAATACAGACCTATACAGACCAACACAGACCAGTACAGACCAATACAGACCAACACAGACCTATACAGACCAACACAGACCAATACAGACCAACACAGACCAGTACAGACCAGTACAGACCAAAACAGACCAACACAGACCAGTACAGACCAGTATAGACCAGTACAGACCAATACAGACCAACACAGACCAGTACAGACCAGTACAGACCAACACAGACCAGTACAGACAATACAGACCAACACAGACCAGTACAGACCAACACAGACCAGTACAGACCAGTACAGACCAATACATATCAATACAGACCAATACAGACCAGTACAGACCAGTACAGACCAGTACAGACCAATACATACCAATACAGACCAACACAGACCAATACAGACCAGTACAGACCAGTACATACCAGTACAGACCAATACAGACCAACACAGACCAGTACAGACCAACACAGACCAGTACAGACCAGTACAGACCAGTACAGACCAATACAGACCAACACAGACCAGTACAGACCAGTACAGACCAGTACATACCAGTACAGACCAATACAGACCAACACAGACCAGTACAGACCAACACAGACCAGTACAGACCAGTACAGACCAATACATACCAATACAGACCAATACAGACCAATACAGACCAGTACAGACCAGTACAGACTAGTACAGACCAATACATACCAATACAGACCAACACAGACCAATACAGACCAGTACAGACCAGTACAGACCAATACAGACCAACACAGACCAGTACAGACCAGTACAGACCAGTACAGACCGACACAGACCAGTACAGACCAGTACAGACCAATACAGACCAACACAGACCAATACAGACCAGTACAGACCAGTACAGACCAGTACAGACCAGTACATACCAGTACAGACCAGTACAGACCAATACAGACCAACACAGACCAATACAGACCAGTACAGACCAGTACAGACCTGTACAGACCAGTACATACCAGTACAGACCAGTACAGACCAATACAGACCAACACAGACCAGTACAGACCAGTACAGACCAGTACAGACCGACACAGACCAGTACAGACCAATACAGACCAACACAGAACAATACAGACCAGTACAGACCAGTACAGACCAGTACAGACCATTACAGACCAGTACAGACCAATACAGACCAACACAGACCAATACAGACCAATACAGACCAGTACAGACCAGTACAGACCAACACAGACCAGTACAGACCAGTACAGACCAACACAGACCAACACAGACCAGTACAGACCAATACAGACCAGTACAGACCAGTACAGACCAGTACAGACCAGTACAGACCAGTACAGACCAATACAGACCAACACAGACCAGTACAGACCAGTACAGACCAGTACATACCAGTACAGACCAATACAGACCAACACAGACCAGTACAGACCAACATAGACCAGTACATACCAGTACAGACCAATACAGACCAACACAGACCAGTACAGACCAACACAGACCAACACAGACCAGTACAGACCAGTACAGACCAACACAGACCAGTACATACCAGTACAGACCAATACAGACCAACACAGACCAACACAGACCAGTACAGACCAACACAGACCAGTACAGACCAATACAGACCAGTACAGACCAGTACAGACCAGTACAGACCAATACAGACCAGTACAGACCAACACAGACCAGTACAGACCAGTACAGACCAGTACATACCAGTACAGACCGATACAGACCGACACAGACCAGTACAGACCAACACAGACCAGTACAGACAAACACAGACCAGTACAGACCAGTACAGACCAGTACAGACCAACACAGACCAGTACAGACCAGTACAGACCAATACAGACCAACACAGTTCAGTACAGATCAATACAGACCAACACAGACTAGTACAGACCAGTACAGACCAGTACAGACCAGTACAGACCAACACAGACCAGTACAGACCAACACAGACCAATACAGACCAACACAGACCAGTACAGACCAATACAGACCAACACAGACCAGTACAGACCAGTACAGACCAGTACAGACCAATACAGACCAACACAGACCAGTACAGACCAGTACAGACCAACACAGACCAACACAGACCAGTACAGACCAATACAGACCAGTACAGACCAGTACAGACCAGTACAGACCAACACAGACCAATACAGACCAACACAGACCAGTACAGACCAATACAGACCAACACAGACCAGTACAGACCAGTACAGACCAGTACAGACCAGTAAAGACCAGTACAGACCAATACAGACCAACACAGACCAGTACAGACCAGTACAGACCAGTACAGACCAACACAGACCAGTACAGACCAACACAGACCAGTACAGACCAACACAGACCAACACAGACCAGTACAGACCAGTACAGACCAACACATACCAGTACAGACCAACACAGACCAATACAGACCAACACAGACCAGTACAGACCAATACAGACCAACACAGACCAGTACAGACCAGTACAGACCAGTACAGACCAGTACAGACCAGTACAGACCAGTACAGACCAATACAGACCAACACAGACCAGTACATACCAGTACAGACCAATACAGACCAACACAGACCAGTACAGACCAACACAGACCAACACAGACCAGTACAGACCAGTACAGACCAACACAGACCAGTACATACCAGTACAGACCAATACAGACCAACACAGACCAACACAGACCAGTACAGACCAACACAGACCAGTACAGACCAATACAGACCAGTACAGACCAGTACAGACCAGTACAGACCAATACAGACCAGTACAGACCAACACAGACCAGTACAGACCAGTACAGACCAGTACATACCAGTACAGACCGATACAGACCGACACAGACCAGTACAGACCAACACAGACCAGTACAGACAAACACAGACCAGTACAGACCAGTACAGACCAGTACAGACCAACACAGACCAGTACAGACCAGTACAGACCAATACAGACCAACACAGTTCAGTACAGATCAATACAGACCAACACAGACTAGTACAGACCAGTACAGACCAGTACAGACCAGTACAGACCAACACAGACCAGTACAGACCAACACAGACCAATACAGACCAACACAGACCAGTACAGACCAATACAGACCAACACAGACCAGTACAGACCAGTACAGACCAGTACAGACCAATACAGACCAACACAGACCAGTACAGACCAGTACAGACCAACACAGACCAACACAGACCAGTACAGACCAATACAGACCAGTACAGACCAGTACAGACCAGTACAGACCAACACAGACCAATACAGACCAACACAGACCAGTACAGACCAATACAGACCAACACAGACCAGTACAGACCAGTACAGACCAGTACAGACCAGTAAAGACCAGTACAGACCAATACAGACCAACACAGACCAGTACAGACCAGTACAGACCAGTACAGACCAACACAGACCAGTACAGACCAACACAGACCAGTACAGACCAACACAGACCAACACAGACCAGTACAGACCAGTACAGACCAACACATACCAGTACAGACCAACACAGACCAATACAGACCAACACAGACCAGTACAGACCAATACAGACCAACACAGACCAGTACAGACCAGTACAGACCAGTACAGACCAGTACAGACCAGTACAGACCGTTTTATTTTATTTTTTTTATTAGGATGCCGAGTTCGGAGACCTTCAACTGAGGAAGAAGACCAAGAGTCTGTATGTACACACACACACACACACACACACACACACACACACACACACACACACACACACACACACACACACACACACACACACACACACACACTAACACACTGTACTTCCTGTTGTCTTAGAGCTGCGGACGTCCGGAGTCACCTGCTGTTTCTACGGCGACGGACAAACAGCACCTGTTTCCATGGCAATAGTTTGGAGAAAGCTCTGAGGAACAACAGGTAGGAAAACTGTGTTCTGAGGGGACAGCCGGACCTGCTGGTTCTTGCTGGTTCCTGCTGGTTCCTGCTGGTTCCTGCTGGTTCCTGCTGGTTCCTCATGGTTCCTGCTGGTTCCTGCTGGTTCCTGCTGGTTCCTCATGGTTCCTGCTGTTTCCTGCTGGTTCCTGCTGGTTCCTGATTGTTCCTGAAGGTTCCTGCTGGTTCCTGCTGGTTCCTGATGGTTCCTGCTGGTTCCTGATGGTTCCTGCTGGTTCCTGCTGGTTCCTGATGGTTCCTGCTGGTTCCTACTGGTTCCTGATGGTTCCTGATGGTTCCTGATGGTTCATGTTGGTTCCTGATGGTTCCTGCTGGTACCTGCTGGTTCCTGCTGGTTCCTGATGGTTCCTGCTGGTTCCTGCTGATTCCTGATGGTTCCTGATGGTTCCTGCTGGTTCCTGTTGGTTCCTGATGGTTCCTGCTGGTTCCTGCTGGTTCCTGATGGTTCCTGATGGTTCCTGAAGGTTCCTGATGGTTCCTACTGAGCAGTATTAGTCAAATAGCTACTCCTGCTGATCTTATATCTAGATCTGGGCTAGGGTTAATTCATTTAAATGTGCGTAATCTGTTACCTAAATCAGATTTTGTCCGTATCTGGGCGAGTTCTACTGATGCTGATGTCGTTGTCTTGTCAGAAACGTGGCTAGATAAATCCATGTTGGCCTCTGACATGTACATCAATGGTTACAGTGTGTATCGTACTGACCGGCCTAAAAAAGGTGGTGGCGTTGCCATTTATGTGAAAAATAAGTTTTGTGTAACTAATGTGGTTTCCAAATCTGTTAGGAAACAGCTAGAATGTGTAGCCGTGAATATTGAGGTAACAAAGGGTCAACAGCTCATGGTGGTGGGCTGCTACAGGGCCCCTTCGGCTGTCAAGGACTCTTTATCGTCTTTGGCAAAACTGTTATCACAACTTTCCTACGAGGAAATAGTGCTGCTTGGTGATTTTAATTGGGACTGGTTACCTTCTGTGTCAGAGGACTTTAAAAACCTGTGTACCTCTTTGAATGTTACCCAGATTATAGACAGTCCTACTCGCCCAAATATTAAGTCCCCAAATAAATCCTCCTTAATTGATCTAATTTTAACAAATGTTCCACATAAATACTCATCTGTGGGAGTATCTGCTAATGATGTGAGTGACCACTGTGTTGTAGCCACCATTAGGGCCACTAAGGTCCAAAAGGTTAAACCACGTGTCATCACAAAGAGAGCAGGGCTTTGCTCATGATCTGTTTGATTTTGATTGGGGTAGAATCGATCTGTGTGCTGATGTAGAAACTGCACGGTCTTATTTTTATCTTGGTTTTATGAAAATGATAGATAGACATGCACCTCTGCGTACATTTAGAGTGAAGGGTTTTCTGCTGAGCTGTCCAGTCTCCTTCATGAGAGAAATAATGCTTGGGCTAAGGCTAGGAGATCAGGCTCAGAGGTAGAGTGGCTGCGTTCAGGCAGCTGAGGAATAGCTTCACATCTCAAATACAAAGTGCTAAATCAAAGTACTATTTGTCGGTTACCGCAGAAAACCTGAATAATCCTAGGACATTTTGGAAAGCCATAAAATCGATATCAACCGGTGATATCCCAAATGAGCTACCTCCATGCCTGACCACAGCATCTGGCTCTATACCAGACAGGGCTCTATGCTCAATTGCTTTAATGAGCATGTTGTGTCTTGTGGCTCTCTGATTGGCTGTGTGGCTCCTGTGAACGCTCCAATCCTTGACTCTGAACAATGTGGTCTGGAAAACCCTTTCAGTTTTACTCCTTTAACTGTTGGTATTGTTCATGAAGCTTTATCTAAGTTAGATCCTGGAAAACCGGCCGGCCCGGACAACGTAGAACCTTTCCTTTTAAAGATAGCTGCAGATTTTATTGCTCCACCTCTTACTTCTCTTTCTAACCTCTCCCTCAGCACGATCACAATTCCAAAAGTATGGAAGTCTGCTTATGTCTTGCCTTTACTGAAAGGAGGGGAGGCAACTATTTTAAATAACTATAGGCCAATCTCTAAATTGTCAGTTCTGGCTAAGGTGCTCGAACGCTTAGTGAGTGAACAAGTAAAGGAGTTTTTATGTATAACTGATATCCTGTCTGAGCATCAGTCAGGATTCAGAAAGAAACACAGCACCATCACTGCCACGATGAAAGTGGTGAATGACATTACTACTATTTTAGATAATAAGCAGAGTTGAGCAGCTCTGTTTATTGACCTGTCCAAAGCGTTTGACACCGTCGATCATCTCATCTTAAAGCAGAGGCTACTCAGTATCGGCCTATCCAGCCGTGCAGTGGGTGGTTTGTGAACTACCTCTCTGAAAGGTCCCATGTGTTCACTTTGATGGGCTGTCTTCTGAGTGGTTAAACATTTCTAATGGTGTACCACAAGGCTCTGTGTCAGGTCCACTTTTATTCTCCATCTCCATCAACAGCGTAGGTGAACATGTGGATGAAGCTACTTTACATTTTTATGCGGATGATACTGTGATGTACTGTGCAGGTCCCTCCATTAAGGAGGCTGGTGTTACATCACAGGCTGCTTCTAACACTACTCAGACTCAGCGCTCTGAACTAAAGCTTCCTCTAGATGTGGATCAAACCAAGGTAATGCTCTCTTCAAAAGCTAAAAAGACACCAGAGCCTGTTTTAGATCTTGTAACTACGCAAGGAACAAAACTTGAAGTTGTTGCCTGTTACAAACACCTGGGTATCTGCTTGATGATTGTCTCTCTTTTGAACTCCATGTCAATAACCTGCTTGAAGAGCTGAGGGTGAGGCTAGGGTTCTTCTCCAGGAACAAGTCCTGCTTCTCCTTGAGGCCAGGAAAAGGCTCTGTGACCTTTGACCTGTGCTGGACTCTGGGGATCTGGTCTTTATGAATGCACCTGCCAATTACCTGAGCAAATTGGATGCTGCGTATCACAGCGCTCTGAGATTTGTCACAAATTGTAAAGCGCTTAGACATCACTGTACCCTGTATACCCAGGCAGGTTTACCATCTCTCTCTGTACGGAGGCTCAGTCTCTGGTACACGTTTATCTATGAAGCTTTGTTGGGTAAACTCCCGTATTATATCTGCTCTCTGATCACACTGAGAGCAGCAAGCAGCGATTGTCTGAGGTCACATGACGTGGTCTTGTTGGATGTGCCGAGAGCAAGGACTGTCTCAGGTGAGACAGCTGTTATGAGCAGCTCCACTTGCTTGGAACAAACAGAGGGAGGGGGGGGGGGGGGGGGGGGAGTGCAAGCTAACACACGCACCCACCACCACAGCCACCCAACACTAACCTACCACAGGGGGGATCCCCCACAAGAGGAACCCGTAAAAAACAAAAAAAAAAAAAAAAAAAAACACATAACCCCACCAACCCCCCTCCCCCTACACCCCAGCCCCACCAACCCCACCACCAAACCAGTTATGACAAACCACACCCCCACCCCACTCCCCCCGCCACCCCCCCCTAAACCACCCAACCCCACCCTCCCCCCCCCCACCCCCCCCCCCCCCCCCATACCCATACCCCGCACATAACCCCCGGCCAACCCCACCTCCTCCGCCACCTCCGCAAGCCCTTCCACCCCCTCACCCCGCCCCCCCCCAACCACCACACACACCCCCCAATTCCCCGGAACCCTCCCCCCCAAAAAAAAACAAAACAAAAAAAAAAAAAAACAAAAAAAAAAAAAAAACAACAACAAAACGTATAAAAAACTATAAACAAAAAAAAACAATTAAAGATAAAACAAAACAAAAAAATTAAAAAAATAAAAAACAAAAAAAAAAAAAATAAAAAAAAAAAATAAAAAAAAATAAGAGAAAAATTAAAAAAAAAGACAAAAAAAAAGATACAAAAAGAAAAAAATAAAAAATACAAAAAAAAAACAATAAAAAAAAAAATAAAAAATAAAAAATAAAAAAAAAAATAGAACACAACAAAAAAAAAAATAAAAAAAAAAAAAAAAAAGAAAAGCCACTAAATATAGAAAAAGAAAATAAAATAAACAAAAACAAAAAAAATACCCCACACGAAAAAGAGCAGTCCTCCCACAACACACCAAAACTGAAATCCCCGAACCCACCGCCCCCCCCCCCCCCCCCCCCACCCCCCCCCCCCCCCCCCCCCCCTCCACCCCCCCCCCCCCCCCCCCCCCCCCCCCCCCCCCCCACCCCCCCCACCCCCCCCCCCCCCCCCCCCCCCCCACCCCCCCCCCCCCCACCCCCCCCCCCCCCCCCCCCCCCGCCCCCCCCCCCCCCCCCCCCCCTCCCCCCCCCCCCCCCCCCCCCCCCCCCCCCCCCCCCCCCCCCCACCCCCCCCCCCCCCCCCCCCCCCCCCCCCCGCACCCCCCCCCCCCCCTCCCCCCCCCACCCCCCCCCCCCCCACTCCCCCCCCCCCCCCCTCCCCCACCCCCCCCCCCCCCACCCCCCCCCCCCCCCCCCCCCCCCCCCCCCACCCCCCCCCCCCCCCCCCCCACCCCCTCCCCACCCACCCCCCCCCCCCCCCCCCCCCTCCCCCCCCCCCCCCCCCCCCCCCCCCCCACCCCCCCACCCCCACCCCCCCCCCCCACCCCACACCACACCCCACCACACACCACCCCACCCACACACACCCCCACCCCCACCCCACCCC
>CM070487.1:48553073-48575573 GCA_036324585.1 Champsocephalus esox
ACACAAAACAAAAAAAAACAAAAAAAAACAACAACAAAAAACAACAAAAAAACAAAAAAACAAAACAAAACAAACAAAAAACAACAAAAACAAAAAAACAAACAAACAAAAACAAAAAAACAACAACAAACAAAAACAAAAAAACACAAACAAACAAACAAAACAAAAACAAAACAAAAAACAACAAAACAAACAACAAACAAAACAAAAAAACAAAACAAAAACAAAACAACAAAAACAAACAAACAAAAACAAACAAAAAAAACTCACACAACCACACAAACCAACCACACTAATAAATCAAAAAACAACAATCAAACAAAAACAAAAAACAAACATAAAAACAAAAAAACACAAACACAAAACAAACATAAACCAAACTAAACCAACCAACACAAACAACCACCAAAAAACAACCCCCATCAAAAACAACAAACACAACAACAACCCAACCCACCAAAAACACAAAAAAAACACCAACATAAACCCAACAACCCAAAAACCAAAACAAAACAAACACCCACAACAAAAAAACCACACACACACACACCAACACAACCACAAAAACTCCACATCCAAAAAAAAACAACACAAAACAACCCCAAAACACCAACCAACAAAACCTACATCTAAAAACAAAACACAACACATAACCCAAACAAACAAACCAAAACAAACAACCTACCCTCACAATAAAACAAAACAAAAAAAAACATACACAAAAAAAACACCCCCCCCCAAATTCTTTTTTATAATATTATCCCCCCTCCTGTATGATCCCCAGCTTTTGCTTTGAGCAGAGATAGGGGGGGAAAACCAAGAAGTTAACAGAGAAATTAGTTATCAGAAATGAAGGATAGAGAGGATGCGAAATAAAACCGAAGAATAAGAGAAAGGAAAAAAGTAACACAGAGAGGAAAACAATAAGAAAAGAGAACTACAGGGGGAGAAAAACGAGACGAGAATGAAAAGAGAGAGAGAGAATCCAGGTAAGAAGAGAATGAGCAAAAACAAGAGACAGAGAAGAAAATGAAGAATTTTTGAGAGAGAGTGAGATGAAGTCAGATCGAAACTCATAAACCCACAGAGAGACCAGAAAAAGAAATGAGAGAGAGGTAGTGAGCAAGAGCTCTCTTCTATGAAATATACATCGAGCAGAGAAAGATATCAAAAGAACGAGAGAGCAAGAGAGAAAAGAAAAGAAGAGAAAGAGAGAAGAGAGAGAAGAGAGAGAGAAGAGAAGAGAGAAGAATAGAGAGAGAAAGATAGAAAGAGAAGAAAAGAGAGAGAAGAAGAAAGAAGAGAGAAAGAAGAAAGAGAAGAAGAAAGAAAGAAGAGAGAGAGAAGTGAGAGAGAAAGGAGAGAAGAGAAGAGGAAGAAGAGAAGGAGAAAAAAGAAGAATGAGAAAGAGAGGAAGAAAGAAAAGAGAAAAGAGAGAAGAAAAAAGAGGAAAGAAGAAAGAGAGAGAAGAGAAAGAGAGAGAAAGAGAGGAGAGAAGAAAGAAAAGAGAAAGAGAAAGAAGAAAGAAGAAGAGAAGAGAAAAGAGAGAGAAGAGAAAGAAGAGAGGAAAAAAGAGAGAAAAGAAGAAGAGAGAAAGAGAGAGAGAAAAAAAAGAAGAGAAGAAATAGAGAAAGGAAGAGAGAGAAGAGAAAGAGAAGAAGAAGAAGAGAAAGAGAAAGAAAGAAGAGAAGAAAGAAAAAGAGAAAGAAGAAGAAAGAGAAGAAGAAAAGAAGAGAAAGAAGAGAAGAGAAAGAAAAGAGAGAAGAAAAGAAGAAAGAAGAAAAAGAAGAGAAAGAGAAGAAAGAAGAAGAAAGAGAAGAAGAAAGAAAGAAGAAGAAAAGAGAGAAAGAAAGAGAAGAAGAAAAGAAGAAGAAAAGAGAAAGAAGAGAAGAAGAGAAAGAAAGAAGAAAGAAGAAGAAAGAAGAAAGAGAAGAAAGAAGAAGAGAGAAGAGAAGAAAGAAGAAAAGAAAGAAGAGAAAGAAGAAAAGAAGAGAAAGAAAGAAGAAAGAAAGAAGAAGAAAAGAAGAAGAGAAAGAAGAAAGAAAGAAGAGAAGAAGAAGAAGAGAAAGAAGAAAGAAGAGAGAAAAGAAAGAGAAGAAAAGAAGAAAGAGAAGAAGAAAGAGAAAGAAGAAAGAAGAAGAGAAGAGAAAGAAGAAGAAAGAGAGAAAGAAAGAAGAGAAAGAAGAAGAGAAGAAAAAGAGAAAGAAGAGAAGAAGAAAGAAGAGAAAAGAGAAGAAAAGAGAGAAGAGAAGAAGAAGAAAGAAAAGAGAAAGAAGAGAAGAAGAGAGAAGAAGAAAGAAGAAGAAGAGAGAAGAGAAAGAAGAAAGAGAGAAGAAGAAAGAAGAAGAAGAGAAAAGAAAGAAAGAGAAGAGAAGAAAGAAGAGAAGAAAAGAAGAGAAGAAAGAAGAAGAGAAAGAGAAGAAAGAAGAGAAGAGAGAAGAAAAGAAGAAAGAAAGAGAAGAAAGAAGAAAGAAGAAAGAGAAGAGAAAGAAAGAGAAAAGAAAGAAGAAGAGAAGAGAAGAAAGAAGAAAAGAAGAAGAAAGAAGAAGAGAAGAAAGAAGAAGAAGAGAAAGAAGAGAAGAGAAAAAGAGAAGAAGAGAAAGAGAAGAAAGAAAAGAGAAGAGAGAAGAGAAAGAAAGAAGAGAAAGAAGAAAGAAGAAAAGAGAAGAGAAGAAAGAGAAGAAAGAAGAAGAAAGAGAAGAAAAGAAGAGAGAAAAGAGAAGAAGAAGAAAAGAAGAAAGAAAGAGAAGAAGAAAAGAGAAAGAAAGAAGAGAAGAAGAAGAGAAGAGAAAGAAGAGAAGAGAAAGAAGAAGAAGAAGAGAGAAGAAAGAAGAAAGAAAGAAGAAGAAGAAAGAGAGAAGAAAGAAGAAGAGAAGAAGAGAAAAGAAGAAGAGAAGAGAAAAGAAGAGAAAGAAGAGAGAAGAGAAGAAGAAGAGAAAGAAGAGAAAGAAGAAGAGAAAGAAGAGAAGAAGAAAGAGAAGAAGAGAAGAGAAGAAGAAAGAAGAGAAGAAGAGAAAAGAAGAAGAAAAGAAAGAAGAGAAGAAAGAGAGAAGAGAAAAGAAGAGAGAAAGAAAGAGAAGAAGAAGAAAGAAGAGAAGAAAGAGAAAGAAGAGAGAAGAAAGAGAAAGAAGAGAAGAGAGAAGAGAAGAGAGAAGAAAGAAAGAAGAAGAGAAGAAGAAAGAGAAAGAAGAAGAGAAGAAAGAAGAGAAAGAAGAAGAAAAGAAGAAGAGAAAAGAGAAGAGAGAAAGAAAGAGAAAGAAGAAAAGAGAGAAAGAAGAAGAAGAGAGAAGAAGAAAGAGAAGAAGAAAGAGAAGAAAGAAGAAGAAAGAAGAGAAGAAGAGAAGAGAAAGAAGAAGAAAGAGAGAAGAGAGAAGAAAGAAGAAAGAAAGAAGAAAGAAGAAAGAGAAGAAGAAAGAAGAAGAGAAGAGAGAAAGAAGAGAGAAGAAGAGAAGAGAAGAAGAAAGAGAAGAAAGAGAGAAGAGAAGAAGAGAGAAAGAAGAGAGAAAGAAGAGAAGAAAGAAGAAAGAAGAAAGAGAGAAGAAAGAAGAAGAGAAGAGAAAGAGAAAAGAAGAGAAGAAGAGAAAGAAAGAGAGAAGAGAAGAAGAGAAAGAAGAAGAAGAAGAGAGAAGAAGAAAGAAGAAGAAGAAGAAAGAAGAAGAGAGAGAGAAAGAGAAGAAAGAGAGAAGAGAAGAAGAGAGAAGAAAGAAGAAAGAGAGAAAGAAGAGAGAAGAAAGAGAAGAGAAAGAAGAAGAAGAGAAAGAAGAAGAAAGAGAAGAAGAAGAGAAGAAGAAAAGAGAAAGAAGAAGAGAAGAGAAGAAGAAGAAGAAGAAAGAAGAGAAGAAGAAAAGAGAGAAAGAAGAGAAGAAGAGAAAGAAAGAAGAAGAAAGAGAAAGAAGAGAGAAGAAGAGAAGAAGAAAGAGAAAGAGAAGAAGAAGAGAGAAAGAAGAGAAGAAGAAAGAGAGAAAGAAAGAAGAAAGAAGAAAAGAGAAGAGAAGAAGAGAGAAGAAGAAGAAAGAGAAGAAAGAAGAAAGAGAAGAGAAAAGAAGAAGAAGAAGAGAAGAAGAGAGAGAAAGAGAAAGAAGAAAGAGAGAAGAAAGAAAGAAGAGAGAGAAAGAGAAGAAGAGAAGAAGAAGAGAAGAAGAGAAAGAAGAGAAGAAGAGAGAAAGAAAGAAGAAGAGAAGAAGAAGAAAGAGAGAAGAGAGAAGAGAGAAAAGAAAGAAAGAGAAGAAGAAAGAGAGAAGAAGAAGAAAGAAGAGAAGAAGAGAGAAAGAGAAGAAGAGAAGAAGAGAAAGAGAGAAGAAAGAGAGAGAGAAGAAAAGAGAAGAAAGAAGAGAAGAGAAGAAGAAGAAGAGAAAGAAGAAGAAGAAGAGAAGAAGAGAAGAAAGAAGAAGAGAAGAAAGAAGAGAAAGAGAAGAAGAAAGGAGAAAGAGAAGAAGAGAAAGAAGAGAGAAGAAGAAGAGAAGAAGAAAGAGAGAAAGAGAAGAAAGAGAAGAGAAAGAGAAGAGAAGAGAAAGAGAAGAAGAGAAAGAAGAGAGAAGAAAGAGAAGAAGAAGAGAGAAGAAGAGAAGAAGAAAGAAGAGAAAGAAGAAGAAGAGAAAAGAAGAGAAGAGAAAGAGAAGAGAGAAGAAGAAGAAGAGAAAGAAGAGAGAGAAAGAGAAGAGAAGAAAGAAGAGAGAAAGAAGAGAAGAAAGAAGAGAGAAGAGAGAAGAGAAAGAAGAAGAAAGAGAAGAAGAGAGAAGAAGAAGAAAGAGAAAGAGAGAAGAAGAAGAGAAAGAAGAGAAGAGAGAAAGAAGAGAAAGAGAAAGAGAGAAAGAAGAAGAGAGAAGAAGAAGAGAAAGAAGAAAGAAGAGAAGAAGAAAAGAGAGAGAGAAGAAAGAAAGAAAGAGAAGAAAGAAGAGAGAAGAAGAGAAGAGAAGAGAAGAGAAGAAGAAGAGAAGAAGAAGAGAAGAGAAAGAGAAGAAGAAAGAAGAGAAGAAGAAGAGAGAAGGAAGAGAAGAGAAGAGAGAAAGAAGAGAAGAGAGAAGAAAGAAGAAGAGAAGAAGAAAGAAGAGAGAAGAGAAAGAAAGAGAGAAGAAAGAGAAAGAGAAGAAGAAGAAGAGAGAAAGAGAAGAGAAGAAGAAAGAGAAGAAAGAAGAAGAGGAAAAGAGAAGAGAAGAAAAGAGAAGAAGAGAGAAGAAAGAGAGAGAAAGAAGAAGAGAAAAGAGAGAAAAGAGAGAAGAGAAGAAAGAAGAAGAGAGAAAGAAGAAAGAGAAGAAAGAGAAGAGAGAAGAAAGAAGAGAAGAAGAAGAAGAAAGAAGAGAAGAAGAGAGAAAAGAAGAAGAAAGAGAGAAGAGAGAAAAGAAGAGAAGAGAAGAGAGAAAGAGAAGAAGAGAAAGAAAAGAAGAGAAGAGAGAAGAAGAAGAGAAGAAGAGAAAGAAGAGAAGAAGAGAAGAAAAGAAGAAAGAAGAAGAGAAGAAGAAGAAGAAGAGAAGAAAGAGAGAGAAGAAAGAGAAGAAAAGAAGAAAGAGAAAGAAGAGAAGAAGAGAGAAAGAAGAAAGAAAGAAGAGAGAAGAAGAAAAGAGAGAGAAAGAAGAGAAGAGAGAAAGAAGAGAAGAAGAAAGAAGAGAAGAGAAAAGAAGAAAAAGAAAGAGAGAAAGAAAGAGAAAGAAGAGAAAGAGAAAGAAGAAGAAAGAGAAAAGAGAAGAAGAGAAGAGAAGAAGAAAGAGAGAAAAGAGAGAAGAAAAGAAGAGAAGAAAGAGAGAGAAGAAAGAAGAAGAGAAGAAGAGAAGAGAAGAGAGAAGAAAGAGAAAGAAGAGAAGAAGAAGAGAAAGAAAGAGAAAGAGAGAAGAAGAAAGAAGAAGAAGAGAAGAAAAGAGAAAGAAGAAGAAAGAGAGAGAAGAGAAAAGAAGAAGAAAAGAAGAGAAAGAGAAAGAGAAAGAGAAGAAAGAAGAGAAGAGAGAAGAAAAGAGAAGAAGAGGAAGAGAGAGAAAGAAAGAAGAGAAGAGAAGAGAAGAAAGAGAGAAAGAGAGAAAGAGAAGAAGAGAAAGAAAGAGAGAAAGAAAAGAGAAGAAGAAGAGAGAAGAAAGAAAGAAAGAGAAAGAAGAGAGAAGAGAAGAAGAAGAAGAAGAAGAAAGAGAAAAAGAGAGAAAGAAGAGAAAAGAAGAGAGAAGAGAGAAAGAAAGAGAGAAGAAAGAGAGAAGAAGAGAAGAAAGAGAAAAGAGAAAGAAGAGAGAGAAGAAAGAAGAAAGAAGAAGAGAAGAAGGAGAAGAAAGAAAGAAAAGAAGAAAGAGAAAGAGAAGAAAGAAGAGAAAGAAGAGAAGAAGAGAAAGAAGAGAAGAAGAAGAGAGAAGAAGAAGAAGAAGAAGAGAGAAGAGAGAAAAGAGAAGAGAAGAGAAGAAGAGAAAAGAAGAAAGAGAAGAAGAGAGAAAGAGAAGAAGAAAGAAGAAAGAGAGAGAAAGAGAAGAAGAGAGAGAAGAAGAAGAGAAGAGAGAAGAAGAAGAGAGAAGAAGAGAAGAGAAGAAAGAAGAAGAGAGAAGAAGAAAGAGAAAGAAAGAGAGAAGAGAAGAGAAGAAGAAAAGAGAAGAGAGAGAAGAGAAGAAAGAGAAAGAGAAGAAGAGAAGAAGAAAAGAAGAGAGAGAAGAGAAGAGAGAAAAGAAGAAAGAAAAGAGAGAAAAGAGAAGAGAGAGAAGAAAGAGAGAAGAAGGAAAGAAGAGAAGAGAAGAAAGAGAAGAGAGAAGAAGAGAAAGAAGAGAAAGAGAAGAAAGAAAGAAGAAGAAAGAGGAAGAGAAGAAGAGAAGAAAGAAGAAGAGAAAGAAAGAGAGAGAAAGAAAGAAGAGAAAGAAGAGAAAGAAGAGAAAAGAAGAGAAGAGAAAGAAGAGAAAGAAAAGAGAAGGAAGAGAAGAAGAAGAAGAAGAAGAAAGAGAAAGAAGAGAAGAAAGAGAGAAGAGAGAAGAAAGAGAGAAGAGAGAGAAAGAGAGAAGAGAGGAGAAAGAGAAGAGAAGAAGGAAAGAGAAGAGAGGAGAAGAAGAGAAGAAAGAAGAGAGAAGAGAGAGAAAGAGAAGAAGAAGAGAAGAAGAGAAGAAGAGAAGAAAGGAGAAGAGAGAGAGAGAAGAGAAGAAAGAGAGAGAAGAAGGAGAAGAAAGAAAGAGAGAAAGAAGAAAGAGAGAGAGAGAAAGAGAAGAAGAGAGAAGAAGAGAGAAGAGAAAGAGAAGAGAGAAAGAAGAGAGAGAGAAGAAAGAGAAGAGAAGAAGAGAAGAGAAAGAGAGAAGAAGAGAGAAAGAAGAAGAGAAAGAAGAGAGAAGAGAGAAGAAAAGAAGAGGAAGAAGAAGAGAAGAGAAGAGAGAGAAGAGAAGAAGAGAAAGAGAGAAGAGAAGAGAGAAGAAGAGAAGAAGAGAGAGAGAAAGAAGAAAGAGAAAGAAAGAGAGGAGAAGAAGAGAGAAGAGAAAAGAGAGAAGAGAAGAGAAGGAGAAGAGAAGAAGAGAGAGAGAAAGAGGAAGAAGAAGGAGAAGAGAGAAGAAAGAAGGAGAGAAAGAGAGAAGAGAAGAGAGAAGAGAAGAAGAGAGAAGAGAGAGAAAGAAGAGAAGGAAGAGGAAGAGAAAGAGAAGAAGAGAAGAAGAGGAGAAGAAAGAGAAGAGAAGAGAAGAAGAGAAAGAGAGAAGGAAGGAAGAAGAGAAGAGAGAAGAGAGGAAGAGAGAAAGAGGGAAGAGAGAAGAGAAGAAGAGAAGAAGGAAGAAAGAAGAGAAGAGAAGAGAGAAAGAAGGAAGAGAGAAAGAAGAGAAGAGAGAAAGGAAAGAGAAGAGAGAAGAAGAGAAGAAGAGAGGAAGAGAAGAGAAGAAAGAGAAAGAAGAGAAGAGAAGAAGAGAGAAAGGAGAAGAGAAGAGAAAGGAGAAAGAAGAGAAGAGAGAAGAAAAGAGAAGAAGAGAAAAGAGAAGAAAGAGAAGAAGAGAGAGAAGAGAGAAGAAGAAGAGAAGAGAGAAGAAGAGAAGAAGAGAAGAAAAAGAGAAGAAGAGAAGGAAGAAGAAAGAGAAGGAGAAGAGAAGAAAGAAGAGAGAAGAAAAGGAAGAGAAAGAAGAGAAAAGAGAAGAAGAGAGAAGAAAGAAGAGAGAGAAAGAAGAGAGAAAGAAGAGAGAAGAGAGAAAGAGAAGAGAAGAGAAAGGAGAAAGAAAAGAGAAGAAGAGAAGAGAAGAGAAGAAGAGAGAAAGAGAAGAGAAAGAAGAGAGAGAAGAAAAGAGAAGAGAAGGAGAAGAAGAAGAAAGAGAAGAAGAGAAAGAAGAAGAGGAGAGAAAGAAGAAGAAAGAGAAGAGAAGAGGAGAAAGAAGAAGAAGAAGAAGAAAGAAGAAAGAGAAGAAGAAGAAAGAAGAGAAAAGAGAGGAGAAGAAGAGAAGAAGAGAAAGAAAGAAGAGAGAAGAGAGAAGAAAGAGAGAAGAGAAAGAAGAAGAAGAGAGAAAGAAAGAAGAGAAGAGAAGAGAGAAGAAGAAAGAAGAAGAAAGAAGAGAAGAAAGAAGAGAAAGAAGAAGAGAGAAGAAAGAAGAGAAGAAGAAAGAGAGAAGAAGAGAAGAAAGAAGAAAAGAAGAAGAGAAGAAAGAAGAAAGAGAAGAGAAAAGAGAAGAAGAGAAGAAGAAGAAGAAGAGAAGGAAGAGAGAAAGAGAAGAAGAGAAGAGAGAGAAGAGAAGAAGAGAGAGAGAGAAGAAGAGAAAGAGAAGAGAGAAAGAAAGAAGAGGAGAGAAGAGAGAAGGAAGAAGAGAAAGAAGAGAAGAAAGAAGGGAAGAAAGAAGAGAGAAAGAAAGAAGAAAAGAGAAAAGAAAGAAGAGAGAGAGAAGAAAAGAAGAAGAAAGAAGAAGAGAAAAGAAGAAGAAGAGAAGAAGAGAGAAGAGAAAGAGAGAAAGAAGAAAGAGAAAAGAGAAAGAAGGAGAAGAGAGAAGAAAGAAAAGAGAGAAAGAAGAAGAAGAGAAGAGAGAGAAAGAGAAGAGAGAAGAAGAAGAAAGAAGAAGAGAAGAAAGAGAAGAAAGAAGAAGGAGAAAGAGAAAAAAGAAAGGAAGAAAGAGAAGAAGAAAGAGAAGAAGAAGAGAAGAAGAAGAGAAAGAGAAGAAGAGAAGAGAGAAGAAAGAGAAGAAGAGGAGAAGAGAGAAAGAAAGAAGAGAAGAAGAAGAAGAAGAAGAAGAGAAGAGAAGAAGAGAAGAAGAGAGAAGAGAAGAAAAGAAGAGAAGAAAAAGAAGAAAGAGAGAAGAGAGAAGAAAGAAGAGAGAAGAGAGAAGAGAAAGAAGAAAGAAAGAGAGAAAGAAGAAAGAGAAGAAGAGAAGAAGAGAGAAGAGAAAGAAGAGAGAAGAAGAAAGAAAAGAGAGAAAGAAAGAAGAAAGAAGAAAGAAAGAGAAGAGAAAGAGGAGAAGAGAAAGAGAGAAAGAAGAGAGAGAAAAGAAGAAGAAGAAGAGAAAGAAGAGAAAGAAGAAAGAGAGAAGAAGAGAAGAGAAGAGAAAGAAAGAAAGAAGAAGAAGAAGAGAAGAGAAAGAGAAGAAGAAGAGAAAAGAAGAAGAGAAGAAGAAAGGAGAGAAAAGAGAAGAGAAAGAAGAAGAGAAAGAAAGAAAGAAGAAGGAAGAGAAGAAAGGAAGAGAAAGAAAGAAGAGAGAGAAGAGGAGAAGAAGAGAAGAGAGAAAAGAGAGAGAAGAGAGAAGGAAGAGGAGAAGAAGAAGAGGAGGAAGAAAAAGAAGAGAAGAAGAGAAAGAGAGAAAGAAGGAAAGAAGAAGAAGAAAGAAAGAAGAGAAAGAAGATGAAGAAGAGAGAGAAGAAAGAAAGAGAAAAGAGAGAGAGAGAAAAAGAGAGAAGAAAGGAAGAAGAGAGAAGAAGAGATGAGAGAAGAAGAAGAGAAAGAAGAGAGAAGAGAGAAAGAAGGAAAGAAAAGAGAAAAGAAGAGAAAGAAAGAGAAGAAGAAAGAGAGAAGAGAAAGAGAGAAGAAAGAGAGAAGAAAGAAAAGAGAAAGAGAGAAAGAAAGAAGAGAGAAAGAGAGAAAGAGAAGAGAAGAAAAGAAGAGAAGAGAAAGAGAAAAGAAAGAGAAGGAGAAAGAGAAGAAAGAAGAAGAAAGAAGAGAAAAGAAGAAGAGGAAGAGAGAAGAAAGAGAAGAGAAGAAGAGAGAAAGAGAGAAGAAGAGAGAGAAAAGAAAAAGAAGAAGAAAAGAAGAGAAGGAGAGAAGAGAAGAAGAAGAAGAGAAGAAAAGAGGAAGAGAAAGAGAGAGAGAGAAAAAGAAAAGAGAGAGAAGAGGAAGAAAGAAAGAAAGGAAAAAGAGAAAGAAGAAAGAGGAAGAAAGAGAAAAGAAGAAGAAAAGAAGGAAGAAAGAAAAAAGAGAGGAAAGAGAGAAGAAAGAAGAGAAAGAAGAGAAAAGAAGAAGAGAGAGAAGAAGAAGAGAAGAGAGGAGAGAAAGAAAAGAGAGAAGAAAGAGAAAAGAAAGAAGAGAGAAGAGAAGAAAGGAAGAGAGAAGAAGAAGAAGAGAGAGAGAGAAAAGAGAAGAGAAGAAAAAGAGAAAGAAAGAAAGAAAAGAAAAGAAGAGAAGAAGAGAGAGAGGAGAAGATGAAGAGAAAGAAAGAGAAGAAGAAGAGAGAGAGAAAGAGAGAGAAGGAAGAAGAAGAAAAGAGAGAAGAGGAGAGAGAAGAAGAAAGAAGAAGAAGAGAAAGAGAAAAGAAAAAAGAGAGAAGAGAAAGAGAAAGAAGAAGAGAGAAGAAGAGAAAGAAAGAAGAGAAAGAAGAGAGAGAGAAGAGAAGAAGAAAGAGAAAAAGAGAGAGAAGAGAAAAAGAGAAGAAAGAAGAGGAAGAAGAAAAGAAAGAGAAAGAAGAGAAGAAAGAGGAAGAGAAAGAAGAAAGAAAAGAGAAGAAAGAAGAAAGGAGAAAGAAAGAAGAGAGGAAGAAAAGAAGAAAAGGAGAAGAGAAGAAGAGAAGAAGAAAAAAAGAAGAAAGAGAAAGAAGAAGAAGAAAGGAAGAAAAGAAGAAGAAAGAAAGAAGAAAAGAGAAGAGAAAAGAAAGAAAGAAGAAGAGAAGAAAGAAAGAAGAGAAGAAAGAAAGAAAGAGAGAAGAGAAGAAGAGAAGAAAAGGAAGAAGAAGGAAAAGAAAGAAGAAAGAGAAAGAGAGAAGAGAAGAAGAGAGAAAGAAGAAAAGAGAAGAAGAAAGAGAGAAAAGAAGAAAAGAGAAAGAAGAGAAGAAGAGAAAAGAAGAAGAAAGAGAAAGAAGAAAAGAAAGGAGAGAAGAGAAGAGAAGAAAGGAAGAGAGAGAAAGAGAGAAGAGAGAAGAAGAAAGAAGAGAAGAAGAAAAAGAAGAGAGAAGAGAGAAGAAAAAGAAGAAAAGAAGAAGAAGAAAGAAAGAAGAAGAAAGAAAGAAGAGAAAAGAGAAGAAAGAAAAAGAGAAAGAAGAAGAAAGAGAAAAAGAAGAGAAGAGAGAAGAAAAGAAAAGAAGAGAAGAAAGAGAAAGAAAAGAAAGAAAGATGAAGAAGAAGGAGAAAGAGAAAGAGAAGAGAGAAGAAAGAAAAGAAAAAGAGAGAGAAAAGAAAGAGAAGAAAGAGAGAGAAGAGGAAAGAAGAGGGAAAGAAGAAGAAGGAAGAATGAGAAAGAGAAGAAAAGAAGAAAGGAGAAGAGAAGAGAAGAAAGAAAAGAGAGAAAAGAAAGAAAGAAGAAAAGAAAAAAGAGAGAGAAAGAGAAAAGAGAAAGAAAGAGAAGAAAGAGAAAAGAAGAAAAGAGAGAAAAAAAGAGAGAAAAAGAAGAGAAGAAAGAAGAGGAAGAAGAGAGAAAGAAGAGAAGGAAAGAGAGAAGAAAAGAGAAAAGAGAGAGAGAGAAAAGAGAAGAAAGAAGAAGAGAAGAGAAGAGGAGGAAAAGGAGAAGAGAGAAGAAAGAAAAGAGAAAAGAGAAGGGAGAGAGAAAAGAAAGAAGGAGAGAAGGAGAGAAGAAGGAAGAGAGAGAAGAGAAAGAAAGAAGAAAGAAGAAGAGGAAAGACGAAGAGAGAAAAAGATAAGAAAAGAAGATAGAGAGGAGAAAGAAGAAAAGGGAGAGAAAAGAAGAAAGAGAGAGAAAGAGAAAAGAAGAAGAAGTGGAGAGAAGAGAGAGGAGAAAGAGAAGAGAAGAGAGAAGGGAAGAGAGAGAAGAAAGAGAGAAGAGAGAGAGGAAGAAGAGAAGAAAAAGAGAAAAGAGAAAGGAGAGATGAGAGAAGAAGAGTTGAAAAGAAGAGAGAGAAGAAAAGAGAAGAAGAGAGAAGAAGATAGAGGAAAAGAAAGAGAATGAAGAGAAGGGAAAGGAAAGCAGAAAGAGAGGAGAAAGAAAAAAGAAAGAAAGAGAAGAGATGTAGAAAAAGAGAAGAGAGAAGGAAGAAAGAGAGGAAGAGATAGAGTAAGGAAAGAATGAGAGGTGAAGAGATAAGAAGAGAAAGAAGAAGAACGAGGTAAGAAGAGAAGAATAGAGAGAAGAGAGATAGGAGAAAAGAAGAAGAGAGAGGAGGAGAAGGGATAGAGAAGTGAGATAGAAAGAAAAGAAAGAGAGAGAATGAAATAGAGAGGAGAAGAGAAAAGGGAAGAGAGGAAAGTGAAGAAGAAAAGATGAAAAGAGAGGAAAGAAGAGAAGGGAAGAGAAGAAAGAAAAGATGAGAAAGAGAATGAAGAAGAGAAAGGAAGCAAGAGGAAAGATGAGAAGGAGAATGAGAAAGAGAAAGAGAAGAGAGAAAGAGAGAGGAGAGAAGAAAGAGAGAGAGAGAAAGAGAGAAAGAGAGAGAAGGAAGAAAGAGAGGAGAGAGAAGAAGAGGAAGAAAGAGAGGAGAAGAAGAGAAGATAGAAGAGAGAAGAGAGAGAGAGAGAGAAAGAAGAGAAAAAGAGAGAAAGGAGAGAAAGAGAGAAAGAGAGAGGAGAAGAGAGAGAGAGAGAGAGAGAAGAATAGAGAAAGAAGAGAGAGAGAAAAGAGAGAGAAGAGAGAGAGAGAGAGAGAAAGAGAAGAAGAGAAAGAGAGAGAGAAAGAGAGAGAAAAGAGAGAGGAGAGAAGAAGAGAGAGGAGAGAGAGAAAGAAAAGAGAGAGAGAGAAAAAGAGAGAGAGAGAAGAAGAGAGGAAAGAGAGAGAGAGAGGAAGAAGAAGAGAGAGAGAGTAAAAGAGAGAGAGAGAAGAAAAGAGAAGAGAGAGAAGAGAGAAGAGAGAAAAGAGAGGAAGAGAAAGAGAGAAGAAGGAGAAGAAGAGAGAAAAAAGAGAAGAAAGAGAGAGAAGAGAGAGAGAGAGAAGAGAGAGAGGAAGAGAGAGAAGAAGAGAAAAGGAGAGATGAGGAAGAGAAAGAAGAGAGGGAGGAAGAGAGAAGAAGAGAAGAGAAAGAGAAGAAGAGAGAGAGAGAAGAGAAAGAGAGAAGAGAAGAGAAAGGAGAAGAGGAGAAGAGAGAGAGAGAGAGAGAAGAGAAGAGAGAGAAGAGAGGGAGGAGAAGAGAGAGAGTAGGAAGAGAGAGAAGAGAGAGAGAAGAGAGAGAAGAGAGAGAGAGAAGAGAGAGAGAGAGAGAAGAGAGAGAAGAGAGGAGAAGAGAAGAGAGAGAGGAGAGAAGAGAAGAAGAGAGAGAGAGGAGAGAGTAGAAAAGGAGAGAGAGAAGAGAGAGAGAGAGAGAGAGAGAGAGAGAGAGAAGAGAAGAGAAGAAGAGAGAGAGTAGAGAGAAGAAAAGGAAGAAGAAGAGGAAGAGAAGAGAGAGAGAGAGAAAGAGGAGAAGAGAGAGGGAGAGAGAGAGAGAGAAGAGAGAAGAAGAGAAGAGAGAGAGAAAGGATAGAAGAAGGAGAGAGAGAAGGAGAGAGAAGAGAGAAGAAAGAAGAAGAGAAGAGAGAGAGAAGAGAGAGGAGAGGGAGGAAAGAGAGAAAAAGATGAAGAAGAGAAAGAGAGAAGAGAAGAAGAAGAAAGGAGAAGAAAAAGAAAAGAGAAGAGGAGAGAGAGGAGAAAGAAAAGAGGAGAGAAGAGAGAAGAAAAGAGAGAGAGGAGAAGAAGAGAAGAGAGAGAGAGAAAAGAGAGAGAAGAGAGAGAGAAGAGAGAGAGAGAGAGAAGAAGAGAGGAGAAGAGAGAGGAGAAGAGAGAGAGAAAGAAAAGAGAGAGAGAAGAATAAGAGAGAGAGAGAGAAATAGAGAAGAGAGAGAGAAAAGAAGAGAGGAAAGAGAGAAGAGAGAAGAAGAGGGAGAGAGATAGAGAGAGAGAGAAAGGAGAGAGAGGAGGAAAGAGGAGAAAAGAGAAAAGGAAGAGAGGAGAAGAGAAGAGAGGAAGGATAGAAGAAAGAGAGAGAGAAGGAAAAGAAGAGAAAGAGAAAGAGAGAGAGAGAGAGAGAAGAGAAAGAGGAAGAGGAGAGAATAGAGAAAGAGAGAGAAAGAGAGAGAAGAGAGAGAAGAGAGAAAAGAGGATGAGAAAGAGAGAGGAGAAAGAAAAAGGAAGAAAGAGAGAAGAGAAGAAGAAGAGAAAGAGAGAGAGAAAAGAAGAGAGAGGAGAAAGAAAAAAGAGAGAGAGAAAGAGAAAGAGAGAGAGAGAGAGAAGAGAGAGAAGAAGAAAAAAAGAGAAGAGAGAGGAAGAGAGAGAGAGAAAGAGGAGAGGAAAGAGGAGAGGGAGAGAGAAGAGGAGGAGAAAGGAAGAGAGAGGAGAGAGGAAAGAGAGAAAGAGAAAGAGAGAGAAGAGAGAGAGAAGAGAAAAGAGAGAGAGAGAGGAAAGAGAGTAGAAAAAGAAAAAAAAGAGAGAGGAGAGAGAAGAGAGAGAGAAGAGAAGAGAGGGAGAAAAGAGAGAGAGAAGAAGAGAGAGAAAAGAGAGAAGGAGAGAGATAGAGAGAGAAAGAAGAGAAAGAGAGAGGGAGAGAGAAAGAGAGAAAGAGAAGAGAGAGAAAGAGCGAGAGAAGTAGAGAGAGAGAGAGAGAGAAGAGAGAGGAAAGAAGAAAAAAAAAAGAGAAAGAGAGAGAGAGAGAGAAAGAGAGAAGAGGAGAGAGGAAGAGAGAGAAAAAGAGAAGAGAGAAGAAAAAAAGGAGGAAGAGAGAAGAGAGAAAGAGAAGAGAAAGAGAGATAGAGAAGAGAGAGAAGAGAGAGAAGATAAGAGAGAAGAGAGAGAGAAGGAGAGAAGAGAGGAAGAGAAAGAGAGAGAAAAGAGAGGAAGAAGAGAAAGAGAAAAGAAGAAGAGGAGAGAGAGAGAGAGGAGGAGAAGATGAGAGGGAAGAGGAGAGAGAGAAGAGAAGAGAAAGAGAAGAGAGTGAGAAGAGAGAGAGAGATGAAAGAGAGAAGGAAGAGAGAGAAGAGAGAGAGAAGAGAAGGAGAGAAAAGAGAGAGAGAGAGAAGAAGAGAGAGAAAGGAGGAAGAGGAGAGAAGAGAGAGAGAAGAGAGAGAGAGAAGAGAGGAAGAGAAAAAGAGAGAGAGGAGAAAAGAGAGAGAGAGAGAAGAGAAGAAAGGAGGAGAGAGAAGGAGAGAGAGAGAAGAGAGAAAAAAAAAGAGGAGAGGAGAGAGAGAAGAGAGAGAGAAGAGGAGAGAGAGGAGAGAGAGAGAGAGAAGGAAGAGAGAGAAGAGAAAGAGAGAAGGAGGAAAGAGAGAGAAAAAAGTAAAAGAGAGAAGAGAGAGAGAAAAAGAAGAGAGAGAGAAGAGAGAAGAGAGAAAGAGAGAGAGGGAGAAGAAAAGAGAGAAGAGAAGAAGAAAGAGAGAGAGAAGAGAGAGAAGGAGAGAGAAGGAAGAGATGAAGAAGAGAGAGAGAAGAGGAGAGAGAGGAAAGAGAGGAGAGAGAGAAGAAGAAAGAGAGAGAGAAAGAGAAAGAGAGAGAAGAGAGAGAGGAAGAGAGAGAGAGGAGGAGAGAGAGGAGAGAGAAAAGAGAGAGAGAAGAAGAAGGAGAAGAAGAGAGAAGGAAAGAAAGAAGGAGAAAGAGAAGGAGGTGAGGAAAGAAGAGAAAGAGAAAGAGGAGAGAGAATGAGAGAGAGAGAGAGAAAGAGAGAAGAGAGAGAGATAGAAAGAGAGAAAGAGAGAGAGATGAAGAAAGAGAGAGAGAAGAAGAAAGAAGAGAGAGAGAGAAGAGAGAGAGAGAAGAAGAATGAGAAGAGAGAAGAGAGAGAGAAAAGAGAGGAGAAAGAGAGAGAGGAAAGAGAGAGAAAAAGAAGAGAGAGAAAGAGAAGAGAAGAGAGAGAAGAAGAGAAGAGAAGAAGAGAGGAGGAGGGAGAGAGAGAAGAGAGAGAAGAGAGGAAGAGAAGAGAAAAGAGAGAGAAGAGAAGAGAGAGAGAGAGGAGAGAAGAGAGAGAAGAGAGAGAAGAAGAGAGAAGAGAGAGAGGAGAAGAGAGAGAGAAGAGAAAAAGAGAAAGAAAAGAAGAGAGAAGAGAAGGAGAAAAGAGAGAGGAGAAGAGAAAAGAGGAGAGAAGAAGAAAGAAAGAGAAAAAGAGAGAGAGAGAAGAGAGAGAAAAGAGAGGAGAGGAAGAAGAGAAGAGAGAAAAAGAGAGAGTGAGAGAGAGAGAAGAGAGAAGAGAGGAGAAAGAGAAGAGAAAGAAGAGAAAGAGAGAGAGAGAAAGAGAGAAAAGAGAGAAGAGAGAGAGAAGAGAGAAAGAGAGAGAGAAAGAGGAGAAGAGGAGAGAGAGAGAGAGAGAGAAAGAGAGAGAGAAGAGAAGAGGGAGAGAATGGAAGAGGAGAGAAAAGAAGAGAAGAGAGAGAGAGAGAAAGAGAAAGATAGGAAGAGAGAGAGAGAGAAGAATGAGAAGAAGAGAAGAAGAAGAAGAAAGAAAGAAGAGAAAAGAGAAAGAAGAGGAGAAGAGAGAAAGAGAGAAGAGAGAAAAGAAAGAAAGAAGAGAGAGAGAGAGAGAAAGAAAGAGAAGAGAGAAAGAAGAGAGAGAGAGAGAGAGAAAAAGGAGAGAGAGAGAAAGAGGAGAGAGAGAGAAGAGAAAAGAGAGAGAAAGAGAGAGAGAGAAATAGAGAGGAAGAGAGAGAGGAGAGATGAAGAGAGAGAAGAGTAAAAGAAAAAGAAAAAAGGAGAGAGGGAAGAGGAGAGAAGAGAAGAAGGAGAAAGAGAAGAAAAAGAGAAGAGAGAGAGGAAAGTAGAAGAGAGAGAGGAAGAGAGAAAGAGAGAGGAGAAGAGAGAAGAGGAAGAAGAGAGAGAGAAGAGAGAAGAGTAAGAGAGAAGAGAGAATAAGAGAAGAGTAGAAGAGAGAGAAAATAAAGAAGAGAGAGAGAGAGAGGAGAGAGAAAGAGGAAGAGAAGAGAAAGAGAGAAGGAGGAGAGAGAGAAGAAAGAGAGAGAAAAAGGAGAAAGAGAAGAAAAAGAAGAGAGAGAGAGATAAGAGAAGAGAGAGAGAGAAAAGAGAGAAAGGAGGAGAGGAAGAAGAGAGAAGAGAAGAGAGGAAGAAAAAGAAGAGAGGATGAAAAGATGAAGAGAGAGGAGAAAGAGAGAGAGAAGAAGGAGAGAGAGAAGGAGGAGAAAGAGAGAAGAGAGGAGAAAAAAGAGAGAGAGAAAGGAAGGAAGGAGAAAGAGAGAAGAGAGAGATAGAAGGAGAGAAGAAGAGAGAGAAAGGAGAGGAGAGAAGAAGAAAGAGAGAGAAAGAGAGGAGAGAGAGTAGAAGAGGAGAGAGAGAGAAGAAAGGAATAGAGGAAGAGAAAAGGAGAGAGAGAGAGAGAGAGATAGGAGGAGAGAGGAGAAGAGAGAGAGAGGAGAAAGAGAAAGAGAGAAAGGAGAGAGAGAAGAGAAAAGAAGAAGAGAAGAGAGAGAGAGAGAGGGAAGAGGAGAAGAGAGAGAGAGAAAAAGAAAGAAGAAAGAAAAAAGGAGAAAGAGAAAGAGAAAGTAGAGAGAAAGAAGAGAGAGAGAAGAGGAGAGAGAGAGAAGAGAAGAAGGAGAGAGAGAGAGAGAATAGAGAAGAAAAGAGAGAAAGGAGAGAGGAGAGAGATAAGAGAGAGAGAAGAAAGAGAGAGAGAGAAAAGAGAGAAGAGAGAGAGAGAGAGAGAGAAGAAAGAGAGAGAGAGAGAAGAGAGAAGAGAGAAGATGGAGAAGAAAGAGGAGAAAGAGAGAGAGAGAGGAGAGTGAGAGAGAAGAGAGAGGAGAAGAGAAGAGAAGAGAGAGAGAGAGAAAAGAGAGAGAGAGAGAGAAAGAGAGGGAGAAGGGAGAGAGAGGGGAAGAAGAGGGAGGAGGGAGAGAGAGGGGAGAGAGAGAGGAGGAGAGAGAGAGGAGAGAGGGAGGAACAGAGAGGACCCTCTCTCCGTGTTCTTCAAAGTCGATGTGGACTCTTGCAGAATGCGCTTCACCTGCTGCAGCAGTTTCTTGAATGGAATCACTTTGTTGAGAAATGAATCTGAACTTTGGATCTGTTCCGATATCAAGACGACTCCCTCTAACTGCGTTCCAACCATCAGCACGTCCGCTCCGTGGGACCTGCCAACGGAAACCCTGCTGCACAACTCTTCTTGTTGTTATTGAAACATGAGCGGGAAGTTTCAATGTGTCCGGAAAATACATTCTGTCCGGAAACCCTGATATGTAATGCCTCTAATCCCCTCTACAGACTCTGAGTGGGTCCTGAGCTAACGCTAGCATGCTAACACCATTACGTGTGCTCTGCTGTTAGCATGCTAACACCATTACGTGTGCTATGCTGTTAGCATGCTAACACCATTACATGTGCTATGCTGTTAGCATTTAGCGCCTGCAGAGAGTTCAGTGAGAGAGACTGCAGCATCTCCTGAAGGGGAGATGTATATGCAATAGATATATATACATCAATATCTATATATATATATATATATACATACATATATACATATACACATATATATATATATATATATATACATACATATATACAAATATATATTTATATATATATATATGTAAATATGTATATATATATGTATATGTATATATGAGTGCCCTCAGAGTTGACTTTGTGATGTGGCATGCAGTATGTGTCTGGAGGAGGTGGACCTCCTGGTCTGTGTTCAGGCAACACATCCTCACTCCCAGGTCGGCCTATGTTGACGTTATGTCAAGTCCCCTGCCGGCTTTTTCCAACGCAAGGGGGGGGGCCTTAGCGTCCATTTTCAATGCAAGGGGGGGGGGCCTTAGCGTCCATTTTCAACGCAAGGGGGGGGGCCTTAGCGTCCATTTTCAACGCCAGGGGGGGGGGCCTTAGCGTCCATTTTCAACGCAAGGGGGGGGGCCTTAGTGTCCATTTTCAACGCAAGGGGGGGGCCTTAGCGTCCATTTTCAACGCAAGGGGGGGGCCTTAGCGTCCATGTTCAACGCAAGGGGGGGGGGCCTT
Source organism: Champsocephalus esox (assembly GCA_036324585.1). Taxonomy (NCBI): domain Eukaryota; kingdom Metazoa; phylum Chordata; class Actinopteri; order Perciformes; family Channichthyidae; genus Champsocephalus; species Champsocephalus esox. The sequence goes on from CM070487.1 coordinate 48,572,266, forward strand.
AGCGTCCATTTTCAACGCAAGGGGGGGGGGCCTTAGCGTCCATTTTCAACGCAAGGGGGGGGGCCTTAGCGTCCATGTTCAGCTTTCCGGGATGTCCATGTGCTTCTATGGACGCTCATGTAAGCACGGCATTCGTTTGTGTCAACTGCCCTTAAAGGCAATGAAGACACTACACTACCCAGAATCCCCAGCTATCGTTTGGACTACACCATGTGCTCTGTTTGGCAAACCCCGTGATCGTCCTCAAGCTCTGTGATTGGAGAGTGTGCTCCGAGGGTTACCGAGCCTCGAACAGCACTTGAAATGGGATGGAACCACGGCAGACTGTTCAAAACTGGATTTGAACGGGTCCACCGCGTCCCCCCCCTCCCCCACCCCGTCCCCAGAACTACACATGCTGGCTATTCTGTTTCGCAACATGTTCTCTATGGCACGTCTCCACTGGGAGTTGTAGTTTTAAAAGACGTGTTCGTATTTCCCATAATAAGAAGTTGCCAGTATTAAACTGTGTACATCCCTGGAGGTTTAGGGGACAGGAAACACTCACATTTAAAACATATAATTAATAAATGGGTGAAAATTGCTTGTGCCCATAATGGGCAGTATTAATATATAACGGTCAGAAGAGCTTTATTTAACAGCTGGACTTATGTGTGTGACCCCTCCTGTTGTTAATTGATAACATTACATTACATTACATTAATTGATGAGCCTGAAACATGCACTTGTCAAGGTTCAGAGGCACATTTTGCAAATATGGCAGTAGCCATCGATCAGCTTAAGATAAGATATACTTTATTGATCCCAAGTTGGAACATTTGCGTTACATCATAGTATACATACAACATAGTTAACATTGCTGGAGGTATGCACACATATTGATAGATGTCTTGTAATGCACTACTGAGGAACCTGCGACCCAAGTTTTTCATTCAGTGCAGAACTACACCACAGTTGTGTAGGCCTGTATGATATGTCAATAAACCTTAGAACATCTTGAAATCTTGAACGGGATGTGCAAAATAGTCATTATATACAGTCTGTAATTAACTATTAGGAGAGAATAACGAGTAATGAATATACTTTATAGGGATCCTATTAATATCTAATAATAAAAATAATGAAATTCAATAACATGCTTTAACCACCAGGTGTCCCTTTCTATCAGCTGTGCACCTTTATGGTGTAAATGCAGCCTATCTACCGATTGGATCAAATATAAAAGTGAGCCGAATTAGTGTTGATACTGCAAGAAGACGTAATGTGTGAAAAGAAATGTAAGATGTTGTTTAATGGCTGATATATTTATGATCCACGTCACGTTTTCAGTTCCTCGTGTTTGTCTTCTCATCAGGGCTATAAATACAGAACTGCGGCAGATCTGTAATATGTAATGCAGCCGAACCGTGTATTACAATGCCGTTATGTGATGACTTCCAAAGAGAAAAGCAAGAGCACTCGGAATAAGGTATTTTTATATGTTTTAAATGTTTTGGGTCTGTTTCCGGTATTTGTTAGTGACGATGTGCTCTGAGATGTGAGACTGGAATTGCACAGGGGCAAATAACGTATCTTTAGATGCGGATTTTGTTAAACTAATACGTTTAGGCTGTGGACCAACACTATACATTGACGGGGAAGGGGGTAGCAATACAGATAACACCATTAAACAGTTACACAACATAACAGAAATAATATCGATAGCAGCGTCCCTAGCAACCACCTTGGTAACAATGAAAACGTTGGACGCAATTTCCTGAAGTAATCTTCGTAATAACTAGCAAACTAAAGATCATGTACATCCACTGCACACATCATCTGAAATAACAACTCATATTTCTCGCATCAAATGACATCAAAACGCATTTTAATGGAACACTAACTTTAAAACAGGCACTTTCCACGAGAATAAAACGAAGTTCGGCCATGTTTTCTTTTTCTGCAGGGAGAAATCACGTGACGTCAAACAGAGCACATGGTGTAGGCCAAACGATAGCTGGGGATTCTGGGTAGTGTAGTGTCTTCATTGCCTTTAAGGGCAGTTGACACAAACGAATGCCGTGCTTACATGAGCGTCCATAGAAGCACATGGACATCCCGGAAAGCTGAACATGGACGCTAAGGCCCCCCCCCTTGCGTTGAAAATGGACGCTAAGGCCCCCCCCCCTTGCGTTGAAAATGGACGCTAAGGGCCCCCCCCCCTGGCGTTGAAAATGGACGCTAAGGCCCCCCCCCTTGCGTTGAAAATGGACGCTAAGGCCCCCCCCCTGGCGTTGAAAATGGACGCTAAGGCCCCCCCCCTGGCGTTGAAAATGGACGCTAAGGCCCCCCCCCTGGCGTTGAAAATGGACGCTAAGGCCCCCCCCCTGGCGTTGAAAATGGACGCTAAGGCCCCCCCCCCTTGCGTTGAAAATGGACGCTAAGGCCCCCCCCCTTGCGTTGAAAATGGACGCTAAGGCCCCCCCCTGGCGTTGAAAATGGACGCTAAGGCCCCCCCCCTGGCGTTGAAAATGGACGCTAAGGCCCCCCCCCTGGCGTTGAAAATGGACGCTAAGGCCCCCCCCCCTGGCGTTGAAAATGGACGCTAAGGCCCCCCCCCTGGCGTTGGAAAAAGCCGGCAGGGGACTTGACATAACGTCAACATAGGCCGACCTGGGAGTGAGGATGTGTTGGTTCAGGCGGAAAGATTTAGGTTGATCAGAAGTTAGAGGAAATGTACTTCCTGTGTTTGTTGTTTGTTGTTTATTGTTTACCTCACGTGTTGGACTGTTTACAGACTTCAGTGTGAAGTGTTTTTAGGAGACATTAAAGCATATAATAACCAGACTCCTGCTTCCACGTCACGTATTCATATTGAACCGGTCGCGTCTCAGAAGCCTCACTGGAGTCCCACATCCTGATGCTAAACTTCATCCTGAGGAGGTGACGCTTTGTTATGGACTAAAGAAACTCACACATGAATACACACGAGGTAAACCAGGTCAAATGTAATGATAACATATCATATTATTATATTTTATATCCTGTCTGTAATCACCTAACACACAGACCCACAATGCACCTCTGCATCACAATGAACACGTGTGAACACACCAGCAGGGGGCGCTGTCATTGTGCAGGTGGGTCCATTTCAGAATCACACAGATGATATCATATATAATGATGTACAATATATTATAATACAAATATATATAATATGAAGCTCTTTGAGCCATGTACCTCTGAACTGTAGTAGAAGTACACAGTAGCATAACACGGAAATACTAAAGTAAAGTACAAGTACCTGAAGTGTACTTCAGTACTGAGAC
>CM070487.1:48578073-48593073 GCA_036324585.1 Champsocephalus esox
AGTATTATGAACATCAAAGTACCAGTACTACAGTCAGATACTACAGTATTATGAACATCAAAGTACCTGTACTACAGTCAGATACTACAGTATTATGAACATCACAGTACCAGTACTACAGTCAGATACTTCAGTATTATAAACATCACAGTAACAGTACTACAGTCAGATACTACAGTATTATAAACAACACAGTACCAGAACTACAGTCAGACACTACTCTTCCATCACATGGTTACGATCATCTATCGTCAGTCATTGCTCCAGGGATCTCATGTGAGGGCGGGCCCCACTGATGCATGCTGGGAAATCAGAAGGATCTGAAGAACAGCAAGAGAACGTTTCAGGAAGTTTATTTAAAGTAATACAAAGTACACTGAACACAAATATAAACACAACACTTTTGTTGTTGCTCCCATGTCTCATGAGATGAACTCAAAGATCTAAAACATGTTCTATAAACACAAAATAACTATTTCTCTCAAATATGGTTCTCTAATCTGAAACAATGTGTGACAGTGAGCACTTCTGCTTTGCCGAGAGAATCCATCCACCTCTCAGGCGTGGCATATCAAGATGCTGATCAGACAGCATGGTTATTGCAGTGCCTTAGGCTGGCCACCATAGAAGGCCACTCTGAAACGTGCAGTTTTGCTTTATTGGGGGGGGGGTCTGGGGGGTCCGAAAACCAGGCAGTATCTGGTGTGAGGGGTAGGGGTAGGGGTAGGGGTAGAGGTAGGGGTAGGGGTAGGGTAATGTTGTGAATCGTGTGGCCTGTGTTCGTCGTCCATAACATACGCTTGCCCATACCATAACCCCACCACCACCATGGGCCACTCGATTCACAACATTACCCTACCCCTACCCCTACGCCTCACACCGGATACTGACTGGTTTTCGGACCCCCCCAGACCCCCCCAATAAAGCAAAACTGCACGTTTCAGAGTGGCCTTTTATGGTGGCCAGCCTAAGGCACACCTGTGCAATAACCATGCTGTCTGATCAGATACTACTATATTGTAAACAACACAGTACCTGTACTACAGTCAGATACTACCATATTGTAAACAACACAGTACCTGTACTACAGTCAGATACTACCATATTGTAAACAACACAGTACCTGTACTACAGTCAGATACTACCATATTGTAAACAACACAGTAACAGTACTACAGTCAGATACTACAGTATTATAAACAACACAGTAACAGTACTGCAGTCAGATACTACAGTATTATAAACAACACAGTACCAGAACTACAGTCAGACACTACTCTTCCATCACATGGTTACGATCATCTATCGTCAGTCATTGCTCCAGGGATCTCATGTGAGGGCGGGCCACACTGATGCATGCTGGGAAATCAGAAGGATCTGAAGAACAGCAAGAGAACGTTTCAGGAAGTTTATTTAAAATAATACAAAGTACACTGAACACAAATATAAACACAACACTTTTGTTTTTGCTCCCATGTCTCATGAGATGAACTCAAAGATCTAAAACATGTTCTATAAACACAAAATAACTATTTCTCTCAAATATGGTTCTCAAATCTGAAACAATGTGTGACAGTGAGCACTTCTCCTTTGCCGAGAGAATCCATCCACCTCTCAGGCGTGGCATATCAAGATGCTGATCAGACAGCATGGTTATTGCACAGCTGTGCCTTAGGCTGGCCACAATAAAAGGCCACTCTGAAATGTGCAGTTTTGCTTTATTGGGGGGGGGTCTGGGGGGTCCGAAAACCAGTCAGTATCTGGTGTGAGGGCAAGAGTTAGGGTTAGGTTGGGGAAGAGCGCAGGGGGAGCCCTGCGTGGTGCACGGGCTCTCGGTAGATAGGTGTTTAAAAAAAACATTAAAAACCTCCGTAAACATGAACCTTATAAAAACCCTTAAAGCGCCATCAAGGCTCCGCGAGGACGAGGCCGTTTCAGACGAGTGGCTAAAGAGCGCAGAGCGGAGCCGGACCGCGGAACGGCGGCAGAGTATGCTTAAAAAGCCGATCTCCCCGTCCCAGGATCTGGAGGGTGGTGTGTGTATGTGTGTGCGTGCGTGCGTGCGTGCGTGTATCGATGTATCTACATGTGTGTGCGTGTGTGGAGCTTGTCCCAATGCATATAATGCATATACAAAGCACCCTAAATGAGAGGGGGGTCTAAAATGGCCAATTTAAAAGTGAATCCAGTTCTATTAGTAAAAGCCGTGCATGGTGTAAGTGCAGTTAAAACACAAGTGCAATGATACAAATATAAATAATGAAAACATTCTCCCCAGTGATATGAATTTAAAAAGTAAAGGGAGTCTTAAAATGAACTGATCATAATAAAACAAAGGAAGGCACACCGGGTTAGTGAAATCGTATATAATGAACTGGATGTCACTGAAAAACAGAACCATTCAAATCAAAGGGTGGCAGGGAGGTGAAGAGCGCCCCCTGCGGGCGGTTTCCCGGCCTCCAGGTAATAAAATAATTTAAAATAAATATAAATAAACAAATGAAAGCGTCCCTCCTCGTGTGGCCTTGATCATTTTCAGATAAAAACATAAATACATTTAAAATATAAAACATGTAAGAAGTAATAAAAACATAAATATGAACAACATTAAGATAAATAAGATAGTGGTAGAGGTAGGGGTAGGGGTAGGGTAATGCTGCGAATCGAGTGGCCTGTGTTCGTCGTCCATATCATACGCCTGCCCATACCATAACCCCACCACCACCATGGGCCACTCGATTCACAACATTACCCTACCCCTACGCCTACCCCTACCCCTACGCCTCACACCGGATACTGACTGGTTTTCGGACCCCCCCAGACCCCCCCAATAAAGCAAAACTAAACGTTTCAGTGTGGCCTTCTATGGTGGCCAGCCTAAGGCACTGCAATAACCATGCTGTCTGATCAGCATCTTGATATGCCACACCTGAGAGGTGGATGGATTCTCTCGGCAAAGGAGAAGTGCTCACTGTCACACATTGTTTCAGATTTGTGAACAATATTTGAGAGAAATGGTTATTTTGTGTTGATAGAAATGTTTTAGATCTTTGAGTTCATCTCATGAGACATGGGAGCAAAAACAAAAGTGTTGCGTTTATATTTTTGTTCAGTGTAGTATAAATTAGTATAACGCATTAGAAGGTAGTATACAAATAGTATAAGGTATTACTACAGTAATGAGAGATGAGACCTGAGGAGTCCTTCAGCAGCTTCTCTCTGACCGCTGCACTCAGATCAGAAAACACTGCCTCCTCCAGCCGGTCTGCATCCACCTGCACACACACACACACACACACACACACACACACACACACACACACACACACACACACACACACACACACACACACACACACACACACACACACACACACACACACACACACACACACACACACACACACACATACACACTCAGGTGTATCCGGTGTACATATGTCAGCAGGTGTAACAGGTATCGCGGGTCTACCTGTGTCAGCACGTGTAGCTGCTTGTAGTATCTGCTGACGGAGGTGATGTCTCTGTGGAAGGAGTCCAGGCCTCTCCTCAGGGCGGTGATGTTATCTCCCAGAAGGCCGAGCTGCGCGGCTCGTTGCTGCAGACGGAAGTGCAGCGTCTGATTGGAGCAGAGCAGCAGCAGCACCAGGTCAGGAGAGCCAATCTGAAACAGAATCTGCACTGTGACCCAGAACTCAACCTCAGGACGCACTGCAACAGGACCAAGAACAGGACGCACTGCAACAGGACCAAGAACAGGACACACTGCAACAGGACCAGGAACAGGACGCACTGCAACAGGACCAAGAACAGGACACACTGCAACAGGACCAGGAACAGGACACACTGCAACAGGACCAGGAACAGGACGCACTGCAACAGGACCAGGAACAGGACGCACTGCAACAGGACCAGGAACAGGACACACTGCAACAGGACCAAGAACAGGACACACTGCAACAGGACCAAGAACAGGACGCACTGCAACAGGACCAGGAACAGGACACACTGCAACAGGACCAGGAACAGGACACACTGCAACAGGACCAAGAACAGGACACACTGCAACAGGACCAGGAACAGGACACACTGCAACAGGACCAGGAACAGGACACACTGCAACAGGACCAGGAACAGGACACACTGCAACAGGACCAGGAACAGGACACACTGCAACAGGACCAAGAACAGGACGCACTGCAACAGGACCAAGAACAGGACACACTGCAACAGGACCAGGAACAGGACACACTGCAACAGGACCAGGAACAGGACACACTGCAACAGGACCAGGAACAGGACACACTGCAACAGGACCAGGAACAGGACACACTGCAACAGGACCAAGAACAGGACACACTGCAACAGGACCAGGAACAGGACACACTGCAACAGGACCAGGAACAGGACACACTGCAACAGGACCAAGAACAGGACGCACTGCAACAGGACCAAGAACAGGACGCACTGCAGCAGGACCAAGAACAGGACACACTGCAACAGGACCAAGAACAGGACGCACTGCAACAGGACCAAGAACAGGATACACTGCAACAGGACCAGGAACAGGACACACTGCAACAGGACCAGGAACAGGACACACTGCAACAGGACCAGGAACAGGACGCACTGCAACAGGACCAAGAACAGGACGCACTGCAACAGGACTGATCAGGTCACTGACAGGTTTCATACAGGGATACAGCTGTCTGATCGGTACAAACTGCAGCGAGCTCTCTGATTAGTCGATACCTGCTCCTGGAAGCTCAGGGCCTGGTGGACGTCTCTTGGGAATCCATCCACGATGAACCCTCTGACCTCGGACTGACCAATCATCTGGCGCCTCAGTTCTGAGATGGTTTCCTCCTGCAGACAAATAGAGCATCCACCATTTCACACCAGAGCGAGACATTCAGGAAATAAGAAGAAGTATTGTGCCGCTCAGACTCAGGTGGTCTGGGTTTCAGTCAGGAGAGGGTTTGCTGAGGTGGTCTGGGTTTCAGTCAGGAGAGGGTTTGCTGAGGTGGTCTGGGTTTCAGTTAGGAGGAGGATTTGCTGAGGTGGTCTGGGTTTCAGTCAGGAGAGGGTTTGCTGAGGTGGTCTGGGTTTCAGTCAGGAGACGGTTTGCTGAGGTGGTCTGGGTTTCAGTCAGGAGAGGGTTTGCTGAGGTGGTCTGGGTTTCAGTCAGGAGAGGTTTTTCTGAGGTGGTCTGGGTTTCAGTCGGGAGAGGGTTTGCTGAGGTGGTCTGGGTTTCAGTCAGGAGAGGGTTTGCTGAGGTGGTCTGGGTTTCAGTGAGGAGAGGGTTTGCTGAGGTGGTCTGGGTTTCAGTCAGGAGAGGGTTTGCTGAGGTGGTCTTGGTTTCAGGGAGGAGAGGGTTTGCTGAGGTGGTCTGGGTTTCAGTGAGGAGGAGGGTTTGCTGAGGTGGTCTGAGTTTCAGTGAGGTGAGGGTTTGCTGAGGTGGTCTGGGTTTCAGTGAGGAGGAGGGTTTGCTGAGGTGGTCTGGGTTTCAGTGAGGTGAGGGTTTGCTGAGGTGGTCTGTGTTTCAGTCAGGAGAGGGTTTGCTGAGGTGGTCTGGGTTTCAGTCAGGAGAGGGTTTGCTGAGGTGGTCTGGGTTTCAGTCAGACCTGCAGGCCCAGTTCTCTGTGGCCCATCATCTCTGATATCACCTCCCACTTCCTGCCGGGGGAGGCGTGGCTCAGCAGCTGCCTCCTCAGCAGCTCGTCCAATGAGAGTACTCTGAATCTGAAGCGCTGAGCGAGCCTCGCCGCCTGGCTTCCCTTCCCGCTTCCTGGACCGCCTGGTGGGAAGAAAAGATCATACAGTATGACACCCTCACAAATCATCACCCCCACCTGTCACATCCTAACTGCCTGGTAACCGCATACAACACCCGGAGAGGAGAAGGAGGAAGAGCAACTGAAGGGGATGGTGACCCTGAGGTCAGGGGTTCATCCAGAGAACCCAGAGGACTTGGACTGATGGCGGACACTGAAGGTTTATTGTAAGTCACGGCCGGATAATTGACAAAGACTTATTGTGCCAAGACGAAGAGACACAGCTTCTGCCCAACCAACCTGAAGACCCCCCCCCAGTTCGAAGTACTCATCAGGACCAGAGCACTCTGTCCCTGGCAGAGAATACATGCCCAATAAGATGGACTGCCAGATGTCCCCAGAGCCAAACATCCTGTATCGACTGATGCCCTGCCTGCCTTGACAGTGGTGTGGTTTCTCCAGTGTCAGTGTCAGAGCAAGATGGTCGTGCCTATGTTGGCTGATAGTCGTCTTCACCTGCTTCCGCCCCTGTTTGTCGCTTATCTGTTTTTATCGTTGTGCGTACGCAATGTCAAATCGCCAAACTCTGCTGGGTATAGGTGTTTCGGTGGCACAATCACTGTCGGATCGAACGGCACAGTGGAGTTGTCACCGTACCCTGCGCCCCCAAGTACCAGAGGTAAACTGGTCTACAACCTGTTGCTGCCCCCGAACCTGGAGAGCAAGCCGGAGGAGAAGGCGAGCCGGAGGGGAAGGCGAGACGGAGGGGAAGGCGAGCCGGAGGGGAAGGGGAGACGGAGGGGAAGGCGAGACGGAGGGGAAGGCGAGCCGGAGGGGAAGGCGAGACGGAGGGGAAGGCGAGACGGAGGGGAAGGCGAGACGGAGGGGAAGGCGAGCCGGAGGGGCGGTAAAGTTCACTGTGCACCATCTCCATTACAGCTGGCCCCAGGGTGAGGCCGCCATGCCTCCGTCCTATTCTCCCGGCATCAACATCCCACCTACCCACGTTTGCTCCTGCTAAACGACTATTCACAAAACTCAGCAGTGTGGCTTCAGTGCCTGGGTGTCGGCATCGAGGGCCGGGGGCTCTGGAAGTTGACCATTGGCTCGTTTGGGCGTGGCCCCTGTGTCCGGCTGCCTGCGCCCACTGCCTCGGCCCCGATAGCAAGAGCCTGACTCCGTATCCTTTTGTTTGTTGAACGCCAGATCCATTACAAACACATCCTTTGTATTAAATGACTTCGTCGTCTCAAGAGAGCTGGATTTCATGCTTGTTCCGGAGTCCTGGCAGAGGGCCGGGAGTTTTCCTCCTTGAACGAACTTTGTCCTCCGGGCTACCGCTGCTCCTGTGCTCCGAAGCGCACCGGCCGAGGAGGAGGACTTGCTGCGTCCCACAGAGACTGCTTCTCCACCCACATGGTGAGCACTGGATCCTTCCCAACAGTTGAAGTGCTAATAACAAAAGTGGGTCGCTCAAACCCGTCTGATCGTAATCTCCCGCCCTCCAGGCAGGAACGGCTCTGTTTGATCCGATCTTGGCGACTTACTAACCTCCATCCTCCGCTATGAAAGAGTTCTTCTGAGCGGGGATTTTAACGTTCATGTAAACGACTGCTCAGACACATTTTCCAGTGATTTCCTTAATGTCGCCGAATCTTTTAACTTCTGTCAACACGTGTCTGGCCCAACGCATACCAAAGGTCACACATTGGATCTCGTGTTCACAATTGGTCTACATATCAGCAATGTTTGTTTTGAAGAGCTATCTGTTTCCGACCTTAAGCCGTACTATTTATCATGTCATATATATTATATATTATGTTCAGGGGAAGCGAGTAAAAGCCTCGCGTATTTTAAATAGCGCTGCGGTTGAGACATTTGTAACAGCTTTTGACAGCAATGTTTTGGTGTCACATGTGGATGATGTTGATTGTCTAATCAACGCTTTCAATACACACTGCTCCGCCATTTTAGATGACGTCGCTCCCATGGTGACGCGCAGCTCCCTAGCTGTAAACACATCCCCCTGGTTAACAGCGGACACTCGTATACCGAAACGGCTTTGTCGCAAAGTTGAGCGGCTGTGGAAAACCACAGATCTCCAGGTACACCGCCTCCATCTGAAGGACCTTTACTGTGACTACGACAGTTTGGTCAAACATCTTAGATAACAACCTGTCCTTCACTGCAAACATCGCTGCTCCAACCCGCTGCTGCAGATACACGCTCTACAGCATCCGGAGGACGCGTCCCCAGAGAGCCACGCAGGTTCTGGTCCAGGCTCTCGTCACCTCACGCCTAGACTACTGCAGCTCCCTCCTGGCTGGTCTACCTGCATGTGCCCTCCGACCTTTCTCATCCAGAATGCAGCGGCTCGTCTGGTCTTCAACCTTCCTGAATGTTCCACACCACGCCGCTCCTCCGCTCCCTCCACTGGCTTCCGGTAACTGCTTGAATCCACTTCAAGACCCTGGTGCTTGCGTACCATGCTGCGAATGGATCTGGCCCTCCCTACATCCAGGACACGGTTAAACCGTGCACCCCAGCACGTGCACTCCGCTCTGCATCAGCCAGACGGCTCGCTGCACCCTCGCTGCGAGGGGGACCCAAGTTCCCATCAGCAGAAACACGTGGGTTTGCTGTCCTGGCTCCAAGATGGTGGAATGAGCTCCCATTGACATCAGGACCGCAGAAAGCTCACACACCTTCCAGACTGAAACTCATCTCTCTCGACTCCACCTCGAGGATAGAACTACTAACAAAGCTCTTATATACTAACAAAGCACTTCTATACTAACAAAGCACTTATATACTAACAAAGCTCTTATATACTAACAAAGCACTTATATACTAACAAAGGACTTATATACTAACAAAGCTCTTATATACTAACAAAGCTCTTATATACTAACAAAGCACTTATATACTAACAAAGCTCTTATATACTAACAAAGGACTTATATACTAACAAAGCACTTATATACTAACAAAGCACTGATATACTAACAAAGCACTTATATACTAACAAAGCACTAATATACTAACAAAGCTCTTATATACTAACAAAGCTCTTATATACTAACAAATCACTTCTATACTAACAAAGCACTTATATACTAACAAAGCACTAATATACTAACAAAGCTCTTATATACTAACAAAGCTCTTATATACTAACAAAGGACTTATATACTAACAAAGCTCTTATATACTAACAAAGGACTTATATACTAACAAAGCACTTATATAATAACAAAGCACTTATATACTAACAAAGCACTGATATAATAACAAAGCTCTTATATACTAACAAAGCACTTATATACTAACAAAGGGCTTATATACTAACAAAGCACTTATATACTAACAAAGCTCTTATATACTAACAAAGCACTTATATACTAACAAAGGACTTATATACTAACAAAGCACTTATATACTAACAAAGCACTTATATACTAACAAAGCACTTATATACTAACAGAGCACTTATATACTAACAGAGCACTTATATACTAACAAAGGACTTATATACTAACAAAGCACTTATATACTAACAAAGGACTTATATACTAACAAAGCACTTATATACTAACAAAGCACTTATATACTAACAAAGCACTTCTATACTAACAAAGGACTTATATACTAACAAAGCACTTATATACTAACAAAGCACTAATATACTAACAAAGCACTTATATACTAACAAAGCACTTATATACTAACAAAGCACTAATATACTAACAAAGCACTTCTATACTAACAAAGCACTTATATACTAACAAAGCACTAATATACTAACAAAGCTCTTATATACTAACAAAGCTCTTATATACTAACAAAGGACTTATATACTAACAAAGCACTTATATACTAACAAAGCTCTTATATACTAACAAAGCACTTATATACTAACAAAGGACTTATAGACTAACAAAGCACTTATATACTAACAAAGGACTGATATACTAACAAAGGGCTGGCTCATCTAAAGCCAGTTGAGTAGCACTTGAGATGTTTGGCTCTATGAAACCTGATGTACTTTATGATTCTGTTTTCTTCCTGGTCGAACGCACTTATTGTAAGTCGCTCTGGATAAAAGCCTCAGCTAAATGTGATGTAATGTAATGTAAAAAATGCCGGGGCTTCCTATTTCTCTAATCTCATCTCCTCTAGGAAGCACAACCCCAGAGTACTATTTAAAACCATAAACACCATTGTAAACCCGTCCACCCCCTCAGTTCCTATTTATTCAAACAACGACTGCGACCGTTTTCTCACCTTTTTTATAAACAAGGTAGCCGATGTGCGGTCGAGCATCACCCCCTCCCCCCCTCCCCCCTGTCTGTCTGTCCAGTTAGGCCACGAGTCATTTCTCCTGCATCACCATAGCCGACCTGACCCCTGTAGTGAGCGCTATGAAATCTCCCTCCAGCCCTCTGGATGCTTTACCAACGTCCATGCTAAAAGACGTTTCTTCATGTGTCGCTCCACCCCTGCTCCACATCATAAACATCTCCATTGTCTCTGGCTCCGTCCCATCATCTTTTAAGCAGGTGGTTGTTCAGCCCCTTCTCAACAAACCCAATCTAGATCCCTCCCTCCTGAATAATTACAGGCCCAGCTCAAAGCTCCCGTTTGTGTCATACGTTTTAGAAAGAGTTGTTGCTAATCAACTCAACACATCAGGTTTCAGAAGACACCACTCCACGGAACCAGCTCTCCTCCGGGGCTCCAATGACCTCCTGATGGCATCGGATGCAGGCGATTGCGTGGTTCTGGTGTTGTTGGACCTGAGCTTGTGACACAGTGGACCACGCCATCATGCTGGATAGACTCAGGGAGTGGGTAGGCATCTCAGGGTCTGCCCTCCGGTGGTTTGCCTCGTACCTCAGTGGAGACGTTTCTCCGTGGCGCTGGGCCCGTTCCCATCACTTAGCACTCCCCTCTCCTGCGGCCTGCCCCAACTCAAACAGTGGTTCTGTTTGAGCCCCCCTTCTCTTTGTCCTGTACATGCTCCCATTGGGCCGCTTGATTAGCCCATTTGAGGGTGTCTCGTATCACTGCTACGCAGATGATATCCAGATATACTTCTCCTGCAAACCCGTCTGTCTGCAGTTGAGGATTGGATGTCGAGCAACTTCCTACAGCTCAATGCATCGAAAACGGAAGTCTTGATCTTGGCGGCTGATAACATCGCCTCTAAGGTAGCAAGCCCCCTGGGTTCATTCAGCGGTAACATCAAAGACCTCGGTGTAACCTTCGATCAGTCTGTGCTGCGAGACACACACATACCACTTCTGACCCGTACCTGCTTTTTCCATCTCAGGAACATCGCCGAGCTCAGAGGGTTCTATCCACGCAGGACTGGAGACGGCTATCCATGCCTTCATTTCATCCGGCTTGATCACTGTAATGCTCTGTTCTCCTGCCTCAACAGCACATCGATACACCGGTTACCACAGGTCCAAAACGCTGGAGCCAGATTGCTGACTCGGTCCAAAACAACATGCCACATCCCTCCGATCCTCACGGGCTCCCTGTCCATCTCAGAACCCAGTTCAAAGTACTGGTCTTCACATATAGAGCCGTCCACGGCCAAGCCCCAGCCTACATCAATGACCTGATCCACCCTCACATCACAACCCGGGCCCTGGGGTCCTCTGAGCAAGGCCTCCTAAGGGTGCCCCGAACCAGGCTAAAGACTAGGGGGGCCGTGCCTTTGAGGCGGTGGCCCCAAGGCTCTGGAACAAACTCCCCCAGATAATAAAAACCTCGGCCTCAATAGAGGTTTTTAAGGGGCGGTTAAAGACACACCTCTTCCGACAGGCCTTTGGGTCGTCAGAACACTGAACGCCCTTTAAGGAGACAGGACTAGGACTGGGTCTGGGCTCATACCAGGGGAGTCCAGAGTGAAGAACTGGGTCAAAGGTCTTGGTAAATATTCTCCTCGACAGCCATAGCTCTTGATTAACCTTCATCTTTAACTCCAGGTTGAACCCTTCGGAGCATCTCCTCTCTGGTTCTGTTTGCTGTTCCAGAACCATGTGACGCTAACTACCTGAAGCCCACCTGGTTCCCCGGCGCCTCTTACCGATGATGAAGACGACGAGGGGCGGCATGCTCACTTCCTGCAGGAGTCCAACGCTCTCCGTCATGTCCGAGTCCGAGTCTATGGAGAGCCGAGAGCGGACCAGAGGAGGGCCTGGGAGGGGTTCGGGCGCTGGGTTGGGTCCTGGTGGGGTTTCACTGCTGCCGGAAAACACCTGGGGGGGCAGGACAGGTGGGACAGAGGCTCTGAGGTTCATGGGGGGGCAGCCTTTAGCCGGTGGCGCTCCTGGGGACGTCAGAGATCTTAACAGAGGGGAAGGAGGGCACCTTTGGGGTATGGGGGGTTTTACCTGAGGTGTAGGTGTTGTTTGGGGTATCAGGGGTTTTACCTGAGGTACAGGTGTTGTTTGGGGCATCGGGGGGTTTACCTGAGGTGCAGGTGTTGTTTGGGGCATCGGGGTTTTTACCTGAGGTGCAGGTGTTGTTTGGGGCATCGGGGTTTTTACCTGAGGTACAGGTGTTGTTTGGGGCATCGGGGGGTTTACCTGAGGTGCAGGTGTTGTTTGGGGCATCGGGGTTTTTACCTGAGGTACAGGTGTTGTTTGGGGCATCAGGGGTTTTACCTGAGGTACAGGTGTTGTTTGGGGCATCGGGGTTTTTACCTGAGGTACAGGTGTTGTTTGGGGCATCAGGGGTTTTACCTGAGGTACAGGTGTTGTTTGGGGCATCAGGGGTTTTACCTGAGGTGCAGGTGTTGTTTGGGGCATCGGGTGTTTTACCTGAGGTACAGGTGTTGTTTGGGGCATCAGGGATTTTACCTGAGGTACATGTGTTGTTTGGGGCATCAGGGGTTTTACCTGAGGTACAGGTGTTGTTTGGGGCATCAGGGATTTTACCTGAGGTACAGGTGTTGTTTGGGGCATCGGGGGTTTTACCTGAGGTGCAGGTGTTGTTTGGGGCATCGGGGGTTTTACCTGAGGTACAGGTGTTGTTTGGGGCATCGGGGGTTTTACCCGAGGTACAGGTGTTGTTTGGGGCATCAGGGGTTTTACCTGAGGTACAGGTGTTGTTTGGGGCATCAGGGGTTTTACCTGAGGTACAGGTGTTGTTTGGGGCATCAGGGGTTTTACCTGAGGTGCAGGTGTTGTTTGGGGCATCGGGGGGTTTACCTGAGGTACAGGTGTTGTTTGGGGCATCGGGGGTTTTACCTGAGGTACAGGTGTTGTTTGGGGCATCAGGGGTTTTACCTGAGGTACAGGTGTTGTTTGGGGCATCAGGGGTTTTACCTGAGGTACAGGTGTTGTTTGGGGCATCGGGGGTTTTACCTGAGGTACAGGTGTTGTTTGGGGCATCAGGTGTTTTACCTGAGGTACAGGTGTTGTTTGGGGTATCGGGGGGTTTATTGGACGTGCAGGTGGGGTTCTGGTGGTTCTGGGGGGTATAGATGCTGTTTTTGGGGGTGTTGACATGGTTTCTGGGGGTCCGGGACCCAGCAGGTGGATGAAGGTGTCCCAAGCGACAGCCCCGGCCCCCCCCCATCTCAGCGGTTCTGGTCAGGCAGCGCTCCAGGAAGCTGACAGGGTCTTCGGGACGGTTGTACAGCAGACCCGTCAGCAGACTCTGAAACACACACAGTATGTTATAGTATTATGTCTCTGTTCCACTGCCCCCCCCCAGGTCATATTAACACGCCACCTGAGTCGGCCATATTTAGAGCAACAGCTGCTCACGCTGTCCACTGCCATCTCGTTAAGAGCTGTTACCATGGAAACACACAACAAATGTCAGAGTCTGAGCATCCTCCGTCTGATGCACGCTAACACAGTCATTCCATTCCATCACATTCAGCTGAGGCTTTTCTCCAGAGCGACCGGGAAGAAACAGAATCATAAAGTACACCAGGCTTTAGAGGAGCCAGTCCTTTGTTAGCCAGTGTTTGATAGCCTCCACATACTCAGTTTAAACGTCTGATTGGATTTAAAACAGAAAGTGTAATATGTCAGATTGGAAGTAATCAGATTACTCTTCAAACTGTCTCACCTCCAGCAGCTGAGGGATGTGATGGTGAGACAGGTACTCCGTCACCTGTCTGCTGCTCATCTTCTTCTTCTTCTTCTTCTTCTTCTTCTTCTTCTTCTTCTTCTTCTTCTTCTTCTTCTTCTTCTTCTTCTTCTTCTTCTTCTTCTTCTTCTTCTTCTTCTTCTTCTTCTTCTTCTTCTTCTTCTTCTTCGATGCTGTCCAGTGAATCGGCTAATGAGCCGCTGTGATAACAGAGAGCTGATTGGATAACAGAGTGACATCATCACAGTGACTCCTGGTGGCGAAGAAGAGAACTGCATACAGATGTACTCAAACCCGAACAATGTGTGTGTGTGTGTGTGTGTGTGTGTATGGGTGTGTGTGTATGTGTGGGTGTTAGTGTGTGTGTGTGTGTGTGTGTGTGTGTGTGAGAGAGAGTGTGTGTGTGTGTGTGTGGGTGTGTGTGTATGTGTGGGTGTTAGTGTGTGTGTGTGTGTGTGTGTGTGTGAGAGAGAGTGTGTGTGTGTGTGTGTGTGTGTGTGTGTGTGTATGTGTGTGTGGGTGTGGGTGTGTGTGTGTGTGTGTGTCAGTGTGTGTGTGTGTGTGTGTGTGTGTCAGTGTGTGTGTGTGTGTGTCAACCAACCAATCAATCAATGTTTATTTATAGTCCAATATCACAAATGTTACATTTGTCTCAGTGGTCTTCACAGTGTGTAGAGAATATCAGTATGACAATACGACACCCTCTGTCCTTAGACCCTCTGTCCTCAGACCCTCTGTCCTCAGACCCTCTGTCCTCAGACCCTCTGTCCTTAGACCCTCTGTCCTTAGACCCTCTGTCTTCAGACCCTCTGTCCTCAGACCCTCTGTCCTCAGACCCAGTTTAAAGGGAACATGGAGAACCCTCAGGAGAGCAGCAGAGGAGGATCCTCTCCAGGACGGACAGACTGCAATAGATGCCGTGTGTAAATTGAAAAGATAATACATTTGCAACAGAGGTAGTCCAGATGTTTGAAATGCATGTGTGTATAATAGGAAGATGAATCCACGAGGATATCCATCAGGACCGATGATCCAGGACCACAGCCACGACTCAAGATCCAGCGCTCAGGACCACAGGATCATCCATGACTCCGGATCCCAGCGTATAGAG
>CM070487.1:48598073-48663073 GCA_036324585.1 Champsocephalus esox
GTACATCCTCCTGGCTTCTCAACCAGTGGTAGTACATCCTCCTGGCTTCTACACCAGTGGTAGTACATCCTCCTGGCTGCTACACCAGTGGTAGTACATCCTCCTGGCTTCTCCACCAGTGGTAGTACATCCTCCTGGCTTCTACACCAGTGGTAGTACATCCTCCTGGCTTCTACATCAGTGGTAGTACATCCTCCTGGCTGCTACACCAGTGGTAGAACATCCTCCTGGCTTCTAACCCAGTGGTAGTACATCCTCCTGGCTTCTACACCAGTGGTAGTACATCCTCCTGGCTTCTAACCCAGTGGTAGTACATCCTCCTGGCTTCTACACCAGTGGTAGTACATCCCCCTGGCTTCTACACCAGTGGTAGTACATCATCCTGGCTTCTCCACCAGTGGTAGTACATCCTCCTGGCTTCTACATCAGTGGTAGTACATCCTCCTGGCTTCTACACCAGTGGTAGTACATCCTCCTGGCTTCTACATCAGTGGTAGTACATCCTCCTGGCTACTACACCAGTGGTAGTACATCCTCCTGGCTTCTACAGAAGTGGTAGTACATCCTCCTGGCTTCTAAACCAGTGGTAGTACATCCTCCTGGCTGCTACACCAGTGGTAGTACATCCTCCTGGCTTCTACAGCAGTGGTAGTACATCCTCCTGGCTTCTAAACCAGTGGTAGTACATCCTCCTGGCTTCTACATCAGTGGTAGTACATCCTCCTGGCTGCTACACTAGTGGTAGTACATCCTCCTGGCTTCTAACCCAGTGGTAGTACATCCTCCTGGCTTCTACACCAGTGGTAGTACATCCTCCTGGCTTCTACACCAGTGATAGTACATCCTCCTGGCTTCTAACCCAGTGGTAGTACATCCTCCTGGCTTCTACACCAGTGGTAGTACATCCTCCTGGCTTCTAACCCAGTGGTAGTACATCCTCCTGGCTTCTACACCAGTGGTAGTACATCCTCCTGGCTTCTACAGCAGTGGTAGTACATCCTCCTGGCTTCTACACCAGTGGTAGTACATCCTCCTGGCTTCTACAGCAGTAGTAGTACATCCTCCTGGCTTCTACACCAGTGGTAGTACATCCTCCTGGCTTCTACCCCAGTGGTAGTACATCCTCCTGGCTGCTACCCCAGTGGTAGTACATCCTCCTGGCTGCTACCCCAGTGGTAGTACATCCTCCTTGCTTCTACACCAGTGGTAGTACATCCTCCTGGCTTCTCCACTAGTGGTAGTACATCCTCCTGGCTGCTACCCCAGTTGTAGTACATCCTCCTGGCTTCTACACCAGTGGTAGTACATCCTCCTGGCTTCTACACCAGTGGTAGTACATCCTCCTGGCTTCTACACCAGTGGTAGTACATCCTCCTGGCTGCTACACCAGTGGTAGTACATCCTCCTGGCTTCTACACCAGTGGTAGTACATCCTCCTGGCTTCTAACCCAGTGGTAGTACATCCTCCTGGCTTCTCCACCAGTGGTAGTACATCCTCCTGGCTTCTACACCAGTGGTAGTACATCTTCCTTGCTTCTACACCAGTGGTAGTACATCCTCCTGGCTTCTCCACCAGTGGTAGTACATCCTCCTGGCTGCTACCCCAGTGGTAGTACATCCTCCTGGCTTCTACACCAGTGGTAGTACATCCTCCTGGCTTCTACACCAGTGGTAGTACATCCTCCTGGCTTCTACAGCAGTGGTAGTACATCCTCCTGGCTGCTACACCAGTGGTAGTACATCCTCCTGGCTTCTAACCCAGTGGTAGTACATCCTCCTGGCTTCTCCACCAGTGGTAGTACATCCTCCTGGCTTCTACACCAGTGGTAGTACATCCTCCTGGCTGCTACACCAGTGGTAGTACATCCTCCTGGCTTCTCCACCAGTGGTAGTACATCCTCCTGGCTTCTAACCCAGTGGTAGTACATCCTCCTGGCTTCTACACCAGTGGTAGTACATCCTCCTGGCTTCTACAGCAGTGGTAGTACATCCTCCTGGCTTCTACACCAGTGGTAGTACATCCTCCTGGCTTCTACACCAGTGATAGTACATCCTCCTGGCTTCTAACCCAGTGGTAGTACATCCTCCTGGCTTCTACACCAGTGGTAGTACATCCTCCTGGCTTCTAACCCAGTGGTAGTACATCCTCCTGGCTTCTACACCAGTGGTAGTACATCCTCCTGGCTTCTACACCAGTGGTAGTACATCATCCTGGCTTCTCCACCAGTGGTAGTATATCCTCCTGGCTTCTACATCAGTGGTAGTACATCCTCCTGGCTGCTACACCAGTGGTAGTACATCCTCCTGGCTTCTAACCCAGTGGTAGTACATCCTCCTGGCTTCTACACCAGTGGTAGTACATCCTCCTGGCTTCTACAGCAGTGGTAGTACATCCTCCTGGCTTCTACACCAGTGGTAGTACATCCTCCTGGCTGCTACACCAGTGGTAGTACATCCTCCTGGCTTCTACACCAGTGGTAGTACATCCTCCTGGCTTCTAACCCAGTGGTAGTACATCCTCCTGGCTTCTACACCAGTGGTAGTACATCCTCCTTGCTTCTACACCAGTGGTAGTACATCCTCCTGGCTTCTACAGCAGTGGTAGTACATCCTCCTGCTCTACCCAGTGGTAGTACACCCCTGCTCACAGGTACACCTGGCTTCTAACCCAGTGGTAGTACATCCTCCTTGCTTCTCCACCAGTGGTAGTACATCCTCCTTGCTTCTCCACCAGTGGTAGTACATCCTCCTGGCTTCTACAGCAGTGGTAGTACATCCTCCTGGCTTCTAACCCAGTGGTAGTACATCCTCCTTGCTTCTCCACCAGTGGTAGTACATCCTCCTGGCTGCTACAGCAGTGGTAGTACATCCTCCTGGCTGCCCATTCATCTCGTCTGCGTGTATTCCGCACCTTTTGTCACTAGTTTCTCTTGTGTTTCCAGTGCAATCCCTCGGCCATCGTCCACCAGAGCTTCCAGCCAACCTGCCTGCCTTGTAATCAGTCCAGCCTCTCACTGCCTACCTCCACTCCGGACCTCCATATCACCAAACCTGCCTGAGTCTCCGAAGCAATAAACTATTGAAACATCTTCAGTCCTTGCCTGCGCCTGGGTCCTGTTTAAAACATAATCCTAACAGTATGCCCGTCGCACCATAGAAGAACCAATCAGGCGACTGCTTTATGGTGCTTCTTCTTGTGTCTCTTTGTACAGCGGTCTGCCCCTTGTGCAGCAGCAGCTCCCCCTGCTGGAGGTCTGATGTGAGGAGTCAGGACCCTCAATGCTTACTTATACTCACAGTATTTCCTGTATGAAATGACACCACTTTACCAGTGTTGCAAAATAGTGGAAAAGGGTATGCTAACTCAAAGCTAGTTAGCAGCTACAAGGATTCCAAGGAACAGGAGGGCTGTGTACCGGGTAATAAATCTACAAGTGGTAGTCCTCCCTGGAACTCTCTGGGTGCAAAGCCGAAGAGTAAATCATTTCCATGGGATTTGGGAGGACGGATAACAGGCAGAGCCCAACACTCAGAAATATGTGATGCGACCGGCTGGCCTGCATTGTTATCACCCAGGAAGAGCGCCTCTTCAACCCCTAAACAGCCGTGGACAGCTGCTAAAGGGAGAATTACAAACAATCCTCCTAAACCACCAAGTGTGCCAATCCAGAACAGATACGCTCCGCTGACCGAGAGCCGGAGATCTCTTTCTGATGACCTGGATAACCCGTCCTCTTCACACAGCAGGGTAAGGACCAATAGCTACTCCAAAAGCAAAAGCCTAGAGGGAAAGCTAACGACTGGGCCTGAAACTCTGATTGTGGGTGACTCTGCTGTAAAAGATGTAAAAGGTCTGTGTAGTAAGAACAACAACAAAGTACTCTGTTTTCCCAAGGATACGGTCTCTGACTTGGCTGAGAAGATCCTGCGTATTGGGGCTGAACATCCGACTGTGAAGAATGTGGTTCTGCACATTGGAACAAATGATGTTGTGAAACAACAGTCAGAAGTGCTGAAAAAAGACTTTCAATGTCTGTTGGAAACTGCCAGCTCTCTAAATGCGGAGGTGTTCATCAGTGGCCCTCTACCGCCAGTCAGAAGAGGAGTGGAGAGATTCAGCAGATTGTTTGCACTGAACACCTGGCTTTCAACTGCCTGTACTGACCATTCTGTGCATTTTATTGACAATTTTAACTTTTTCTGGGATCGCAGACATCTTTTCAAGGCAAATGGAGTTTGCCTGAACAAGTCAGGAGTGAAATTGTTTATCTCTAACATATTCAACTGCCTGCGTCATCAATCTGTTCCCTCTGCCAAGGACAAGCGGCAAGAGGAATCAAAACAGAAGATAGACACAACACATCGCGCAGAAAACCCTGAAGAAGTATCACTGCACCCGTCTGAGGAATGTTCTGATTATGGGAGACCTATGAAACACACGGAGGAGTCCCCACCGCCCGTCACCCCCCCCCCTATCAACGCCTTTGAGAATACTCCGTTCACCCTTTCACCCCCCGCCCCTCAACGACGCCCACCAAAATCACCGAAGCAGAGATGCGCATCATCTCTCCCGGCTTCATCACCATGCCTACCACAATCATCCAAACCAAAACAATCTGCAAACTGATATCTGCTGGGTCCAGGCTCAAGGGCGCATGGCACTCTCAACTCTTTCCAGGACATGCCAGGGCCCTGCCTGCCAGTAGCTTTGCCGATATCTGTGTTGATAGGTAATAGATTAAGAGAGATAAATCATCTTAGATACAGGAAGCGCTCAAACGTTTGTGTGAGTTTATCTAATTTAGCAGTGATTCCATGTCAGCCACAGCTTGTTACAAAAAACATGACTGATAGTGTGTTTAACAAACTTAAACTAGCTTTATTAAATGTCAGGTCTTTGGCAGGAAAAACATTTTTAATCAATGATTTTATCGCTGAGCACAATCTGGATTTTATGTTTTTAACAGAAACTTGGATTGAACAAAATAACAGTGCAGCTGTTCTTATCGAATCAACCCCTCCCAACTTTAGTTTTATGAGTCAGGAAAAAATGCATAAGAAAGGGGGTGGAGTTGCTATTCTGTTCAATGATTCCCTTCAATGCAGGAAGACATCGTATGGAAACTTTGATTCTTTTGAATATGTGGCCCTTCAGCTGAAACGCTCCTCTCGAGCTCTGTTCCTAAATATCTATAGGCCACCCAAATACTGTGCAAGCTTTTGTGATGACTTTACTGAACTGCTGTCTATAGTGTGTATTGACTTTGACCGTCTAGTCATTGTTGGTGATTTTAACATCCATGTTGACAACCCCCAGGACAGAGGGGCTAAATAACGGTTCTGAACCCCCAGGACAGAGGGGCTAAAGAACGGTTCTGAACCCCCGGAACAGAGGGGCTAAAGAACGGTTCTGAACCCCCAGGACAGAGGGGCTAAAGAACGGTTTTGTGTTCTTGATAGCTATGGGCTGACTCAGCATGTGACGGAGCCCACGCACAATAAGGGGCACACTCTGGACTTAATGATCTCAAAGGGTCTGAATATCTCTAAGGTTGTGGTGACTGATGTTGCGCTCTCTGACCATTCCTGTGTTTTCTTTGAGAGCTCTATTTCTGTTCACACAAGTGTTCAAAAAGAGGTAACCACAAAGCGATATTTAACTGAAAATACTAGGGAAATGTTTACTCAGGACGTTTCTTCCACACTTGCCCCTGCTAACATCTCAGTAAATGAGCTAGTAGATCATTTTAATTCAAAAATTAAAAATGTTATAGATGCCATTGCTCCAATTAAGGTAAAGGAAGTGACTGGGAAGAAAATATCTCCATGGAGAAAGGCCATGACCGTTAAAACAGAAAACAGAGAATGTCGAAAAGCTGAACGCAGGTGGCGAAAAACAAATCTCCAGGTTCACTTTGAAATTTATAAAGAGAGACTTGGCCTTTATAATTTGCAATTGAAAAACGCACGACAATCGTTCTTCTCTGACATCATTACCAACAACAAAAACAACGCACGTGCCTTGTTTGCTACCGTCGACAGACTAACTAACCCCCCAGTGTCAGTAGCCTCTGAATTTCTATCCACCAGGGCGTGCAATGACTTTGCCTTCTTCACTGACAACACTCAGAACACCAGACAAGCAGTCAGTGCCTCTGCATCAGGAACAGCACATGTGTTGTCTCTGTGTCCACTTAACATCAATTCAGACACCATGACACAGTTCCATCAGATTAATGATAAAAACCTGGAGGACATTATACAACTTCTGAAGTCCTCCTCCTGCTGCCTTGATATTATTCCAACAGGGTTTTTCAAAGATGTTTTTCCTGCATGGCCTCAGAACTACTTCATATAGTAAACAAATCTCTTCACTCAGGTATTTTTCCACAGGCCCTGAAAACTGCAGTCATTAAACCGCTCTTAAAAAAGAATAATCTAGATGCTTCAGTAATGAACAATTACAGGCCCATATCAAACCTGCCATTCTCGGTAAGGTCATTGAACAAGTTGTTTTTCAACAGTTGAGTAATTTCTTGCATTTAAATAGTTGTTTCGATGTGTTCCAGTCAGGCTTTCGTCCAAACCACAGCACTGAGACTGCTCTTGGAAAGGTCTTTAACGACATCCACTTAAACACAGACAGTGGCAGAACTTCAGTGTTAGTATTATTAGATCTCAGTGCTGCGTTTGACACTGTTGACCACAGCATATTACTGGACCGACTGGAACACTGGGTGGGACTTTCGGAAACAGTTCTAAATTGGTTTAAATCCTACTTAAAGGATAGAAACAACTTTGTCTCTATCGGTAAATACACATCTGAGTTGACAAATATGACATGTGGGGTTCCTCAAGGCTCCATCCTGGGGCCTCTTCTCTTTAACATCTACATGCTACCACTGGCTCAGATAATGAAGAACAACAAAATAAGTTACCATAGCTATGCAGATGACACACAAATTTACGTAACAATTTCACCAGGAGACTATGCTCCAATTCAAACACTGAGTAAGTGCATTGAACAAATCAATGACTGGATGTGTCAGAACTTTCTCCAATTCAACAAAGATAGACTGAGGTAATGGTTTTTGGAGCCAAGGCAGAACGTTTAAAAGTTAGCGCTGAGCTTCAGTCTGCAATGTTCAAACCAACAGAGAGACAGAGATCTAGGTGTAGTCATGGACTCTGACCTGAGCTTCAACAGTCACATTAAAACAGTTACTAAATCAGCCTACTATCACCTAAAGAATATA
Source organism: Champsocephalus esox (assembly GCA_036324585.1). Classification (NCBI taxonomy): domain Eukaryota; kingdom Metazoa; phylum Chordata; class Actinopteri; order Perciformes; family Channichthyidae; genus Champsocephalus; species Champsocephalus esox. The sequence continues at coordinate 48,605,330 of CM070487.1, forward strand.
TCTAGGATTAAAGACTAATGTCACAGCAGGATCTGGAGACACGTGTCCATGCCTTTATCTTCAGTAGACTCGACTACTGCAAAGGTGTCTTCACAGGTCTCACTAAAAACATCTATTAGAAAGCTGCAGCTGATTCAGAACGCCGCTGCTCGAGTCCTCACTGACACTAAGAAAGTGGATCACATCACTCCTGCTCTGAAGTCTTCACACTGGCTTCCTGTGTGTCAAAGAATAGATTTCTAAATACTGCTGCTGGTTTATAAAGCACTGAATGGTTTAGGCCCAAAATACATTTCTGACCTCCTGCTAAACTATGAACCATCCAGATCTCTCAGGTCTTCAGGGACTGGTCAGCTTCCTGTCCCCAGAGACAGATCTCTCAGGTCTTCAGGGACTGGTCAGCTTCCTGTCCCCAGAGACAGATCTCTCAGGTCTTCAGGGACTGGTCAGCTTCCTGTCCCCAGAGACAGATCTCTCAGGTCTTCAGGGACTGGCCAGCTTCCTGTCCCCAGGCCAGGTCAGCGTCCCCAGAGACAGATCTCTCTAGGGCTCCTGTCCCCAGAGAGATCTCTCAGGTCTTCAGGGACTGGTCAGCTTCCTGTCCCCAGAGACATAACTAAACATGGAGAAGCAGCATTCAGTTATTATGCTCCAAATATCTGGAACAAACTCCCAGAAACCTGCAGGTCCGCTGCGACTCTGACTACTTTTCAAATCCAGGCTGAAGACTTTTCTTTTTGTCGCTGCTTTTAATTGAACTTTTCATATCTTAAACTGCACTGTAACTTTTATCCATGTACTTTTTCTTGTAATGTTTAAACGTAATTAAACTCCATGACATTTATGAGAGGGACTGCTCGAAAGAGATATTTGGAATATCTGGCATCGACGGATGAAAAATAGTGTTTTGGTAACACGGAGTGTTTTGTTAACACTTTAAAGACTTTGTTATGGGAGCAAAGCAGGGGAGGGGGTGTGTACAGCCTCCTGAGGGTCCGATTGTGGATGTCATGCGAGCAAAATATGGTGAAGAAAGTCTGTCTAAATTAAATATATGGAAAATATTCATATTTTAGACTGCACTGTAACTTTTATCCATGTATTTTTCCTTAATGTTTATTTTATTAGCACTGTAACTTTTATCCATGTACTTTTTCTTGTAATGTTTAATTGAACTATTCATATTTTAGACTGCACTGTAACTTTTATGTATTTTTCCTTAATGTTTATTTTATTAGCTTTTCTTTTTTTTAATGCTTAATGTCTTTCATTTCTTTTTTGTAAAGCACTTTGAATTACCCTGTGTCGAAAAGTGCTCTATAAATAAACTTGCCTTGCCTTGCCTTGCCTGCCTTGTAGCTTATAGACTCGCGTGCAGAGAATAGAGCACTGTACTCACAACAGCACACCTTGAGCTGCAAAGGATTGTGGGTAGAAGGGCTGTTGTGTTTTGGGATGTACTCAATCTTTCTAGCGTTATGGTAGTGTGGGAAATAATCTGTATATGTAAAGAGATCTGATCTACCCCTAACCCAGGGTCCTGGTTCTGGTGTGGAGATCTAAAGAAAGACTGAACCCTGGAACCAGCGGCTGACCCACATGGTACAGGTTCAGTTCCTGGTTCAGTTCCCTGTCCTGGTTCTGGTCCTGGTTCTGGTCCTGGTCCTCTGTGCAGTCCTGTCCCTGCAGTCTAAATGAATCAGAGTTTCTGTCTGGAGGAATCTCTCGATGAAGTGATGTCACAATGGAAGTGTTTAATAAAGTGCGCTCGTGTCATGGACTCGTGTGTCATGAACACAGAGGGTCTTTGAATAAAGGTCCACCGGTGAGGTCTGACCCCTGTGAGGTCAGACCCCTGTGAGGTCAGACCCCGGTGAGGTCAGACCCCTGTGAGGTCAGACCCTGTGAGGTCAGACCCTGTGAGGTCAGACCCCTGTGAGGTCAGACCCTGTGAGGTCAGACCCTGTTAGGTCAGACCCCTGTGAGGTCAGACCCCGGTGAGGTCAGACCCTGTGAGGTCAGTCCCTGTTAGGTCAGACCGCTGTGAGGTCAGACCCCGGTGAGGTCAGACCCTGTGAGGTCAGACCCTGGTGAGGTCAGTCCCCTGTGAGGTCAGACCCCGGTGAGGTCAGACCCCTGTGAGGTCAGACCCCTGTGAGGTAAGACCCTGTGAGGTCAGACCCCTGTGAGGTCAGACCCCGGTGAGGTCAGACCCCTGTGAGGTCAGACCCCGGTGAGGTCAGACCCCGGTGAGGTCAGACCCCTGTGAGGTCAGACCCCGGTGAGGTCAGACCCCTGTGAGGTCAGACCCCGGTGAGGTCAGACCCTGTGAGGTCAGACCCCGGTGAGGTCAGTCCCCGGTGAGGTCAGACCCTGTGAGGTCAGTCCCCGGTGAGGTCAGACCCTGTGAGGTCAGACCCCGGTGAGGTCAGACCCCGGTGTGGTCAGTCCCCGGTGAGGTCAGACCCCTGTGAGGTCAGACCCCGGTGAGGTCAGTCCCCTGTGAGGTCAGACCCCGGTGAGGTCAGACCCCGGTGAGGTCAGTCCCCGGTGAGGTCAGACCCTGTGAGGTCAGACCCCGGTGAGGTCAGACCCCTGTGAGGTCAGACCCCGGTGAGGTCAGACCCTGTGAGGTCAGACCCTGTGAGGTCAGACCCTGTGAGGTCAGACCCCGGTGAGGTCAGTCCCCTGTGAGGTCAGACCCTGTGAGGTCAGACCCCTGTGAGGTCAGACCCCGGTGAGGTCAGTCCCCGGTGAGGTCAGACCCTGCGAGGTCAGTCCCCGGTGAGGTCAGACCCCGGTGAGGTCAGACCCCGGTGAGGTCAGTCCCCGGTGAGGTCAGACCCCGGTGAGGTCAGACCCCGGTGAGGTCAGTCCCCGGTGAGGTCAGACCCTGTGAGGCCCCGGTGAGGTCAGACCCCGGTGAGGTCAGTCCCCGGTGAGGTCAGACCCTGTGAGGTCAGACCCCGGTGAGGTCAGACCCCGGTGAGGTCAGTCCCCGGTGAGGTCAGACCCCTGTGAGGTCAGACCCCGGTGAGGTCAGTCCCCTGTGAGGTCAGACCCCGGTGAGGTCAGACCCCGGTGAGGTCAGTCCCCGGTGAGGTCAGACCCTGTGAGGTCAGACCCCGGTGAGGTCAGACCCCTGTGAGGTCAGACCCTGTGAGGTCAGACCCTGTGAGGTCAGACCCCTGTGAGGTCAGACCCCGGTGAGGTCAGTCCCCTGTGAGGTCAGACCCTGTGAGGTCAGACCCCTGTGAGGTCAGACCCCGGTGAGGTCAGTCCCCGGTGAGGTCAGACCCTGCGAGGTCAGTCCCCGGTGAGGTCAGACCCCGGTGAGGTCAGACCCCGGTGAGGTCAGTCCCCGGGAGGTCAGTCCCCGTGAGGTCAGACCCTGTGAGGTCAGCCCCGGTGAGGTCAGACCCCGGTGAGGTCAGACCCCGGTGAGGTCAGACCCCGGTGAGGTCAGTCCCCGGTGAGGTCAGACCCCGGTGAGGTCAGACCCTGTGAGGCCCCGGTGAGGTCAGACCCCGGTGAGGTCAGACCCCGGTGAGGTCAGACCTCCGCAGTGAATTATTCCTGATTCTATAACAGGGTTATTTACTGATGTGCATTTCCACTAATGAGCCACAGATCCACATTTAACCAGATGTTTTTATTTTCTGTAATAAAATAAAAACACGGAGTGATCAGGAAACAGAGTGACCAGTAAACCACACACATGGTGGACACACACACACACACGCACGCACGCACACACACACACACACACACACACACACACACACACACACACACACACACACACACACACACACACGCATGGTGGACACACACACGGTGGACACACACACATGTTGGACACACACACACACACACACATGTTGGACACACACACACACACGCACACACACACACACGCATGGTGCACACACACACACACACGCATTGGTGGACACACACACATGTTGGGAACACACATGTTGGACACACACATGGTGGACACACTCACACACACACACACACACACACACACTGGGGACACACACATGTGAACACACACATGTTGGACACACACACACACACACACACACACATGGTGGACACACACATGGTGGACACACACACATGTTGAACACACACACACACATGTTGGACACACACATGTTGGACACACACACACACACGTTGGACACACACATGTTGGACCCACTAGCCCCCCGCCCCCCGTTGACGTTCACGATACAGAGGGCTTCATCACATAACTTCACATATTCAAACGACTCTTTTATATTTATTTATATAAAACTTTATTGACACCTTATTTACTTACATTGAGAATATCCATGCAGAGGTTGTAATAATAACAATACAAGTTAAATAAAAAAGTAAAAAACAGAAGAGATATTTTCTTGGTAGTTAAATCCAGAGATCAGATATAATCAATATATATATATTCAGCCTCTGTGATGTCATCAGAGGGCGCAGCAGAACAGGCTGAGGATCAGTAGGTACAACTGTGATGTCAGAGAGTGGGCGGAGCCCTCGGCGTCGTCCTGGCAACCACCCTTCTTCAGACACACTCTCTTCTCACAGAACGTACCTGCACAGATAACAGAGACATCATCACACCTGTTTGCTGGTGACTCGAGAACAGCTGACGGTGTGTGTGTGTGTGTGTGTGTGTGTGTGTGTGTGTGTGTGTGTGTGTGTGTGTGTTGATTAAGAGGAAAAGGTGCTGGTAGTTGTGTTGTTGTTGCTATCAGGAAATGTACAGCCAGGTCCACCGAGCAGTATTAGTCAAGTAGCTACTCCTGCTGATCTTATATCTAGATCTGGGCTAGGGTTAATTCATTTAAATGTGCGTAGTCTGTTACCTAAATTAGATGTTGTCCGTATCTGGGCGAGTTTGACTGATGCTGATGTCGTTGTCTTGTCAGAAACGTGGCTAGATAAATCCATTTTGGCCTCTGACATCTACATAAATGGTTACAGTGTATATCGTACTGACCGGCCTAAAAAAGGTGGTGGCGTTGCCAGTTATGTGAAAAATAAGTTTTGTGTAACCAATGTGGTTTCCAAATCTGTTAGTAAACAGCTAGAATGTGTAGCCGTGAATATTGAGGTAACAAAGGGTCAAAGGTCATGGTGGTGGGCTGCTACAGGGCCCCTTCGGCTGTCAAGGAGTCTTTATCGTCATTGGCAAAACTGTTATCACAACTTTCCTACAAGGAAATAGTGCTGCTTTCAGTTTGACTCCTCTTTCTGTTGATGTTGTTCGTGAAGCTTTAACCAAGCTAGATCCTAGGAAGCCGGCCGGCCCGGACGACGTAGAGCCTTTCTCTTAAAGATAGAGCAGATGTCATCGCTCCTCCTCTCTCTTCTCTCTGTAACCTCTCCCTCAGCACGAACACAGTCTCTAAAGTGTGGAAGTCAGCGTATGTCCTGCCTTTGCTGAAAGGAGGGGAGGCCACCTTATTGGATAACTATAGGCCGTCTCTGAGTGGTCAGTTCTGGCTCAGGCTCTTGAACGCCTCGTGAGGGAACAGGTAAAGGTGTTTCTATGTAACCATGACAACCTGTCTGAGCATCAGTCAGGCTTCAGAAAGCAGCGCAGCACCATCACTGCCACGATGAACGTGTGAACTGTGTGGAGAGGATCTAGATGATAAGCAGAGTCGAGCAGCTCTGCTTGTTGACCTGTCCAAAGCGTTCGACACGTGGATCATCTCATCTCGAAGCAGAGGCTGCTCAGTGTCGGCATGTCCAGCCGTGCAGTGGGTGGTTTGAGAACTGCCTCTCTGAAAGGTCCCATGTGTTCACTCTGATGGGCTGTCTTCTGAGGGGTTACACATCACTGATGGTGTTCCTCAAGGCTCTGTTTCAGGCCCACTTCTATTCTCCATCTGCATCAACAGCTCAGGGGAACATGTGGATGAAGCTACTTCACATCATGCGGATGATCCCGTGATGTTCTGAGCAGGTCCCTCAGTCAGGAGCTGGTGCTACATCACAGGCTGCTTCTAACACTCCTCAGACTCAGCGCTCTGAACTCAAGCTTCTTCTGATGTGGATCAAACCAAGGCAACGCTCTCTCTAAAGCTACACAGACCCAGAGCCTGCTTTAGATATTGTTACTACGCAAGGAACAAAACTTGAAGTGGTTCCTGTTACAAATACCTGGGGTTGCAACCCAGTCTCATAAAAAAACGTGTAATAACTACGTTGGTCCACAACGTAGGACGTAGTATTTCTACAAAAACGCCTCTGAAATTGTAAGATCCCTACGTTTTTTTTCACCATTCATTCCAATGGCGGCGTCTATGTCACGTGATCTTCACATTTCTCCCTGCAGAAAAAAAAACATGGCTGACATTCGTTTTATTCTCGGTGTAAAATGCCTATTTTAAAGTTACTTTGGGCGATTAAAATGCGTTTTGATATTATTTGATGCGAGAAATATGAGTTGTTATTTCAGATGATGTGTGCAGTGGATGTACATGATCTTTAGTTTGCTAGTTATTACGAAGATTACTTCAATAAATTGTGTCTATACAACGTTTTCATTGTTACCAAGGTGGTTGCTAGGGACGCTGCTATCGATATTATTTCTGTTATGTTGGGAAAATGGTGTTATCTTTATTGCTACCCCCCTTCCCCGTCAATGTATAGTGTTGGTCCACAGAGCAAACGTATTAGTTTGACACAATCCGCATCTAAAATGGTGGCGTAGTGTGGTGCCGAGTGATGGGAGTCGGAGGCGGGGTATCAAAGGTACAAGCTAGACCTTTATTTAGCATCTCAAAACACATGTAAACAGCTTCATGCCGGGAAGCGAAGACCGGCGGAGACAGGAAGTCCGGCTCACTAAAATGTCCGTGCAGAACAATACCCTAACCTAACCCATAGATCCGTGGGTGAATAATGTCAATCACCACAATAGATACGTTATTTCCCCCTGTGCAATTCTCCATGTACTCAACAATAACACATCATTATCCTTGTGTTTATTTATTTGTTTGATTAATAAACACAATTTGGAGTTCGTCAGGACCAAGGGTCGGAGCAGCTCATTTGCTTTACAGAATATTACACCCGGAAGTAAGTATTCTCTCCGCTTCGCTTGACAAACCCCGTGACAGTCCTCAAGCTCTGTGATTGGAGAGTGTGCTCCGAGGGTTAAGCAGAGCGTCGAACAGCACTTGAAATGGGATGGAACCGGCAGACTGTCCACAACTGAATTTGAACGGGTCCATCGCGTCCCCCCTCCCCCACCCCGTCCCCAGAACTACACATGCTGGCTGTTCTGTTTCGCAACACGTTCTCTATGGCACGTCTCTACTGGGAGTTGTAGTTTTAAAAGACGTTTTCGTATTTCCCATAATAAGAAGTTGCCAGTATTAAACTGTGTACATCCCTGGAGGTTTAGGGGACAGGAAACACTCACATTTAAAACATATCATGAATACATGGGTGAAAATGGCTTGTGCCCATAATGGGCAGTATTAATATATATACCCACATGCCAGCTAAGGTCAGAAGAGCTCTATTTAACAGCTGTTCTCATGTGTGTGACCCCTGTGATAACATTACATTACATTAATTGATAAGCCTGAAACATGCACTTGTCAAGGTTCAGAGGCACATTGTGCAAATATGGCAGTAGCCATCGATCATCTTAAGATAAGATATACTTTATTGATCCCAAGTTGGAACATTTGCGTTACATCAACATGTGTTTATTTATATCATTTAGTATAATCACACAAATTCTGTGTTTTATATTTAATAATTCTGTGTTCTTTATTTATTGATTGTTCAATACCTGACAAGGCCGGAGATGAAAAACTTTGGTCACAGGTTCCTCAACAGTGCATTACAAGACATCTTTCAATATGTGTACCACCATTAAATTGTCATATTCTGCACATTTCTTATACTATCTACATACATCTTATAAGAGTATAATACATATGTATAATATCAGTTAAAATAAGTGCTTCAACATAGTTAACATTGCTGGAGGTATGCACAAAGTTTTTCATTCAGTGCAGAACTACTCCACAGTTGTGTAGGCCTATATGATATGTCAATAAACCTTAGAACATCTTGAAATCTTGAACGGGATGTGCAAAATAGTCATTACATACAGTCTTTAATTAACTATTAGGAGAGAATAACGAGTAATGAATATACTTTATAGGGATCGTATTAATATCTAATAATAAAAATAATGAAATGCAATAACATGCTTTAACCACTAGGTGTCCCTTTCTATCAGCTGTGCACCTTTATGGTGTAAATGCAGCCTATCTACCGATTGGATCAAATATAAAAGTGAGCCGAATTAGTGTTGATACTGCAAGGAGACGTATTGTGTGAAAAGAAATGTAAGATGTTGTTTAATGGCTGATATATTTATGATCCACGTCACGTTTTCAGTTCCTCATGTTTGTCTTCTCATCAGGGCTATAAATACAGAACTACGGCAGATATGTAATATGTAATGCAGCCGAACCGTGTATTACAATGCCGTTATGTGATGACTTTCAAAGAGAAAAGCAAGAGCACTCGGAATAAGGTATTATTATTATTTTGGTCTGTTTCCGGTATTTGTTAATGACGATGTGCTCTGAGATGTGAGACTGGAATTGCACAGGGGAAAATAACATAGGCTATCTTTAGATGCGGATTGTGTTAAACTAATACGTTTGCGCTGTGGACCAACACTATACATTGACGGGGAAGGGGGGTAGCAATACAGATAACACCATTAAACAGTTACACAACATAACAGACATAATGTCGATAGCAGCGTCCCTAGCAACCACCTTGGTAACAATGAAAACGTCGCCATTTCCTGAAGTAATCTTCGTAATAACTAGCAGACTAAAGATCATGTGCATCCACTGCACACATCGTCTGAAATAACAACTCATATCTCTCGCATCACATGACATCAACACGCATTTTAAAGCCAAAGTAACTTAAAATAGTTATTTTACACCGGGAATAAAACGAAGATCGGCCATGTTTTCTTTTTCTGCAGTGAGAAATGTGAAGATCACGTGACATAGACGCCAGCCATTGGAATGAATGGTGAACAAAAACGTAGGGATCTTACAATTTCAGAGAAGTTTTTGTAGAAATACTACGTCCTGCGTTGTGGACCAACGTAGTTATTACACGTTTTTTTGTGAAACTGGGTTGGGGTATCTGGCTTGATGATTGTCTCTCTTTTAAACGTCATGTCAATAACCTGCTTAGAGAGCTGAGGGTGAGGCTAGGGTTCTTCTCCAGGAACAAGTCCTGCTTCTCCTTGAGGCCAGGAAGAGGCTCTGTGACCTTTGACCTGTGCTGGACTCTGGGGATCTGGTCTATATGAAAGCACCGGCCCATTGGCTGGTCAGTTAGATGCTGCGTATCACAGCGCTCTGAGATGTGTGACAGCCTGTAAAGCATTAACCCTTCACTGCACCCTGTATGCCAAGGCAGGTTTACCATCACTCTCTGTACGGAGGCTCAGTCTCTGGGACACTTTTATTTATAAAGCCATGCTGGGCAAACTCCCGTATTACGTCTGCTCTCTGGGAAAGCAGAAAGTTGCGGCAGCTGTTGTCTGAGATCAGGATGTGGTCTGAGATCAGGATGTGGTCTGAGATCAGGATGTGGTCTGAGAGCAGGATGTGGTCTGAGATCAGGATGTGGTCTGAGATCAGGATGTGGTCTGAGATCAGGATGTGGTCTGAGATCAGGATGTGGTCTGAGATCAGGATGTGGTCTGAGATCAGGATGTGGTCTGAGAGCAGGATGTGGTCTGAGATCAGGATGTGGTCTGAGATCAGGATGTGGTCTGAGATCAGGATGTGGTCTGAGATCAGGATGTGGTCTGAGATCAGGATGTGGTCTTGTGAGATGAGCCGAGAGGGAGGACTGTCTCAGGTGAGACGGCTTGTATGTGGCAGCTCCACTTGCTGGAACAGCCTGCAGTCCAGATTGAAATTGAGCGATGGTAATTCTCTGAATGTTTTGAAGGCCCGTCTGCACGAGATGCTTTCTGACGCTACGGGTGTGTGTACGTGTGGTGGATATGTAAATATCATGGCCTCTATTGTTTGTTTTTATGTTGTTTCTATGTTTCATGTGGAACTCAACTGATGCAGGTCTCCCTGTCAAAGAGATCCATGATCTCAAGGGACCTATCTGTCTGAATGAAGGTTTGAAATGAAATGAACACCTGAGCCGTGACATCATCACACCTGAGCGTGACATCATCACACCTGAGCGTGACATCATCACACCTGAGCGTGACATCATCACACCTGAGCCGTGAAATCATCACACCTGAGCCGTGACATCATCACACCTGAGCGTGACATCATCACACCTGTGCGGGACATCATCACACCTGAGCGTGACATCATCACACCTGTGCGGGACATCATCACACCTGAGCGTGAAATCATCACACCTGAGCCGTGACATCATCACACCTGAGCGTGACATCATCACACCTGTGCGGGACATCATCACACCTGAGCGTGACATCATCACACCTGTGCGGGACATCATCACACCTGAGCGTGACATCATCACACCTGAGCGTGACATCATCACACCTGAGCGTGACATCATCACACCTGAGCGTGACATCATCAGGTGAGTGCTTACCTGTGAAGCTGTCGGGACAGTCGCAGCGCTGCAGGTCGACGCAGGTTCCTCCGTTCTGACAGACCGAGGTCTCCTCGTCACACACGTCCACTGGGAGGGATAGTATTAATGACATCATTAATAATGCTAACTTAATGCTAATATAATGTTAACATAGTGCTAACTTAATGCTAACTCAACCTATAAGAACCCACTGTGACACAGACGTTACAGGACTTTTAAATGTTCTGGAAAGTTCTTTATATAGCTTTAGCGTTTATGAAGTCCCTAACTGACACATACTGTCTGGAGGGCCATGAGCCAGGTCATGTGATTTAGTGTTCCCATGACAACATGTCCAAGATGTCCATGGGCCAGGTCATGTGATTTAGTGTTCCCATGACAACATGTCCAATATGTCCATGGGCCAGGTCATGTGATTTAGTGTTCCCATGACAACATGCCCAAGATGTCTATGGGCCAGGTCATGTGATTTAGTGTTCCCATGACAACATGCCCAAGATGTCCATGGGCCGGGTCATGTGATTTAGTGTTCCCATGACAACATGTCCAAGATGTCCATGGGCCAGGTCATGTGATTGAGTGTTCCCATGACAACATGCCCAAGATGTCCATGGGCCGGGTCATGTGATTTAGTGTTCCCATGACAACATGTCCAAGATGTCCATGGGCCATGTCATGTGATTTAGTGTTCCCATGACAACATGCCCAAGATGTCCATGGGCCAGGTCATGTGATTTAGTGTTCCCATGACAACATGTCCAAGATGTCCATGGGCTAGGTCATGTGATTTAGTGTTCTCATGACAACATGTCCAATATGTCCATGGGCCAGGTCATGTGATTGAGTGTTCCCATGACAACATGTCCAATATGTCCATGGGCCAGGTCATGTGATTGAGTGTTCCCATGACAACATGTCCAACACATGTTTCAGAACTAGCTACTTTTCAAAAGATTGTTTTTTCTTGCTAAAGGTCAAATTCAATTATATATAACCTATTTAAGAATTATAATGCTTACATACCATGTCATTTATTACATTCAACTTGTTGTGAAAACATTTCTTGGTCAAATGTATCTGAAAAAAAATAAGATAAATATCGCTGTGACATATGCACGATTAGAGCTATTATGATCTGCTCAGTTTATTTAGCTGATTCAATTATATTTAGTTAATATATTTCTATATTTCTCCGTTCAGAGAATGCTAAAACAAAATTAAAACAAAAAATCACCCTCATTAATGAAGTTATTAATAAGTGTCGCGACAGCAGGAAACAAACAAAGTCGCTGAGAGGCTGAGGCCGGGCCTGTTTGATATTGTATGACACGCTAAAAAAGTACTTGCTGAGATCAAAAGCTCTGTTTCGTAGTATTGTAGTTTAATGACAAAAAACTCGGTGATCAGACATTTGTTATAATAATCAAAGCAATCGTAAATCTTGCGGTCAACAAAAAAGTACAACGGCCCTGTGTCACCCTCTCTTCCACACACACACCTCACGCAGGTGAACAGGATTATAATGAGTGCCGCCCGTACCCATGTGACCCAAGCTAACCAATCAATACAGATCAAACACATATCTTATATTAAAACATAAAGGATTACTAAACATGTTTCATGGCTCCTACAATAAGCGTTACTTTACCATTAACGCCCAATGTGTCACTTTTCAGATGGTTGACACTAGGGGGGGTTACTTGTCAGAAATGTGTTCTATGTGGTCTTAATAGTCTAAATTATTTTCCCCTTAATTATCCTGAAGGTAGAAATGGGTTCTTATGGGTTAATGCTAACATAATGCTAACATATTGCTAACATAATGCTAACATTGCTAACATAATGCTAATATAATACTAACTTAATGCTAACATAATGATGACTGATCTGCATGTAGGGAGGGCCGGCCCTGCCTATTGTTTACATAATGCTAACATAACTTAATGCTAACTTAATGTTAATATGATGCTAACATAGTGCTACCTTTATGCTAGCATAATGCTAACACTGTGAATATGGCTTGCCTGAACAGACGGTGGCACCCCCCCTCCAGGTGTATCCAGGTGGACAGGTGTCACAGCGCCGCCCAGTGGCTCCACCTCGACACTGACACACCCCCGAGGTGGAGCAGTGGCGGGAGGAGGCTCCCTGAGGGTGGCACCCGCACTCTGATGGGGGAGAGAAGGGTGAGTAAATGACACTCTGACGTGTGTGTGTGTGTGTGTGCGTGTACGTGTGTGAGGGTGTGTGTGTGTATGTGTGTGTGCATGTGTGTGTGTGTGGTACTGACCCTCACACACGTTCTCGTCCTGCAGGCTGAGGGAGGGGTTCCTGTAGAACCCCGGCCTGCAGTGCTGGCAGCTCTGACCCCGGGTGTTGTGTCTGCAGCTCACACACGTCACAACGTTGATGAAATCGATGTAGCTGCATCGGTTAGAGTGAGCGTTACACTCACAGTCTGAGGGAACACACAAACACACACACACACACACACACACACACACACACACACACACAGGTCACCTGGAGAGTGAGATGTTTTAATTAAACACAGCTGGTTTTCCCCGCCCCTCAGGTGAGAGACAGACAGGTGAGAGACAGACAGGTGAGAGACAGACAGGTGAGAGACAGACAGGTGAGAGACAGACAGGTGAGAGACAGACAGGTGAGAGACTGATAGGTGAGAGACAGACAGGTGAGAGACTGATAGGTGAGAGACAGACAGGTGAGAGACAGACAGGTGAGAGAGAGACAGGTGAGAGACAGACATGTGAGAGACTGATAGGTGAGAGACAGACAGGTGAGAGACTGATAGGTGAAAGACACACAGGTGAGAGACTGATAGGTGAGAGACAGAAAGGTGAGAGACTGATAGGTGAGAGACACACAGGTGAGAGACAGACAGGTGAGAGACTGATAGGTGAAAGACACACAGGTGAGAGACTGATAGGTGAGAGACAGACAGGTGAGAGACTGATAGGTGAAAGACACACAGGTGAGAGACTGATAGGTGAGAGACAGACAGGTGAGAGACAGACAGGTGAGAGACAGACAGGTGAGAGACAGACAGGTGAGAGACTGATAGGTGAAAGACACACAGGTGAGAGACAGACAGGTGAGAGACAGACAGGTGAGAGACTGATAGGTGAAAGACACACAGGTGAGAGACTGATAGGTGAGAGACAGACAGGTGAGAGACAGACAGGTGAGAGACAGACAGGTGAGAGACTGATAGGTGAAAGACACACAGGTGAGAGACAGACAGGTGAGAGACAGACAGGTGAGAGACTGATAGGTGAGAGACAGACAGGTGAGAGACACACAGGTGAGAGACAGACAGGTGAGAGGGGAGTGGTTTCTCTGGTGGGGAGTGGTCTCTCAGAGGGGAGTGGTCTCCCAGAGGGGAGTGGTCTCTCAGTGGGAGTGGTCTCTCAGAGGGGAGTGGTCTCTCAGTGGGAGTGGTCTCTGGAGGGGAAGGGTCTCTCAGTGGGAGTGGTCTCTCAGTGGGAGTGGTCTCTGGAGGGGAAGGGTCTCTCAGTGGGAGTGGTCTCTCAGTGGGAGTGGTCTCTGGAGGGGAGTGGTCTCTCAGTGGGGAGTGGTCTCTCAGTGGGGAAGGGTCTCTCAGTGGGAGTGGTCTCTCAGTGGGGAGTGGTCTCTCAGTGGGAGTGGTCTCTCAGTGGGGAAGGGTCTCTCAGTGGGAGTGGTCTCTCAGTGGGGAGTGGTCTCTCAGTGGGAGTGGTCTCTCAGTGGGAGTGGTCTCTCAGTGGGAGTGGTCTCTCATGCGCACCCCTCAGAATTTTTATGCCACCTAATTTTTCTTAATCCTTAAAGGGGCTACTTTCAGAACCTGCAGGGACCCTTCCCCTCCAGAGAGACCACTCCCCACTGAGAGACCACTCCCCACTGAGAGACCCTTCCCCACTGAGAGACCCTCTTTGAGAACCTGCAGGGACTGACCAAACGTGTGTCTGACCGACTACCTTTTCATTTTGTAAAGTGCATCGTGAATATTCACAATCACTTTTTTTCTAAGTGTTTATCTTTGGATAGTATTGGGTACCAAGCTGATGATGTTGGTGACCGGGGCTCGGCAGTTAGTTGACAGTTGGTTGCCGTTGGTTACCTGGTACCTGGCTACCTGCAGATGGCAGTCTCCCACTGCTTTCTTTGGGAACAATCTCAAGGATTTTCTTAGTAAGTATTATTAATAATTATTATTAACTATTATTAAGATGTACCTAATAGTCACATACAAGTAATTCTTCAACAAAAGGTATACAGCAATCACATCTGTAATCTTGACTAAGTAGTGTTGGTAGCTAGCTGAGTCGATAGCTAGCTGAGTCGGTAGCTAGCTGAGTCGGTAGCTAGCTGAGTCGGTAGCTAGCTGAGTCGGTAGCTAGCTGAGTCGGTAGCTAGCTGAGCCGGTAGCTAGCTGAGTCGGTAGCTAGCTGATGTTTTTCTTTATTTTCAGTTTGATTACTCGTACTAACCATAGGAAAAGGAAACATTGTATACTTCATCATTTGGTCCTCCTCAGAGTGTTGGTAGCTATCTAATGTTTCTAATTTCTTTATTCAGGCTGATTACTTCCTAAACTGCTGACAATGGGAAAAGGAAACATTGTAACACAGCTGAAGTGCCTCTCAAGAGGATTAGATCGATAACATGTATTTGACATGTCTCAACTCCTGAGTATGGTAATTGTATCATGCTCGACAAATGCAAGGGGGGGCAAGCGAGAAGCGATGGTATCTACACAGTGTTCGCGAAACAGCCACCTCACCGTACCGCATGAAGGATGTTTGTGACCAAATACCATTGACGTTAGGAGGCTTGCCTTTGGATAAAACTGGCTATCATCAATACTGCTACAAAACCTTCACAGGGAAATTGGATCGTTTAAAAGGGTCAGAGGCTTCTACATCTGGTGAATCATCGCCATCAAGAAAGGACTCCCTACGCCATCCCAAACGTCTCTCAAGTCAAACTGAAGGGGCTCGGCGATCCTTCTGGTTCCCAAATCAGTGTATCTTCTGTGACAACCAAGTTCAAGGGGAAGACTGAAGAGCTGAACCAGTTTCAGGGTTGGAAACACAAAGAATCAGCCTGGAAAGTTATCGAACCTAGGGCGCAGGAATTGAAGAAAGAGGATCTTTATGGCAAGGTGCAGGGCAAGGACCTCTTGCTATGGAAGCTCAGTATCATCCAATATGCAGAGATCACTTCAACAATGAGTCCCGGAACCATGAGCGTGGAAGGAAGAGAGGACACAAGGCAGCAGACGACATTGACAGCCCGGAAAATGGCAGCACATGACAAGTCCTATTGTGTACTAAAGGATTACATTCTCAGGAATGTGGCTGAACCCAAAGGAGGCGTCCAGCTAAGGTCCATGTGCAGCTCGTGCAGGAACACCTGGAAGGTGAAGGTTTTCCTAACCCTGAATACCGCAGTGAGACATTGGCCAGACGTTTACAAGGAGACAAAGACGTATCTCGTGAACTCACATTCTCAGAGGTACCACACCATGGTTGTCTTGAGTTGAACCTTATATACAGCTCCAGCATTACTGTAGATGAAGCCGTTACATGTGCGTACACACGTGGAACATCTGACCAGCTGCGAGAAGCAGCACTCGCCCTCAATGCTCACATCAAAGAGTCAGAGGAGCTCCGTGGCCCCGACGGCACAGCAGCTGGACGCTGAGAGGATGAGCTGCTCCCAGAGCATCTCGTACACTTCCTGAGCTCAGTGGTGACTGGGACACTTGATGAAGAAAAGTGTGAGAAGACGCAGAGGCTGGTCCATTCGATTACACAAGATGTGTGTCAAGCAGCAACTGACAGCCAGTGGAAACTCCCAAAGCACTTCCTCCTGTGTGCCACGGCACCTCTATCCAAGCAAACCGGTGAGTGGTCAGCTAACCTGTTGCTTATGAGGTCCTACATCGTCATCGCTCAACTCTGCTTCATACAGGCATCTGATATTGATAACAAAAACATTTGTTTATCTTTACAGCTCACAGCCATCCTCTCACGACTAGGACACTCAGAGACATATGACTTCAGTGTGGAACTTGAGACAGCCGTGGCCAAGGCTTTGATGAGATGAGACCAGCCCGACCCCTCAAATCATCGCTGGCGAGGGAAACCCTGTTTGTCACGGCGAGTGGGACGACCTGAACAGAATCACCTCCAACGCTCATGGTTCAGATGTGGTAACCAGCGCCGGGGGAATCATGATTCAAGAAGTGAAGGAGAGCCATGTGAGCACCAAGACAAGGACGCTTCCTCTCTATGACAGGTCATCCAAGATGAGAAGCCTTGAGATCACGCCTCCCGAGACGCTGCACCCCTCCTGCTGAGAACCAAGTGTACATGATGCCTCAGTGTGTCAGTGCGACGCCCACCTCCTCAGCAGATGGCTGAGCAGCCAGGGCAAGCATTTGGTGGTTTGATTTCAAGCACAGGGAAAGCGCCTCCTAGGAAGTCTGGAGGAAACCTCCACCAGGCTGTCACATGGGGGTACAGGTCCAGTGTGGTGAGGACACCTCCACCAGGCTGTCACATGGGGGTACAGGTCCAGTGTGGTGAGGACACCTCCACCAGGCTGTCACATGGGGGTACAGGTCCAGTGTGGTGAGGACACCTCCACCAGGCTGTCACATGGGGGTACAGGTCCAGTGTGGTGAGGACACCTCCACCAGGCTGTCACATGGGGGTACAGGTCCAGTGTGGTGAGGACACCTCCACCAGGCTGTCACATGGGGGCACAGGTCCAGTGTGGTGAGGACACCTCCACCAGGCTGTCACATGGGGGTACAGGTCCAGTGTGGTGAGGACACCTCCATCAGGCTGTCACATGGGGGTACAGGTCCAGTGTGGTGAGGACACCTCCACCAGGCTGTCACATGGGGGTACAGGTCCAGTGTGGTGAGGACACCTCCACCAGGCTGTCACATGGGGGTACAGGTCCAGTGTGGTGAGGACACCTCCACCAGGCTGTCACATGGGGGTACAGGTCCAGTGTGGTGAGGACACCTCCACCAGGCTGTCACATGGGGGTACAGGTCCAGTGTGGTGAGGACACCTCCACCAGGCTGTCACATGGGGGTACAGGTCCAGTGTGGTGAGGACACCTCCACCAGGCTGTCACATGGGGGTACAGGTCCAGTGTGGTGAGGACACCTCCACCAGGCTGTCACATGGGGGTACAGGTCCAGTGTGGTGAGGACACCTCCATCAGGCTGTCACATGGGGGTACAGGTCCAGTGTGGTGAGGACACCTCCACCAGGCTGTCACATGGGGGTACAGGTCCAGTGTGGTGAGGACACCTCCACCAGGCTGTCACATGGGGGTACAGGTCCAGTGTGGTGAGGACACCTCCACCAGGCTGTCACATGGGGGTACAGGTCCAGTGTGGTCAGGACACCTCCACCAGGCTGTCACATGGGGGTACAGGTCCAGTGTGGTGAGGACACCTCCACCAGGCTGTCACATGGGGGTACAGGTCCAGTGTGGTGAGGACACCTCCACCAGGCTGTCACATGGGGGTACAGGTCCAGTGTGGTGAGGACACCTGACACAGACATCCTGATGATCCTCCTCTACCATGCCAGCAGGATCAACCTCTCCATCGACCTTGACCACGGCTCTGGCAAACATCGCACACTGATAAATGTGACAGAACTGTCGGAATCACTGGGCCCTGACTACTGTAGCACTCTGCTGGGATTCTACGTCTTCACTGGGGAGGACTGCACCAGCGCTTTAAAGGCAAAGGCAAGGTGAAGAAGCTGGAGAAGACTCCTAAACTCCACAACGCTTTCAGGCAGCTTGGTGCAGACTGGACGGTCCCTGATGAGCTTCAAGAGGAGATGGAGAGCTTCACATGCATTATGTGGCCGAGCACGGGTCACATCAGTTGACACAGTACGGGTGAAAATGATGAGAAAGATGGTCGGCGCTGACAAAGTCCTGGACTCTAAGTCAACAGTAGACCTGGAACGCCTGCCTCCCCCCAAGGTCTGTCTCATTCCACATGTCCAGCGAGCCAACTACAGAGTGGCCTTCTACAAGAGAGCAGACGAGGCAATAATCGAGAGCCGAAAAGCACATGATCCAGGCATGGGCCGGGAGGAGACAGGAGACGAGGAGGTGGTGGACCCGTCCTCCCTCCTTCTCTTGTTGAGGTACTGGCTCAGAGAGCAGAGTCCGAAGAGCACGCAGCTCTTGACAAGGTGACCGATTACGCCAACAATAACTTGTCTGTGGGTGAAGTGGATGGAGAGTACGAGCATGAGGATGAAGAGCTGGAGATGGAAGCAATTGAATTAGAAGATCTCTTCCGTGACGATGAGGATGATGAGTAGTTTAGGTCAGCAAGTTGGTAGTGACATGAAAAGGTAAATGTATTCATTGTTCAAGTTGTAATTATATCACACTTTACATAATCTTTCATGTTGGATTTTGGTGCAATAAAGAGTTAAAAATAAACCCAACAACATTTTATTGAATCATTTCATTTCATTTAAAGGATTAGAGAAAAACTGATTGTGAACATATATTCACCATATGTGTTGAAAAGGTAGTCGGTCATACACACATGTTTGGTCATTTCTTGCTGTTTTTGTCCAGAAATAAAGTCAAAATGTTGTCAAATGTCAACAATAACCATCCCATTGAATTCCTAGGATCAAAATTGTGTGGGAAAATGTATTAATTTCGCTCTGTAAGTCGTCTACTTCAAAAGTTATGCCTACATTCTACATTACATTCTATTTTCATGTTTCGATGTGTGGGTTAGGTGCTATAAAGGGCTAAAACTAGCCTTTGGGACATTATTTCAGCTTGGTACCCAATATAATCTTAAAATAAATACTTGGAGGATTGAAAAAAAACTGATTGTCAACAAATATTCACTCTATGCGTTTGAAAAATAAAAAAGTAGTTGGTCAGACACACATCTTTTGCATTTTTTGACAAAATGTTGTCAAATGTCAAAAATAACCATTCCATTGAATTCCTAGGGTCAGAATCGTATGGAAAAATGTATTCATTTGTCTCTGTATGTTGTTTACTTCACAGGTTATGCCTCTTGCTACATCAAATTGTAATGTTTCGGTTTTGGGTTAGGTGCAATAAAGGGTTAACATGGAGCCTTTCGGACACTGCTTCAGCTTGGCACCTGGCAGGTTCTGAAAGCAGACACTTTAAGGATTAAGAAAAATCAGGTGGCATAAAAATTCCGAGGGGTGCGCGTGGACCCCTATTTCCATCTAGACTATATGTAAAGAGTGTTGTTCTCCTTATAGGGGGTCCGGTGGTCTCTTGGGAGGGGAAGGGTCTCCTCATAAGGGGGTCTGGGGGTCTGGGGGTCCGGGGGTCTTACCCTGGAAGGTGACGTAGGCGATCTTGGACAGCTGGCTAAACCTGGGTCCTCCTGGGATCAGAATCTTCTGGGTGGCTTTGGACAGAGTTTATGGGAATATGTATTTTGTTTATGTTTTGGAACTACAGTTACTACAGATACTACTGATACTACTACTTCTACCTTTACTAGTACTCATGTTGATACTTGTACTATTACGTACACTAATACAAATACTGCTGGTACTAAAGTTGCTGTTGTACCTTTTTTCTCGTAGCCTTTGTCCTCTTTTGTTTCCTCTGTCTCCTTTCCTTGTTTTGTTTCCTCTTTTGTTTCCTCTTTAGTTTCCTCTCTTGTTTCCTCTCTTGTTTCCTCTCTTGTTTCCTCTCTTGCCTCGGTTACTGCGGTTGAACAGAAATGGTTTTAAAGTACGAATCAAAGTTTATTTGAGGTTCAAGTAAAGGATGCATTTCAGACTTTCCTTCAGTCTGTTGCTGCTAGTTGTCCTCCAACACAAACCCAGAGCTACATGTCACCTGACAGCACAGGGTGTGTGGGGGCCTGTGGGGTGGGTTCACATTTCAGTCTGAAGGCTGCTTTACACTAACTGATACCTGCTTGACTTCAATGATCTGTCACAGCAGCTATCTCTAACTGATGACATGATACAGCTTCCACGTGATGTGGACAAGACATTCCCAGTTCAAGTTAAAACGTGCTGTTGGTTTCTTAAAACAGATCAGGAATAAAGCTCAACTATGTGAGAGTGAATCAGAAAGACTCTGGATGTGCAGCTAGTGTTGTAGATCATCTATACACCATGTCTTTGTGCATGTACCTTGCTCCTGGTTCTGCTCTGCGGATTCATCCAGTTCAGAGTCTCTCTTCTCCTCTGACTCTGGACCTCCTGCTGGTCCACCAGCAGCTGCATCCTGTCCTTTCCTTCCTTCCATCTGAGCAGCTGAAGCATCTGCTCCTGGATCATCTACGACTTTGGGAGGATTGGTTCTAGAATCTGGACCAGGACTAATGTTATCCGATGCAAATGATTCTATTCCACCAACTCCGGCTTCCTTTATTTTTAGACCTGCAGAAAAAGAATCCACTCCAGGATCGGCTGGGTTTGATCCAGGTTCATCCACAGATGCACGGGAATCATCTCCATCGTTCCCTGGATCATCGACAGCCACTGGTCCAGAATCTTGTCCCATATCTTCTCCAGAAAGAGGAGGAGGGAAGCTGAAGTCCACTGGGGCCAAGTCGCTTGTAGGGTCATACGGTTCTGTGATGGGGGAGCTAGGTTCTAGTGAAGCATCACCTCTTCCTTCAGAAGGAGGCAACAGCGGTTCTACAGGGGCGTCAGGAGGGGGTATATCCAGTGGTGGTAAATCCGGAGGGGGTGCATTATCTGAAGCTACATCCGCAGGAGGTACACCTGGAGGAGGACCATCATCAGAAGGTACATCTGGAGGAGGTACATCAGGAAGTGTTACATCTGTAGGTGGTAGATCAGGAGAAGGAATATCAAGAGTTGATACATCAAGGGGAGATGCATCGATCAGAACAGCTGGAGTCCTCGAGGAGGGCTCTTCTGGGGGGACATTCGGAGAAGGAACATCCGGAGTAGGAACATCAAGAGATGGTACACCAGGTGATCCATCAGGAGGAGGTACATAAGTAGGTGGTACGTCAGGAGGTGGTACATCAGGAGGTCCATCAAGAGTTGGTACATCAGGAGGTACATCGGGAGGTACATCGGGAGGTACGTCGGGAGGTACATCGGGAGGTACGTCAGGAGGTACATCGGGAGTTATGTTAGGAGGTGGTACATCAGGAGGTAGATCGGGAGGTACATCAGGAGGTACATCAGGAGTTATGTTAGGAGGTGGTACATCAGGAGGTAGATCGGGAGGTACATCAGGAGGTACATCAGGAGTTATGTTAGGAGGTGGTACATCAGGAGGTAGATCGGGAGGTACATCAGGAGGTACATCAGGAGTTATGTTAGGAGGTGGTACATCAGGAGGTAGATCGGGAGGTACATCAGGAGGTACATCAGGAGTTATGTTAGGAGGTGGTACATCAAAGGTTGGTAGATCAGGAATTACATCAGGAAGAGGTTCATTAGGACTTGGTTGATCAGGAGCTACATAAGGAGGGACATCAGAAGGAGGTACTGCAGGGGAAGTTGTTTCAGCTCCTGCTCGTTGGGTAGGTGGAGATCCATTGAACTGATTGGTTGGATCCAACCCAATGGATGAAGTTTCTCCAGATGAAGCACCATCTCTACACGGAAGAATGTCTGGGATAGTTGCTGTTGTTGGTGGTGGTGCTCCGGTTGATGTTGTAGGCCCATCAGAAGGTAAGGTAGTACCAGTGCCAGAGAGGGTGGAGTCTGTGTTGTCTGGTGTGGAGGTGGAGTCAGAGGGCGGAGTCACTGGGTCAGAAATAGACACCTCAGAGTCAGTACTGCGGCCTGGGATAGTGGGGCTGTTGGGGCTGGTGGGACTGGATGGGCTAATACTGTTACCAGGAGTTGTGGAGTCTTTGTCGAGAGCTGTATCCGCTGAAGGCTTTGCTGTACTGCTAAAGTCTGTAGTACTAACAACAGTACAAACTGTAGTACCAGAGGTAGAGTCTACACCAGCTTCAGAAAAGTCCACAGTATCACTTGTACTAATGTAGTATGTGCTAGGGTCAGTATTGGTCATAGTAGCAGTACTCCATGATTCAGTGGTAGTATCGCTAAGAGTACTTGTTTCTGCAATACTCCACAATTCACTGTTAGTACCACTAAGAGTACTTCTTTCTGCAATATTCCATGATGCACTGGTAGTACTACTAAGCGTACTAGTTTTTGCAATACTCCAGGATTCAATGGTGGTATCACTAAGAGTACTTGTTTCTGCAGTACTCCATGTGTCAATGGTAGTATCACTAAGAGTACTTGTTTCTGCAGTACTCCAGGATTCAGTGGTAGTATCACTAAGAGTACTTGTTTCTGCAGTACTCCAGGATTCAGTGGTAGTATCACTAAGAGTACTTGTTTCTGCAGTACTCCAGGATTCAGTGGTAGTATCACTAAGAGTACTTGTTTCTGCAGTACTCCAGGATTCAGTGGTAGTATCACTAAGAGTACTTGTTTCTGCAGTACTCCATGTGTCAGTGGTAGTATCAGTAAGAGTACTGACTTCCTCTGTACTCCATGTATCAGTGGTAGTATCAGTAAGAGTACTTGCTGTAATTGTAGAAGATAATGTGTACATTGATATAGTTGTAGAACTGTCTGTAGATGATGGAAGGTCAGTAGTGGAAGGACTGGTAGTAGAGGTAGTATTTTCAGTTACATCGATGTCAGTAGTTGTAGTACTGTCAGAAGGTGTAGTACTGTCAGTAGGTGTAGTACTGTCAGAAGGTGTAGTACTGTCAGTAGGTGTAGTACTGTCAAAAGGTGTAGTACTGTCAGTAGTTGTAGTCGCGGTATCGGTCACTCCACCTGATGACGGTCTGTTAGAGTCACCGGCCGCTGTCAGAGAAGGAGAGTTACGTCTCTTTAGTGAAACTCAGCTGTGTGTTCTCTACAGAAACACTGCAGAACATCAAACTGAGGAACTACACTACTGAACCCAGACCACCAGGAACACTGAGGGTACTGAACCCAGACCACCAGGAACATTGAGGGTACTGAACCCAGACCACCAGGAACACTGAGGGTACTGGACCCAGACCACCAGGAACGCTGAGGGTACTGGACTCAGACCACCAGGAGCACTGAGGGTACTGGATCCCCGACCACCAGGAACACTGAGGGTACTGGACCCAGACCACCAGGAACGCTGAGGGTACTGGACCCAGACCACCAGGAACGCTGAGGGTACTGGACTCAGACCACCAGGAGCACTGAGGGTACTGGATCCCCGACCACCAGGAACACTGAGGGTACTGGACCCAGACCACCAGGAACACTGAGGGTACTGGACCCAGACCACCAGGAACACTGAGGGTACTGGACTCAGACCACCAGGAACGCTGAGGGTACTGGACCCAGACCACCAGGAACACTGAGGCTACTGGACCCAGACCACCAGGAACACTGAGGGTACTGGACCCAGACCACCAGGAACACAGAGGGTACTGGACCCAGAGCACCAGGAACACTGAGGCTACTGGACCCAGACCACCAGGAACACTGAGGGTACTGGACCCAGACCACCAGGAACACTGAGGGTACTGGACTACAGTACTCTTTAAACATTCTGTGTCTGAGGTTCTCTAAATGTCCTTATCTTTGCTCTTCATTTTACCATTGTGTGTTTTCTGAAGCTTCTGTAGCTGAGAGGCTTAAGGGATTACACACTAAGTGATGGCAGGAGAACACAAACCATCTGTCAGGTTACCGCCCTCCCTCCCAGAAAACAAACCAACTGACTAACCAACTGACTAACTGACTAACAAACCAACTGACTAACCAACTGACTAACTAACTAACCAACTGACTAACTGACTAACTAACTAACTGACTAACTGACTAACTAACTGACAAACCAACCAACCAACCGACCGACCGACCGACCGACCGACTCACTAACTAACTAACTAACTAACTAACTAACTAACTAACTGACAACTAACTGACAAACCAACCAACCAACAAACCAACCAACCAACCAACCGACCGACTAACTAACTAACTAACTAACTGACAACTAACTGACTAACTGACAAACCAACCAACCAACCAACCAACTAACTAACTAACTAACTAACTGACTAACTGAAAACTGACAAACTAATCAACTGACTAACCAACTGAATAACTGACTGACTAACTAACTAACTGACTAACTGACTAACTAACTGACAAACCAACCAACCAACCGACCGACCGACCGACCGACTCACTAACTAACTAACTAACTAACTGACAACTAACTGACAAACCAACCAACCAACAAACCAACCAACCAACCAACCAACCGACCGACTAACTAACTAACTAACTGACAACTAACTGACTAACTGACAAACCAACCAACCAACCAACCAACTAACTAACTAACTAACTAACTGACTAACTGAAAACTGACAAACTAATCAACTGACTAACCAACTGAATAACTGACTGACTAACTAACTAACTGACTAACTGACTAACTAACTGACAAACCAACCAACCAACCGACCGACCGACCGACCGACTCACTAACTAACTAACTAACTAACTGACAACTAACTGACAAACCAACAAACCAACCAACCAACCAACCGACCGACTAACTAACCAACTAACTGACAACTAACTGACTAACTGACAAACCAACCAACCAACCAACCAACTAACTAACTAACTAACTAACTAACTAACTGACTAACTGACAAACCAACCAACCAACAAACCAACCAACAAACCAACCAACCAACCAACCAACCAACCGACCGACCGACCGACCAACTAACTAACTAACTGACTAACTGACTAACTAACTGACTAACTGACAAACCAACCAACAAACCAACCAACCAACCAACCAACAAACCAACCAACCAACAAACCAACCAACCATCCAACCGACCAACCAACCAACCAACCAACCAACCGACTGACCAACTAACTAACTAACTAACTAACTAACTAACTAACTAACTGACAAACCAACCAACCAACAAACCAACCAACCAACCAACCAACCAACCAACCAACCAACCAACCAACCAACCAACCAACCAACCAACCAACCGACCATCCAACCGACCGACCGACCGACCGACTAACTAACTGACTAACTGACTAACTGACTGACTAACTGACAAACCAACCAACCAACCAACCAACCAACCAACCAACCAACCAACTAACTAACTAACTGACTAACTAACTGACTAACTGACTAACTAACTAACTAACTAACTGACTAACTGACAAACCAACCAACCAACAAACCAACCAACCAACCAACCAACCAACCAACCAACCAACCAACCAACCAACCAACCAACCAACCAACCAACCAACCAACCAACCAACCAACCAACCAATCAACCAACCATCTAACCAACCAACTAACGAACTAACTAACTGACTAACTAACTGACTAACTGACAAACCAACCAACCAACAAACCAACCAACCAACCATCGAACCAACCAACTAACCAACTGACTAACCAACTAACTAACTGACTGACTGACTGACTAACTAACCAACGCACTAGCTCTTCTTTCTGTTTTCATGTGATTGTGACAGTGCTCTGTAGCAGAGGGAATGTGTAACTAACAAAGTTGTAAGAGATGTTCATCCCATGATGCAACACTGGATGGTACGGAGATGGGGATTCAACATGTCACACAGGTGAGCAGACAGACAGGCACAAAGGCGAGAGAAACATGACTTACTGGCTGCAGTTTGTGACGCTTCACCTGTCAAAAACACACAGTAAAAATACACTTCAGTAAATGCATCCAGGTACATTGTGGTGTGTTCAGGTACGTTGTGGTGTGTTCAGGTACGTTGTGGTGTGTTCAGGTACGTTGTGGTGTGTTCAGGTAGGTCGTGGTGTGTTCAGGTGCATTCTGGTGTGTTCAGGTAGGTCGTGGTGTGTTCAGGTGCATTGTGGTGTGTTCAGGTAGGTCGTGGTGTGTTCAGGTGCATTGTGATGTGTTCAGGTGCATTGTGATGTGTTCAGGTACGTTGTGGAGTGTTCAGGTAGGTCGTGGTGTGTTCAGGTGCATTGTGATGTGTTCAGGTACGTTGTGGTGTGTTCAGGGCAAGGCAAGTTTATTTATATAGCACTTTTCAGCATGCGACAATTCAAAGTGCTTTACAAAACAAATTAAAATGCTTTTTAGGAATAAATACAGTACAAACACATTATATAAAGGCATTTTACAACAGGCATTCAAAAGCAAAGATAATAAAGTACACACACCAGGTATGCACTACATGTTAAAATGGCATACTGGAGTGCGAATATGAGCAGCACAATTCAGGTAGGTCGTGGTGTGTTCAGGTAGGTCGTGGTGTGTTCAGGTACATTGTGATGTGTTCAGGTACATTGTGGTGTGTTCAGGTACATTGTGATGTGTTCAGGTACATTGTGATGTGTTCAGGTACATTGTAGTGTGTTCAGGTAGGTCATGGTGTGTTCAGGTACATTGTGATGTGTTCAGGTACATCGTGGTGTGTTCAGGTAGGTCGTGATGTGTTCAGGTACATTGTGATGTGTTCAGGCAGGTCGTGGTGTGTTCAGGTACGTACAGTGGTTGGCTGTGCCTCGGGGCAGTGGCAGGTAGGACCCCGGCCTCCAGGACTGGAACCCTCGGCTGCAGCGCTGACAGTCCTGACCACTGGTGTTGTGATCGCAGTCACACTGCAGTGTGGCATCACGCAACACACACTGAGACGCGTGCAGGTTACACACACACCTGCAACACACACACACACACACACACACACACACACACACGCACACACGCACACACACACACACACACTCAGTTCAGCAGTGTGTCAGTAGGTATAGTTGCAGTCAGTGTGTATGTGTGTGTGTGTGTGTGTGTGTAGCTGTGTATGTGTGTGTACAGCAGAAGTCCTGAAGAAAGGCGGACCCGATCTTCTGAAGCACATCCATGCCCTGCTTCTCAACATCTGGGAAGAAGAGGAAGTCCCTGCTCAGCTTAGGGATGCCTTAATTGTTTCCATATTTAAGAAGGGAGACGGGCAGACCACCATAGGGAAAGCCCTAGCTCGGGTGTTGGCCAACAGACTCCCCCCCTGTCAGAAAGCATCTTCCTCAGTCTCAGAGTGGATCTCGCCCAAACAGAGGCACTACGGACATGATTTTCACTACTCGCCAACTGCAAGAGAAATGCCGGGAACAAAACCATTATTGATGGCCTTCATCGACCTCACCGAAGCCTTCGACGCAGTGAGCCGTCAGGCCCTCTGGCCGCTATTCTCCATCTTTGTTGCTGCTATCCTACATCTCACAAGCAAGCATCTGCCCCAGGCAAGGGTGCCGGAAGCGGGGGGGCCAGGGGGCCATTGCCCCCCCAACTTTTCAGCCCTGTCCCACATTTTCGCAGCAGCAGCAGATTATTATTATTTTTTTTCAGTCAGTATTTCAAACAGATTAAACAATAACAAATAAAAAATAACAAATGTGAAAAACAGAATACCGTATTGTTGTAATACAGTATTTATCCACATTCATGGTAATATTTGTATTTTCAACAAAAAAAACTAAAAAAGTCTTCATATTATTAATAATAATAATAAATCATATGTGTCCGAAAGGGAGTAGGAGGAAGCACATGCTTATTAATTCCCACCCCTTACTTGATCAATGATTGTCCTTTAAATCATTATGCAAGTTATTCCTACTTAGATTTACATTTATACAACATCAGGAGGACGCGTCCCCAGCTGACCCAGAGAGCCACGCAGGTTCTGGTCCAGGCTCTCGTCACCTCACTAGACTACTGCAGCTCCCTCCTGCTGGTCTGCCTGCATGTGCCATCCGACCTCTCTCACCCAGAATGCAGCGGCTCCTCTGGTCTCCAACCTTCCTGAATGTTCCCACACCACTCCGCTCCTCCACTCCCTCCGCTGGCTTCCGGTAACTGCTAGAATCCACTTCAAGACCCTGGTACCTGCGTACCATGCTGCGAATGGATCTGGCCCTTCCTATATCCAGGACATGGTTAAACCGTGCACCCCAGCACGTGCACTCCGCTCTGCATCAGCCAGACGGCTCGCTGCACCCTCGCTGCGAGGGGGACCCAAGTTCCCATCAGCAGAAACACGTGGGTTTGCTGTCCTGGCTCCAAGATGGTGGAATGAGCTCCCATTGACATCAGGAAGCAGAAAGCTCACACACCTTCCAGACTGAAGCTCATCTCTCTCGACTCCACCTCGAGGATAGAACTTCTAACAAAGCACTTATATACTAACAAAGCACTTATATACTAACAAAGCACTTATATACTAACAAAGCTCTTATAGACTAACACAGCTCTTATATACTAACAAAGCACTTATATACTAACAAAGGACTTATATACTAACAAAGCACTTATAGACTAACACAGCTCTTATATACTAACAAAGCACTTATATACTAACAAAGCACTGATATACTAACAAAGCACTTATATACTAACAAAGGACTGGCTCCTCTAAAGCCTGTTGAGTAGCACTTGAAATGTTTAGCTCTATGAAATCTGATGGACTTTATGATTCTGTTTTCTTCAAGGTTGTGTCTTCCTGGTCGAATGTACTTATTGTAAGGCGCTTTGGATAAAAGCGTCAGCTAAATGCAATGTAATGTTATACATACATATACAATCATTTCTCATCTTCAATCACCTTTCTTCATTCTCATATTTTTCCAAAAAAGTGTTTCTGTACATCCTTTTAAACTGAATTATGCTAGTGCTTTGTTTTAACTCCCGCTCCAAACCATTCCATAAAATCACCCCACAGATTGTGTTGAGAGCTTCATAGTATGTTGAATACTTAAAACGAAAGTTAGCTTAAAATAAAATATAATCAATTATATTCTTGTATAACCAACCAATGAAAATGCTTCATATGTTAGGTTTTTCTATATTTACAGCATCAACAAAACACAAGTGGTTTGTTAAGTTGAGTGTAAGACCTATAATGATTTATGCCTTACTCTCTGATAAGAGCGTAGGCAGTTTCTTCAGTCTCCTCTCACAGCAGGGAGGGGGGCTCCGGACTTAAGGAGAAACACCTTGAGGCCTCAAAAGGTGGTTATGTCATAGCCGAGAATAATATTTTTTAAGTCCTACAGGGGTCATGTCCTTTTTACACAAACATGGGAAGGTGTGTTTTATGCCATAAGCTATTGAATATATCTGGTCATGTCCAGCCCTGTACATCAGAGGCCATGCGCAGTTTGTTTCATTGGTTGGGTATGAAGGAGGTGTTTATGAGGGTTTCTAGCCTGTTTTTTGAGCATAAAGGGACGGGCTTTTTGGAGAGAGTGAGAGAGAGAGGGGGAAACCCCTGGTATACTCTCTCCTGGTAAGCTCTGTCCTTCAGAGCTGGGTTAATAGCTCTCGGTAAGGTTCTCTAAAACTTGGTAAATATCTCTTGATTTTCTTCTTTGAAAGCTGAGTGAATTTCTTTGTTTGCTGAGTGGAATGATTTGATGGGAGATGTGTTTGTGAGTATTAGTACCCGCCACCTGTGAGGACCTTGCTCCGAATTCATGCGGATAGAAATGGGTTTTTGAATGTTAGTACCCGTCATCTGTGATGGAGAAAAGGTATGGAATCGATGTGAATTGATTTGGTGAATGAAAAGTTGAATGTGCTTTTTATTATCACTGGTCTTTTTATGAGGAAATGCCTCTAAATTCTATCGGGAGATTTTAAATGTCACAACTGAATTGGGCAGTTGAAGTGAAACATTTTGGTAATAAATGTAAGACTGTGAATTAGAGTTTCATATTAGACCATGATCACAGCATCATTTTGTTTAGTATAATTATAATGTTGTAAAGAGAGAAGGTAAAAACCCTGTATTAGTTTGGACCTATTTCTCTTCAAATAAACTGATCCCACCTTTTGGACTGGGACAACTTAAAGGACATCTGCGCTCTCCTCTCCTGCTTCAAAGGGGAGACTGCACCCTGCCACACACACGTTTAGGTAGAGTCACACCTCATTACTGATATCAAAATCCTTCGGGATCGCTTAAACAGATTAAAAAGAGTTGTCTGAATTTAAACAGCAGTTAGTTGAACCTGGTTCTTCTGGAGTTAATAGAGGTGAGATCTTGCTGACGTTGGTGGATCTGAGCCAAGCAGTAAACTTACAGAGACTCAATAACTTCGGTCAGGTCAATTAGTAGGTCAGAGTCATTTACCGGAATAAATTATTAGGACCTCACCCACTCTCAAAAATTGTTATACTCATACTTCTCAGAGTTGTTCTGACCTCGAGTTGTTTAAAATGTAGATTTCCTCTCAAATTATACCCCCCCTCTCTGTCTATGAACAATGTTTTTAATTTCCTAGGAAGTAGATTATGTCTCTGTACATGATTTGTGCCGTTTTAAATGTAACCAGATCAATGAACTTCAATATGTGTGACTTCAAAAATAATACATTAGTGTGTTCAAGATATCCAACATTATTGATAACTCTTATAGCCCTTTTTTGTAATGTGCATAATGGCTGTAGGTTGGTTTTGTACGTGTTTCCCCAAATCTCCACACAGTAAATCAGATATGTCAATATTAGTGTGTTATATAGAGTATACAATGAGTTATAGCCTAGAATGTATCTGGCTTTTCCCAATATTGCAAATATTGCTTTTACACGAGTGATGTGAGGTTTCCAGCTGATGTTGTGCTCTAAAACCACACCAAGGAACTTCATGTCATATACTCTTTCTATGTCTATGTTTTCTTGTATTAATTGTATCTGTGGATTTGTTTTATGTTTTCTAAATAACATAATCTTTGTTTTGCTTATATTTAATGATAATTTGTTTGTGTCAAACCAATGTTTTATTTTAATCATTTCTGCTGTTATCACTTCCATTAGCTCTTCCAAATGTTCACCGGAACAAAAAATATTAGTGTCATCTGCAAATAAAATACATTTAATATATTTGATACTCTGAAAATGTCGTTGATGTATATTATGAACAGCTTTGGACCCAACACGGACCCCTGAGGTACTCCACAAGTTATGTTCATGTATTCTTATTTATGTTCACCAATTTCAACAAATTGTTGTCTGTTGCTTAAATGATCTCTCAGCCAGTTTAATCCCATGCTCTGATGCCGTTCCAGTTTATCAGTAACATATTGTGTCAAATGCTTTTTGTAAGTCTATAAATATTCCCACTGCTTGTTTTGTATTGTCCATGCAGTTTTCTATTTCCTCACTGAATGCCATTAGTGCCAGAGACGCTGATCTGTCTTTCCTGAATCCATATTGACTGTCGTCCAAAAGCTGACGTGTTTCCATGAAACTGTGCCGCGGAAAACTGCACAAATCCCGTTTCAATGATTCCCCTCTACTCTAAAGTTGCATCTAAAACGTGATCTGATCTCGCTGTGTATACTTTGTTATTTTTGATTGTGATATTCAGTCTCCTAGCTACAGACATGTTTGCAGCTTGTAAAGGGAAGACGACAGCTCTCCCCACTCTGCTGTTCATCAGCGCCCGCTGACATGATGAATGTAAGGTGTTTAGTAATCATAGATAACACGGCAGGGTCCGTTACAGTTTGTTTTCATCTGATTTCAAATAAGCAAAGTCTTGGCTTTCAGAATATTAAACTTGTAACGGCAAATTCAGATGATATATACAGCTTTGAAGCTTTGACATGATGACAAGCGGAGAACGGAGTAGCTTAACGTCACAGCAGGCGTAACAACAGCCGGTGTTCCTCGTGAGGGCAGTAATCCAAACGAAAATATCTTCCCTCCGAAGTATTTTGATACTTTGCTAATAACCAATCATGATGAGAAATGATGGACTCCAGAGAAGAGAAAACTTTAAAGGCCTTTTTCTCAAAATGGTGACTCTGTAACAGTCATTATATAATGTGACATATTTTGCTTAATATCTGGAGAACAAAAACAATCCTGATATCATTAAAAAGCTAGGAATCAAAACGTGTCTTCGGGTCAATGCACCGATCTCGATGGAGCAGGTCACTTTGCATTCGGTAAAATAAAGCAGGCAGACATAACAGGAAGAATATGTACATTTTAACCCAATCAAACAGGACATTGTCACACCATTCAAATGTATCCATGTAAATTACAACCAATAAAAAAGCTTAGATTTGTTTATTTGTTGCGTTGTTGACTTTATTTGTTACGTTATTCTGTGTGTCCGCCGTTAACCTAGAGATAATATACACACCTGCAAACATGTCAGAAGAACCAGCGCAGACGAAAACTAAATACAGTCAATCTAAACTTAAATGTAACAACTGGAAGGTCACATGCTGACATCCACACCTCCGGAGCCGGACCTTCTTCAGCCAGAACCAGCGCAGCAGATGAACCCGAAAGCAGCAGCTCTGCGGCCGCAGAAACGGTCAAAACCGTTGCCGCCGCCGCCGTGGAACCGAAACAGGCTGGTTCCGACTGCATGGAGGTTTGTTGTCGGGACATTGAGGCGGGTAAAGCTGTATAGCGAACTATCCGGAAAAAGGAGACCGCTAGTAGATTATTTGAGCAAAGAGAAGGTACATCAACGCAGAATGGTACAAAAACAGAGAGGGTTCGTTCTTTGCAAAACCACTAAACGATAAACTGCGACGTTAACAACCTCATGATGACCTCATGTTTTAACTTCAGGATCAAACCTGTGTTCAGTCTAGAAAAAGGTAAATGTGTGCATTTTATTTAGTGCTGTCAAAATTATCACGGCGGTAATTAATTCTTTGAATTAATTGCGTTAATATATTTAACGCATTTAACGCATGTGCAGAATGGCCCGCCCCATACGTGCCACCAGTGGCAGCGCCAGGGTTTGGCTGGGGCAGGCTACACCCATACCAAGACATGGCTCAGCCCCACCATGAGACATGATATTAAAGTAAGCAAAATAAAGTCTGCCAACTCGCGGAGTAAATTGCACAGACAGCAGTTAGTCAGACTGATTTCAGTTGCCACGGTTTTGAAAACTGTTGTCACGGAGTGATCGACTTCTCAATAGAACATCTTTGATAACGGCGTGGTGTTGTTGCAGGAAGTCCCGACGCAGAATACTTTTGCTGTAGTTCAGGGCAGAGCCATATAATAGTAATAATATGGCTCTGGTACAGGGCTGCACATAACTGGTACGCAGGTTATGGCGTAATCTGAAATGCGTCCCGTCACTTGTGTCACAAAGCGCATTTGCGTACCGACGTACTTGTGAAGCTTTTCCAGAAGGCGGTTCGATCCCCGGACGACAGAGACGGTCTCCGTGTGCACAGACAGGCTGCTGTTAACGTCGGTCTGTACAACGGAACTGAGCCAAAACTACGCCAACCGGCTGCGGAGGGAGACTCCCCCCCTTCACTGGAGAACTGCGCTACAACAGCTGATCACAACGTTCACTCTCTGTGGTCACGAAGTACTCCACTAGCCTCTGTCGACTTTCTGAAGTACTCCCCGTTGATAGAAATCAACACGTAATGAATTCAGACCCCACGGTTTGATGACTGATAGGTGTGTGGGCTGTCTTTCATTTGGACACGCAGAACAATGTTATAATAAACATAGATACTGTGTTAAATGGATATATCCGCCTTCTTTCATTTATCTTTCCATTCCAACAATATACAGAAAGAAATGGCATATTTTGGACATAGTTCGCTGTGATTAATCTGATTAAAAATGTTAATCGTTTGACAGCCCTAATTTTATTATAAAGTTGTGTATATTTACAGACTATTGCAAAAACTAAAAAGCTTATAAACATCAGGTTTAAAACTAAAAGAGCTTTAAAAAATGTAACACAATTAAAGATGTTTGGAGTTTTACATTTTTTGTCAAAGAGATGCTGATTTGAAACCGTTGTTACAAACAGTTACGGCACTTCCTGTTTCTGCCGGAGAGAGGGGAAGGCCGTCCCAAAGCTTGCTGCTGTGTTTACTCCCTCCATCTGACAGGAGGGAGCCTCGTGTGTCACTCCACGGAGTTCACTCCGTCACGGAGGGGGAGTGTGTAGGGGTAGGGCGTGGTTTGGTATTGGGCCATACACACGCACTTTTTGGCCCCCCCCATTTCTAAAATGAATCCGGCGCGCCTGGCCCCAGGGAGTCAACATCATGTACAGAACTGACGGCCAACTCCTCAACATCAACCGTTTCAGGGCTAAAGGTCAAACCACCACCATATCGATCATGGAGCTGCAGTATGCGGACGACAATGCCCTTGTAGCCCTCTCGGAAGAGGACCTACAGAGTATCCTATCAGCCTTTGCGAAAGCATTCAAACAGCACGGTCTAGCCATCAGCATAAAAAAGACCCAAACCCTCCACCAACCAGCAGCACGCCTGTCCTGCCGGTCCAGCTGTGGTGCTCCCACTCTTCTGTGTGGGTCAGAGGCCTGGACCACGTCCAGCAGGCACTTAAAGGCACTTGAGGCATCAGAGAATCCTCAGCATTAGCCGGAGGATTGGCGCACTAACACCAGCGTCCTGGAGGAGGCGGACATTCCCACCATCACTGCCACCATTGCCCAAAACCAGCTCAGATGGACTGGCCACGTTATCCGCATGCCTGACTCTCGCCTCCCAAAGCAAGTCCTTTCTTCCCAGCTTGCTAAAGGGACACGGGCCCCTGGAGGCCAGAAGAAGAGGTACAAAGATGACACAAAAACAAACCTAAAGAAGTGCCACATAGACCTGAACGCTTGGGAGGACATGGCAACAGACAGGCGACCTGGAGACACCTTGTCCGTGAGGGTGCTGCACTATACAATGACGACCTCTGCCATGCTGCACAGCGCAGACTCAGGAAGGAGAGAGCAACCACCACACAGGTCCAACCCAAACCCTCCACCACTACATTCCCCTGTCCACACTGCACAAGAGTAATCAGGTCCAGAATCGGCCTCTACGCCCACCTGAAGACCCACAAGGACCAAGAAGGAGGACAGTCATACTCCACTACGAGTGACAGCCGATGATGATGTGTGTGTGTGTGTGTGTGTGTGTGTGTGTGTGTGTGTGTGTGTGTGTGTGGGTGTAGCTGTGTCTGTGTGTGAGTGTGTGTGTATGTCTGTGTGTGTGTTTGTGTGTGTGTGTGTGTGTGTGTGTGTGTGTGTGTGGCAGTGTCTGTGTGTGAGTGTGTGTGGCAGTGTGTGTGTGTGTGTGTGTGGCAGTGTGTGTGGCAGTGTATGTATGTGTGTGTGTCTGTGTGTGTGTGTTGCAGGTGTGTGTGTGTGTGAGTGTGTGTGTATGTATGTGTGTGTTTGTGTGTGTGTGTTGCAGGTATGTGTGTGAGTGTGTGTGTGGCAGTGTCTGTGTGTGAGTGTGTGTGGTAGTGTGTGTGGCAGTGTGTGTGTGTGGCAGTGTGTGTGGCAGTGTGTGTGTGTGGCAGTGTGAGTGTGTGTGTGGCAGTGTCTGTGTGTGAGTGTGTGTGGTAGTGTGTGTGGCAGTGTGTGTGTGTGTGGCAGTGTGTGTGGCAGTGTGTGTGGCAGTGTGTGTGTGTGGCAGTGTGAGTGTGTGTGTGGCAGTGTCTGTGTGTGAGTGTGTGTGGCAGTGAGTGTGTGTGGCAGTGTGTGTGTGTTACCTGGCAGGTACGTCAATCAGAGTTCCCGTTAGAATATTTTTTCTCCGGTCAACATGTCCGTTAAAGTTTAAATCTTCCGCTCAAAGGTCTTCTTTGTTATTTATTGAGCTTTAAAACAAATTGAAATGATTCGATATTAAACAAACTAATTATAGTAGATTAACTACATTATTCAAAAGCGTTCAGTAACTTACAATAGCACGGGAATAATAAACGGAGCGCTCTCTCCCTCTCCTGACAGCCCGTCAGTCTCATGCAGCTCGCGGATCAGTTATGAGTGACCCGACAGTAACACCAAACATATCTATAACTAGTTACGGTTTGAGAGGTAACTAAAATAGCTACGTGTGATATTCTAATCTGAAGTGTGTGTTTTGTCCGCTCACCGCTGCATGTGATCATGCAGAGGTGTGTGTCGACTCGTCAGCAGCAGCTGATCTCTCTCTCCTGTCAGATCAGACTCACGTTTCTGTCCATATGGATCAGATCCAGCTAGTTCTAGATAATGATAGACTACCTGCTTATTAAAAGACACCTAAACAATAAGTGTCGCTACAGATGTAGCACCTCATTTCAGACTCCAGCTTACAGCTTCCTGCCTAAGACCAGCATCGAGGAATGTTAAGCCCTCCCACTATTTTCCAAGAGGGCGTTGCCAGATTTTCAATTTCAGGTTTTAACCAGGAGATGGCGCTTCATTCACAAACACAGAAAGACACGTTTCATGGACTGTCAGTTGTGTTTTGAAGAGCATTTGAACACATCAATATTTTAGATCAACTAAAGTATATCTAATCTTGTAATTCAATAATATATAGTCTTTATATATTAAATAATCATAATAATGTAAATGTTTACATTACACTTCTTTATTTGTTATGCTCATACGTTTACGTTTACCTTTACAATCGTTTGCTTTAATATGCAGTATATGTTTTGTATATTGTTGTGTTTGCTTCCTCCTGCTCCCTTTCGGACACATACTGTATGATTTATTATTATTATTAATATGAAGATATTATTAAGATAATATGTTACTTTATTGATTGAACATGTTAGTTTAGAGCGTGCTGTCCCACGGTAATCCAGAAGGCTCACATTCCGACCGTTAAACAATAGGTGCTTTCACACCGTCGACAGTGTGATTTGCATAGAGGGAGCTCTGTGGCTGAACGGCCAGCGATTAGGTGTGGCGCATTTATCATCGGTGATCAGAGCTCACTGCCTGCCGTCAGATTTCATTTAAAAAACAGGTCTGAGTTTAAGACTATTTCTGCGCTCATAAAGAATGATAAGAATAATGCGCATTGAACTGGTTTCATTCATTAGTGAGTTTATTTACACTAGAACAGCCAATCGGGTCAATGTGTGATGTGTGTTGTGTGTGTGCAATGAGAGCTGTGGTTGATGGGCCATTAGGTGTGTAAATACACAGCTGAGAGCTGCCGTTTCATTCAGACTGTTTAAAAAACTGTAACAACGGACTATTTTTCTGAGCGGATACATGTCAATTTAAATCAATACATACAACTATTTTTTAAATCAATAAAAACATTTTCTAAATCCATAGAAGCATTTCAATTAATATTGGGAGTCATGTCGTTACTTTGTTGAGAATGTGGCCGTGTGATAAGCGGGATCATTTGCAGCGACTTGTTCCTTATGGGGAAAATAACACCCTTCATGCAGATCAAGATCCTGATCTGCCGACGAGGCTCCATTAAAATATAAATATGTTTAGTGAATTACTGAGTTTAGGCACGTTAATAACGTTTGAATAGTTGAATACAGTGTATTCATATGTGTCAGTGATTTCATATCAATTCGGCAAACATAAACAGACATGATCGTGGTGAAGATGATGATTAAATTAGGATTACAAATCGAGAGCCGGGCTGCATTTCCTCCCGTTCGTTTTTTTCGACTAAACAACATTATTTTGTTGAAAAAACATGGTGATGTTTTGTAAATGATTACAGGTCTCTTATTTAGCACAGAGTATGATATCTGTGACATATGGATCTGAACAAAGTTCCGCTGTACATCCAGCGTACTGTGTCTGACTTTATTTCACATGAGCTCCAGTGTGGAACCCCACTGCACCCCCTGGTGGATCAATGATCCATTGCAGCTGGCTTCATTATAATTACATGTATTTATCATGGGGGGGGGTCTCAAGTCAAGCTGGAGGTTTTCCCTTGAGCGAGGGCAGATCCCGTACCAATCACGGCCCTCGCGTTTCAAACTGTCTGAAATGAAGCGCTACATCTGTATGCAACCGGGTGAGGCCACAAAGTATAGAGCAGCATTATGCATTTGTTTACATGCCCACCGGAACCCAGAGGCATTACCAACAGATCAACGCACAATCAACCCATACAGGACATCTCTTTCTCCACATTAAGTGTTAGACATTAGAATTGACTATTCTTGTCTGTCACATAAGTGGCGCAAGTTGCGCAACTGATGCAGTATTGCGCTAAGGGGAAATATATTTTGACCGGAGAGATTTAGATTTGCCGATCTTCAGCATATTTTACCGGTCGCAGTCCGGTAATTACCGGCTAACGGGAACTCTGACGTCGATGTTGGACACAGCGTAGAAGTACCAGTACCTCCCAGTGTGTGTGTGTGTGTGTGTTCCCTTAAAGCTGATGCTTAGCCGTGTGGAGAAGGAGTTGCTATGTGTTCCCCTAAGTGTTCTGTGCTGCTTAGCCCCGATATATTTGATTCCCTGTCTTATGTAATATAATTTGTGGAACCAAATAAAGTGTGTGTGTGTGTGTGTGTGTGTGTGTGTGTTACCTGGCAGGTACGTCGATGTTGGACACAGCGTAGAAGTACTTCAACAGGTTGTCTCTCTGGACGTATGTCCCTCCCAGTGCCGGGCGCAGCAGCCTCAGCCTCAGGTTGGTGAAGCTGAAGAACTCTCTGAGTCCCTGCATCGTCTCCATGCGCGTCCACAGGCCGGCCATGTTGATCAGCTTCGGACCGGCGAAGACCCCGAAACGAGAACGGACCTCGAACACCACCTGCTTCTCCTCCTATTGGTCGATACTGAGGTCAGTAAACATGGTCTCTAAGAAATATGTATGTACAAATTGTATATATCCTCAGGTATGTATACTCAGGTATGTATCCTCAGGTATGTATCCTCAGGTATGTATCCTCAGGTATGTATCCTCAGGCAGTGTTGTAGTCCTAGTCACCAATTCACGAGTCCAAGTCACTCTCGAGTCACCACTCTTCGAGTCCGAGTCCAAGTCCGAGTCACGCAAGGAGTGTCCGAGTCATCATTACCTGTGTTCGAGTCCGAGTCCAAGTCAGAGTCACCTAAGAAGAGTCCGAGTCAAGTCCGAGTCTTCATGTATTAACCTTGGTGGATATATGTGTTGAAATGTAGCTGCTCCTCTACATTGCTTTTATCCTGTCATGTTATACTAATCTGTCTGTTAACTGCTGTGAAGCCAGTTCGGCTACTGTTGTAATAGGTGCTCTACAGATATAAAGCTTATTACTAATATTAATATTATTATAATTATTGTAAATTACCTTTAATATGTCAAACTATATTTAAAATGAGTTACCTTTTAGAGAAGTGATTATATTTGTATGCCAATATTTTCCTATGGTAAAGTTTTCGTCTTGCACTTTTATTTTGATAGTAATAATGTCGGGACTCTTATTTTGAAGGAACTTTTACCGGAAGTCAATGGACGACGTAAACACACATGTATAATGACGGATAGATGACGAAAAAATTAACTTATAAAACGGACAAGTCAAATCAAGCAATCTGATTGGTTCTTAGCCGTGATATAATGAGCGTATATCACGGGTAGAATTGTAGTTACTTTTCACAAGTCAGTATCCCTCTGCGTCTGAGAAAAGCTACAACCAACTAACAAAGCTTGAGATGGAAACATGTAAGGGATAATGTGCAGCAAGGACTTATTGACCGTTGTTAAGGACGCTCACATCTGCAGAAAGAAGTCCGGTCAATTTAACTGTATACAGTTGGGCTGAAAAGCAAACTGCATGTAGTTTGCTTTTCAAACTGGGACAAGAAAACAGCGGAGAAGTAACAGGGCAGAAACTCTCCTTTTTATGCAGCGGTCCAGACATAGACTGTTACGCTTGCGTGAAGCAGGTAGGACTCAAATGCAGAATTTAACGAAAAGCGAGCTTTATTAAATAATATAAAGCTGTGGCAAAAAAGGCAGTATCCAAAATATCCAAAATATCCAAAAACAACGAGCAGCACAAGGAACACAGACCGTGGAATAACATGGAGGGGAAACAATGAACCGACATGGAACACAGGGGAAGACTAAATACACAGAAGGGTAATCACAGAACAAGACACAGCTGGGCAGGCAGGGGAGGAGAAACACAAGGACGACAGGTGAACACAATCGGGTAATCAGGGAGGGAAACAGACAGAAAGCAGACGGGCAGGAAACGGGGGTGAACACTTTACACAATAAGACAGG
Source organism: Champsocephalus esox (assembly GCA_036324585.1). Lineage (NCBI taxonomy): Eukaryota > Metazoa > Chordata > Actinopteri > Perciformes > Channichthyidae > Champsocephalus > Champsocephalus esox. The sequence goes on from CM070487.1 coordinate 48,646,147, forward strand.
AAACCCAAAGACAAGAAAAACACCAACACAGACAAAACTACAAAGAACCCCCCCTCAAGGGACGGATCCCAGACGTCCCAAAAAAAAAGGTCCAGCAGGGTGGGTGGAGGGGGACCGTAGGGAGGACACATAACTAGAGCCAAGAAAGGGTGGGTGGAGGGGGTCTGGAGGACGGGTCTCGGGCAGACGGCCCGGGGGAAAGGCAGAGACCAAGGAGGGGGTCTCGGGCGGAAGGCCCGGGGGCAAGGCAGAGACCAAGGACGAGGTCTCGGGCGGAAGGCCCAGGGGCAAGACAGAGACCAAGGAGGGGGTCTCGGGCGGAAGGCCCGGGGGCAAGACAGAGACCAAGGAGGGGGTCTCGGGTGGACGGCCTGGGGGCAAGGCAAAGACGACGGGACCTCCAACGAGACAGGACAAGAAGCTGGCAGGACCCCGGCAGGAGAGCAGACGGCGGGACCTCCAACGGGACAGGACAAAGGGTTGGCAGGACCCCCGGCAGAGGAGTAGTCGACGGAGCCTCCAACGGGACAGGACATGGAGTTGGCAGGACCCCCAGCGGAACCTCCAACGGACCAGGACATTGGGTAGGGAATTAAGATGTGACTCGAGAGGGGAACTAGAGAGGGAACTCCAGAGGGGACTAGAGGAGAGACTAGAGGAGGAACAAGAGGAGGGACTAGAGGAGGAATTAGAGGAGGGAACTCGAGAGGGGACTTGAGAGGGGAACTTGAGAGGGGACTCAAGGAGGGACTAGAGGAGGGACTGAAGGAGGGACTAGAGCAGGGACTAAAGGAGTGACTAGAGGAGGGACCTCGAGAGGGGACTGGAGAGGGGAATCGAGAAGTGACTAGAGGAGGGACTAGAGATGGGACTAGGGAATTGACTAGAGGCGGGACTTGAGTAGGGACTAGAGATGGAACTCGAGAGGTGACTCGAGAGGGGACTCGAGAGGGAACTGGAGATTGGACTAGAGAAGGGACTAGAGAAGGGACTTGGGAAGGGACTAGAGAAGGGACTTGGGAAGGGACTAGAGGAGGGACTAGAGGAGGGGCTCGGGAAGGGACCAGGACTGGGGCCGGAACCATGGCTGCTGGGGCCAGAACTGGGGCTGTAACCATGGTTGCTAAGGCCGGAACCAGGGCCGGAACCATGGCCGCTGGGGCCAGAACTGGGGCCGGAACCATGGCTGCTGGGACCGGCACTGGAGCCGGAGCCGCTGGAGTACGGGCTGGAATCCTGGCCTTGCATCTTCCAGAGACCTTTTGGAGGCTCCGTGGACCTCCAAACGCCAGACGGGTTCCTGAGAAAAGGTCTGAGGTTGGAACTGGAGCCACTGGAACCGGAACAGAGGCCTGGACCATGGCTGTGTGGGCCAGGTAATCGAGCAAGGAAACATAGCTCTGCGGGCCGGTACTGGTGCATGGATCCATGGCTGTGGAAAGCGGAACTGAACCCGGGATCATGGCTGTTGGAGCACGGGCTGGAATCCTGGCCCTGCGTCTCCTAGAGGCTTCTTGTAGACTCTGTGGACCTTCAACAGGACAGTAGTCTGATCCCAGGAAAGGGTTAGAAGCTTGTGACAATTCTTCAGGGCTACTTGTAAAGGTTTGTAGCCACTCAGGCAACAAGCTCCTGAGCCAGGGCTTGCGAGCAACCTCCCGGCGTGCCTCCTTCAAAGCAGCCTCTTTACCCCGTCTAGATGAGGCGTTCTTCCAGGTGTAAAAAATGTACTCCAGAGAATACCCAAGACATTCTGCCTGTGGGGCCAACACATTAAAATCTGCTGAGTCCAAATTTGGTCGGTTCATTCTGTTACGCTTGGGTGAAGCAGGTAGGACTCAAATGCAGAATTTAACGAAAAGCGAACTTTATTAAATAATATAAAGCTGTGGCAAAAAAGGCAGTCTCCAAAATATCCAAAATATCCAAAAACAACGAGCAGCACAAGGAACACAGACCGTGGAATAACATGGAGGGGAAACAATGAACCGATATGGAACACAGGGGAAGACTTGCACAAGACTGTGCAAGCTTTTGAGATGATTTGACCAAGTTGTTGTCGATAGTGTGTATTGACTTTGACCGTTTAATCATTGTTGGTGATTTTAACATCCATGTTGACAACCCTGAGGACAGAGGGGCTAAAGAACTGTTTAGTGATCTTGATAGCTATGGACTGACTCAGCATGGCAAGGGTCCGACGCACAATAAGGGGCACACTCTGGACTTAATTGTATCAAAGGGTCTGAACATCTCTAAGCTTGTGGTGACTGATGTCACAGTCTTAAGGAGAACCCAAATGCAGCACTCGAGAAACCAAGGAGAATTGGTAATATACTTTATTGGAGATTCCACTGGATCTGAGGAATACCAACCGGGCAGTTTAACGCACCGGAGGACAGCGGGCAGAAGGTGAGTCAGGGACAGGCAGAGGGTCAGGGAGTCAGCGAGGCGGTCAGCGTGGATACAGGCAGGGTCGGATAACAGGCCAGGCAGGATAGTCGAGGGACAGGCAGGATCATGGAACAGGCAGAGCAGGCAGGTCGGGGACAGGCAGGGTTGGAACCGGGTAGGCAATCTAGTGTTGAACGCGGGAGAGACAAGCATGAGGCAAAGTACAATCTGGCAAAGAGTGTGTGTCAGGCGCGGGTTTAAATACTGGCGGAAGCTAATGGGTGCAGAAGAGAAAGAGAGTGAGCTAACGAGTGTGGAAAACAGGTGAGACAGGTGGATGGTGGAGCAGACTATGACAGTTGCACTCTCTGATCATTCCTGTGTGTTCTTTGAGAGCTCTATTACCGCCCGTACAACGGTTACGAAAGAGGTGACCACTAGATGCACTTCACTGAAAATACAGAGGAAATGTTTGCTCAGATTTGTACTCCCTCACTTGCCCATGCCAACTTCTCAGTAAATGAGCTGGTTGATCATTTTAATTCTAAAATAACAAATGTCATGGATGCCATCGCTCCCATTAAAATAAAGGAAGTATCTGGCAAGAAAAAATCTCCATGTAGAAAAGCCATGACTGTGAGAACAGCAACAACTGAGTGCAGAAAAGCGGAACGCAGGTGGAGAAAAACAAATCTCCAAGTTTTCTATAAAGAGAAAGTCGGTTTCTATAATCAGGAAATAAAAAAGGCACGACAGTCTTTCTTCTCCGACATCATTACCAAAAACAAAAACAACTCACGTGCCTTGTTTGCTACCGTCGACAGACTAACTAACCCCCCAGTGTCGATAGCCTCAGCATTTCTATCCACCAGGGCCTGCAATGACTTGGCCTCCTTATTCACTGACAACATCATGCAGATCAGACAAGCAGTCAGTGCCTCTGCATCAGGTACAGCACATGTACTGTCCCTGTGTCCACCTAAAGTCAATCCAGACATCATGACACACTTCCGTCTGATAAATGCTAAAGACCTGGAAGACATTATCCAACATCTGAAATCCTCCTCCTGTAGCCTCGACATCATCCCGACCGGATGATCAAAACTGTTTTTCATTGCTTGGCCTCAGATATATTACACATCGTAAACAAGTCTCTTCAATCATGTGTATTTCCACAGGCCCTGAAAACTGCAATAATTAAACCGCTCCTAAAAAAGCATAATCTAGACAAAACCATAATGAATAACAGGCCAATATCAAACCTTCCCTTTTTAAGCAAATTTATTGAAAAAGTTAACTGTTTTTAACTGACGGTTTTGATGTGTTTCAGTCGGGCTTTCGACCTAACCGCAGCACTGAGACTGCACTTGTTAAGGTCTTAGATGACATCCATTTGAACACAGACAGTGGCAGAATATCAGTGTTAGTATTATCAGATCTCAGCGCTGCCTTTGATACTGTTGACCACAACATATTGCTAGACCGTCTTGAAAGCTGGGTGGGAGTTTCAGCAACAGCTCTAAACTGGTTTAGCTCCTGCTTGAAGGACAGAACAAACTTTGTCTCAATAAGCAATTACAAATCAACCCTGATAAATAAGTCATGCGGGGTTCCTCTAGGCTCCATCTTAGGACCTTTGCTTTTTAATATTTATATGCTACCTCTGGCTGAAATTATTAAAAAAGAGCGATCAAAGCTATCACATCTATACAGACGACACCCACATTTATTTTAAAATTACACCGGGAGACTGTTCTCCGATTAGAACACTGAGCAAGTGCATTGAGCACATCACTGACTGGATGACTCAGGACTTTCTCCAATTGAACAAACAAAAAACTGAGATCATTGTTTTTGGAGCAAAGTAATCACAGAGCTTCAGTCGGTAGACTACGAAGTAACTCTCAAAGCAAGATATCTGGGTGTAGTGATGGACTCAGACCTGAATTACAACAGTTATTAGGTCTGCATACTACCACCTGAAGAATATATCAAGGATTAAAAAACTAATGTCGCAACAGGATTTAGAAAAAACACTAAACATGGAAAAGCAGCTTTTAGTTATTATGCCCCAACAACTTGGAACAAACTGCCCACCTCGTGCACGTCCGCCGAAACACTTCCTATTTTTAAATCCTGACTAAAAACGCACCTATTTGCCGCTGCTTTTAATTGAGCTGCCCATACTCGCACTGCAGTACGCCTTTTAGTCATGTATTCTGTACCTGTTGCGTTTATGTATTTCATTACCTTTGCTTATTATGCCTGTTTTTAAATGCCTTTTTAATAACAACCTGGAGGAGAAGCTCCTACCGCTGCTCCATAGAGAGTGTTCTGGCATATTGCCCAACCACGCGGTGTGCCAGCTGCTCAGAAGAGGGCCGGAAAGCCCTTCAGAGGGTCAGCAACACAGCCCAGAAGGTCATCGGCTGCTCACTGCCTTCTCTGGAGGAACTCTTCAGCCAGCGTTGCCTCAACAGAGCAGGCAAATTCATGGCAGACGCTTCACCCTGGACACTTCCTGTTTGCTCTTCTGCCCTCCGGTCGACGCTACAGGGCAATTAAATCGAGAACAAACCCACTGAAAAGCAGTTTCTACCCCAGAGCCACACGAGAACTGAACACCGTCAAACGCTGAACTGAACAGTTACAACTTGCAGCTGCACTACTTTTTAATAGTGTATTAACTAATGATCGACATCAGAGATGCAAAATATCATCCCTGTGTTTTTATATTGTAAACTGTATTCAAATAATGTGCGGGCATGTATGCATGTTCGTATGGATGTGTGAGCATATGTGTATGTTAATATTAGGGCTGTCAGTTGATTAAAATAGTTAATCGCAAATTAATCGCACATTTTTGATCTGTTCTAAATTAACCTTAGAGGAATATTTTTCAAGTTTTTAAAACTCTTATCAACATGTGAGCGGACAAATATGCTTTATGCTCATGTTTATTATCATTTGAACAATGACAAATATTCTCATGAATATTAAACACAACAACCTGGAACCTCTTATACAATACAAAGTGTGTGTGTGTGTGTGTGAGATGTCCGCTGTCTGCTTCCTGCATCAAGTCAAGCGCTCGGCGCAGTTGTGGCGAAATGTCGCTCCTCTGTTTTCATTGAAACAGCTCCTTATATCCGTTAGCGCAGCTAGCTAGCACCAGATGCTAACAACAACAATACACGTAATGTCTCTCTCTCGCTCGGCCACACACACACACACCCTCCCGGTCCTCCCGATGGCCAGTCGGTGCCGGTGAGCGTGGAAGTGTGGTCTGCCTCCAGCGGGCGGCAGGAGCGGGCTTTCAGCGTCAGCTTGCAGACGATATTTTAAACTCGATGCGCTCTGAAGCTACGGGGCGGCCGAGGACAAAACATACACATGCGTTAATCGCGTTAAAATAATTAGTGGCGTTAATTATTTTTTTCGTTAACTTGACAGCCCTAGATAATATATATTTATTCGTTTTATGTGGAAATGCACTGCAAGGATTGCTTTTTTAAATGTCGTTGTACCTGGTGCGATGACAATAAAGGAATTCTATTCTATTCTCTATTCTATAATGTATTTGTTCTTAAATGTCGTTTGCTTTGAATCTGTAAAGCACTTTGAATCACCACGTGCTGAAAAGTGCTATATAAATAAAAGTGGAGCAATATTCTCGCCATGCCAAGCAACAGCCTAGAACAACCTCAACCTATACAAGTGACCTCGTGAGCCATGCTGCTGATGCTGGACAGGTTTCAGTGGCTGCACAATAAACGGCAACAAACACATTAATGTGAATAAAGAGCCAGATAATTGATGAACGCTCTCTGTGTAATGTGTTCGCCAGCTGTTAGTGTTGTTTCATAGCAACCACCTCGCACTATGTTTCGTGCAGAAGGCAACGGAGGGACTATTTTATTTTGAACATCATTATTTACTAATAGAAACTATTTCAAGTGTGTATTTTTCTTTCATATTGCCACACTTGGTAACCGTTTTATAAAAGCAATAGCTCACGACAGGCCGTGATCTATGCTCATTATATCACAGCTAAGGGGGTTGAACCACGCCCCCTAGCCGTGATATACTGACCATATACCACGGCCTGTCGTGAGCTATTGCTTAAATATAATAAATAGTTGCATTGGGTTTTTAGCACCTGGCGGATAAGGGCACAAGCTCTTACGTTGGTAATGACGGTTTAAAAGCAAGGGTGATCAATAAACAGATACCAACGGTTAGAGAGTCTGACCATCATTCAGCCGGGACGCTACAATTACGATAGTGAATATTTAAATTCTATCAATAAAGATTAAGCCCCAGAAAGCACATGGCTACTTAGCACATGCAACATGACATAATTCTGCATGCTAAGTAGCCATGTAGCCATTTCGTGTTATCTCTGAATCTTTATGTATTGATTAGATCACGTTACTCTGATGATAGTGTTCAATCAATCAATCAATGTTTATTTATATAGCCCAATATCACAAATGTTACATTTGTCTCAGTGGTCTTCACAGTGTGTACAGAATAAAGTGTTCAACACAGCCTCCATGTCTGAACTTGATCCTTAGAGTGATGTGTTACGGAGCCTTCTCTTCAATATTGTTTCCACATAACGAGCATGTTACGCTGCTCTTTCCCAATATGGAAGCAGAATGTGTGAAAGCATACAGCACGATGCGGGGTGTGTCTCTGGACATCTCTAGACTGGAACAGCGGGCCCAGTCCGTGAACTCGCCTCGCAGGTGCACATGCCAAGATAGAGGACATCAGACTCCAGAGAAAACTTGCTGGAGTCTGAGTCGGAGCGTCAACGTACAAGTCGAGTCATCGTGGGGGGGGAAATTCATGAGTCCGAGTCCAAGTCCTCATACGCAAGAATTCACGAGTCAGAGTCCGAGCCCAAGTCATCGTGCACGAGAATTCACGAGTCCAAGTCCGAATTGCGTCAATCAGTGCGCGACTCCGAGTCAAGTCACGAGTCCCAAAAATCGGCACTCGAGTCAGACTCGAGTCCAAGTCCAGGACATCTCTGTCCTCAGGTATTTATATATCCTCAGGTGTGCATGTACCCTCAGATGTGCATGTACCCTCAGATGTGCATGTACCCTCAGGTGTGCATGTACCCTCAGGTGTGCATGTACCCGCAGGTGTGCATGTACCCTTAGGTATGCATGTACCCTCAGGTGTGCGTGTACCCTCATGTGTGCATGTACCCTCAGGTGTGTGTGTACCCTCAGGTGTGCATGTACCCTCAGGTGTGCATTTACCCTCAGGTGTGCATGTACCCTCAGGTATGCATGTACCCTCAGGTGTGCGTGTACCCTCATGTGTGCATGTACCCTCAGGTGTGTGTGTACCCTCAGGTGTGCATGTACCCTCAGGTGTGCATTTACCCTCAGGTGTGCATGTACCCTCAGGTGTGCTTGTACCCTCAGGTGTGCATGTACCCTCAGGTGTGCGTGTACCCTCAGGTGTGCATGTACCCTCAGGTGTGTATGTACCCTCAGGTGTACCCACAGCTCACCTTGGCTCCGACCCACTTGGAGTACTGCTCGGTGCAGATGACCCGGGTTATGTTGCTCGGCGCTAAATCAGCAACACGTTTAGGAGGCATGCCGAAGGCTTCGAGGCAGTCGTCAGCGTAGAACTGGTACGGCTGCCAGGACACACCTGAGACCATCAGGTAATATTATTATAAACAGGAAGTAAACAATAACAGAAACACACCTGAGACCATCAGGTAATATTATTATAAACAGGATACACTGTTGGCCCTTCATTTCAGTTCCCCATTGTAGCGACCAGGGAGGGGGGGGTTGATATATCCAGTCTTTGTTTGTTTGGTTGTGTTGCGTTATTATGAGTGCTCTCATACTTGTTTGATTCTGAAATTGTATATATTTATATAAGTACATATATATACCCTAACCCTATATATTGTTATTGTCTCATGACACCGCCCTGTGAATGAATCAAAGTAAATAGAAGTGGTCTTGAACACCTGTGTCCTCAGACAGAGGCTGAGCCTCCTGTCATCATTAATGGACGTCTCTTTAAAATGACCGCTCAGAGGAGAGGAGTTCTCCTTTCTCTAACCGCCTGCTGCTTCCCCTCCTCTCTCCTCGGCTCCCCTCCTCGACTCCTCTCTCCTCGGCTCTCCTCCTCTCCTCCTCTCTCCTCGGTTCCCCTCCTCGGCTCCTCTCTCCTCGGCTCTCCTTCTCGACTCCTCTCTCCTCGGCTCCCCTCCTCGACTCCTCTCTCCTCGGTTCCCCTCCTCGGCTCCTCCGCTCGCATCTCCTGTGGGCGGGACTAAGTCTCGAGGAGGGGAGTTGAGCATAGGAGTCGAGGAGGGGAGCCGAGGAGGGGAAATTAGAGAAATGGGAAACGTTCCATCAGCAGCAATATTATTATTATAGACCAACAGTCAGGTGACTTCTCCAGCACCCTAACCCTAACAGGAAGTAAACCAACAGGAAGTACCTCTGTCAGGTGACTTCTACAGCACCCTAACAGGAAGTAAACCAACAGGAAGTACCTCTGTCAGGTGACTTCTCCAGCACCCTAACCCTAACAGGAAGTAAACCAACAGGAAGTACCTCAGTCAGGTGACTTCTCCAGCACCCTAACCCTAACAGGAAGTAAACCAACAGGAAGTACCTCTGTCAGGTGACTTCTCCAGCACCCTAACCCTAACAGGAAGTAAACCAACAGGAAGTACCTCTGTCAGGTGACATCTCCAGCACCCTAACCCTAACAGGAAGTAAACCAACAGGAAGTACCTCTGTCAGGTGACTTCTCCAGCACCCTAACCCTAACAGGAAGTAAACCAACAGGAAGTACCTCTGTCAGGTGACTTCTCCAGCACCATGGTGGTTGGCCTCCCGTACTCAAAGGTCACCACGATGTCGTCCACCAGCTCCAGGCTCTTGTTCCAGGACAGAGTGATGTTGGCCAATAGCGGCTCAGGAAACCTGGACCATGTGACTGTCTGCCAATAGGTGACGAGCCCCCCCCGCTCCCTGTCTCCCATCAGCTGGGGTGGGTGAGACAGGTCCGGGCTGGAGGCGTCGCACTCATCACTGCACAGGTACGGGTTCTCCTGTAACACACACACACACACACACACACACACACACACACACACACACACACAGAAATAACTGTTAACAGATGAAAGGTCTAACCGGCACGACCGTGCTCCTGCAGTTACTGTTTCTGTGCATCAGTGGGATAGTACCGGGAGTACCGGGAGTACTGGGAGTACTGGGAGTACCGGGAGGACTGGGAGTACTGGGAGTACCGGGAGTACTGGGAGTACTGGGAGCACTGGGAGTACTGGGAGTACTGGAGGCTGGGAGTACTGGGAGTACTGGGAGTACTGGAGGCTGGGAGTACTGGGAGTACTGGAGGCTGGGAGTACTGGGAGTACTGGAGGCTGGGAGTACTGGGAGTACTGGGGGCTGTAGTGTGTGGGGGAGGAACTGGGAGGGGGGAGTCGAGCAGCAGAAGGCGTCAGAGAGATTATCAGTTAATCTGAGGTCAGAGGTTAACCCTTTAACAGGATTCACCCGCAGCGTCAGACACACACTCATAGTGACTATTCACACTACACACACTACACACACTACACACACTCCACGCACTACACACACCACACTGCACACACTACACACTACACACTGCACACACTAAACACTACACACACTACACACTGCACACACTATAAACTGCACACACTATACACACTTTTCACTGCACACACTGCACACACTGCACATACTATACACACTACACACACTACACACACTACACACTACACACACTACACACACTACACACACTACACACACTACACACTACACACTACACACACTACACACACACTACACACTACACACTACACACTACACACTGCACACACTATACACACTACACACTACACACACTACACACGACACACTACACACACTACACACTACACACACTACACACTACACACACTACACACTACACACACTACACACACTACACACACTAAACACACTACACACTACACACACTACACACTAAACACACTACACACTACACACACTACACACTAAACACACTACACACTAAACACTACACACACTACACACTAAACACACTACACACTAAACACACTACACACTACACACACTACACACACTACACACTAAACACACTACACACTACACACTACACACTACACACTACACACACTACACACTACACTGCCTCTCCGTAGTTCTTGAGGACCTGGTCTGAACCCTGAGCCCGTGTTTCAGGCCTCAGGCTCCAAAAGGACTTTCCCAGAACAAAGGACCGTATCTTCTAAAAGGGTTAAATTAATAATCCTTGTTCTCAACGTAACGATGGACCTGTGAGCGGGATGCAGAAGAGTCGGAATCAATATCGATGTTTTTATGTTAAAGTAAATTCAGATTGAACACAGTAAAAAACTGTAAATGATGTGTCCGTCCAAAACAAAATAATTAGGCTACTGATAGTGAAAGCACCCTTAATGGTGGGATGGGAGACTAAGGCTTCAGGAATCCAAACTGCAACATATGGGAAGTGCCCTGCATCAAGATTGATGCAAAACAAGTGACCTTTGACCTTTTAGAGGTTTAGCAAAGAAAAACAGTTCTGGGGTCATCTGGGTGGATTTCCATATCTCTGGAACCCATCGGCCGATTGTGATGAGCTCTCTAACCGTCAGAGCCAATAGCATCGAGGGGACGTTCCTCAAATCCATCTAAACATTACCATGGGTGAACGAGTGATGCGTTTCCAGAAGGCCCCGGAAGCGGAAGCTGCGACACACTCTGGTGGCTATCGTAGCAGCTCATGTGAAAGCTCCGGTATTGACATAAATATGACGATGGACACGTTGGATTAACCTTCAGCAGCGTTGTTATCGTTGTAATGCCATTGAACACAACTTCTGATCAGAACACAGCAACAGTCTTATTTTCTGATATACTGTATATATATATATATATATATATATATCTTGTATGTGCAGTTACGATAAGTAATAAGGGTATTTTTACCCTGAGTTCTGTGCTAAGTGCGTTAGCATTCTTTCGCTCAGGGCTCATTTAGACGCTTCTCGTGAGACTTGTGTTTTGTCTTGGTAGAAATGGTTCGTATCGTCCGTTAGCTGAGTTTCTTGCCGCTAATCGGGTATGACACATTCATAGGTTTTTAAATATTAAGAAGCCCTGAGACGCAGTTTCGTGAAGAAAAAACCCCGCAGCCCCATCTACCGGGGGCTCTCGGGCTTAACGGGTTAACATATATAAATATAGAGTACAGCCAGGAGTACACAGTACAGCCAGGAGTACACAGTACAGACAGGAGTACACAGTACAGTCAGGAGTACACAGTACAGCCAGGAGTACACAGTACAGACAGGAGTACACAGTACAGTCAGGAGTACACAGTACAGACAGGAGTACACAGTACAGTCAGGAGTACACAGTACAGTCAGGAGTACACAGTACAGACAGGAGTACACAGTACAGTCAGGAGTACACAGTACAGACAGGAGTACACAGTACAGTCAGGAGTACACAGTACAGACAGGAGTACACAGTACAGTCAGGAGTACACAGTACAGACAGGAGTACACAGTACAGTCAGGAGTACACAGTACAGACAGGAGTACACAGTACAGTCAGGAGTACACAGTACAGTCAGGAGTACACAGTACAGACAGGAGTACACAGTACAGTCAGGAGTACACAGTACAGACAGGAGTACACAGTACAGACAGGAGTACACAGTACAGACAGGAGTACACAGGAGTACTGTTATTTTTGTACGTATTGTTGTTGTGCTTTTATTTACGTCTTAGTGTGTGCTTTATATACATGTGTCTGTTGATTGTGTATTTATAGGATATATATATTTATATAGGTATACAAATGTTTTTATACATATTTTTATATATTTGTGTTTTACTATTCGGGATTGTGGGAAATGGTGTTTCAAGCCCTCTGTCTGTCAAACTGAAAGATTACAATAAAGTTGACTTTGACTTAAATCGTTATATTAAAAAGCTCGATGGAAATACACGACGTATCAATTTGAACGAGCTGTACGTAGTTTTAATAATAAGAGTCTTCTGTCTTTGGATCACGCTGATCCGTATCTACGTAGTTTGAATAATAAGAGTCTTCTGTCTTTGGATCACACTGATCCGTATCTACGTAGTTTTAATAATAAGAGTCTTCTGTCTTTGGATCACGCTGATCCGTAATTAACGTTCACGTATCTCACATTTATCAATAATGCAGACGCAGCTCCCGCTCCCAACGGAACAATTAGAAAGCAGCAGGAACGCTTTAAAGCTTCATCAGTCCATCAACTCTGTGCGTACGGGGCATCGAAACACTCAATACATATATAAATACTCATATCTAAACACTCAATACATATATAAATACTCATATCGAAACACTCAATACATATATAAATACTCATATCTAGACACTCAATACATATATAAATACTCATATCTAGACACTCAATACATATATAAATACTCATATCTAGACACTCAATACATATATAAATACTCATATCTAGACACTCAATACATATATAAATACTCATATCTAGACACTCAATACATATATAAATACTCATATCTAGACACTCAATACATATATAAATACTCATATCTAGACACTCAATACATATATAAATACTCATATCTAGACACTCAATACATATATAAATACTCATATCTAGACACTCAATACATATATAAATACTCATATCTAGACACTCAATACATATAAAATACTCATATCTAGACACTCAATACATATATAAATACTCATATCTAGACACTCAATACATATATAAATACTCATATCTAGACACTCAATACATATATAAATACTCATATCTAAACACTCAATACATATATAAATACTCATATCTAAACACTCAATACATATATAAATACTCATATCTAGACACTCAATACATATATAAATACTCATATCTAGACACTCAATACATATATAAATACTCATATCTAGACACTCAATACATATATAAATACTCATATCGAAAAACTCAATACATATATAAATACTCATATCTAGACACTCAAAGATACATATAAATACTCATATCTAAACACTCAATACATATATAAATACTCATATCTAAACACTCAATACATATATAAATACTCATATCTAGACACTCAAAGATACATATAAATACTCATATCTAAACACTCAAAGACATATATAAATACTTATTATCTAAACACTCAATACAAATATAAATACTCACATCTAAATACTCTAATACATATATTTAGAAAAGTGAAATGTTTACTCAAAGACATGTGTACAGACACACTGTTGAAGGTAAAGAACTGATTCTAACTTCAAACTGAAACGTTAAGTGTGTTCAGGTGTGTGTGTTCAGGTGTGCGTGTTCAGGTGTGTGTGTTCAGGTGTGTGTGTTCAGGTGTGCGTGTTCAGGTGTGCGTGTTCAGGTGTGTGTGTTCAGGTGTGTGTGTTCAGGTGTGCGTGTTCAGGTGTGTGTGTTCAGGTGTGTGTGTTCAGGTGTGTGTGTTCAGGTGTGTGTGTTCAGGTGTGCGTGTTCAGGTGTGCGTGTTCAGGTGTGCGTGTTCAGGTGTGTGTGTTCAGGTGTGTGTGTTCAGGTGTGTGTGTTCAGGTGGGTGTGTTCAGGTGTGTGTGTTCAGGTGTGTGTGTTCAGGTGTATGTGTTCAGGTGTGCGTGTTCAGGTGTGTGTGTTCAGGTGTGCGTGTTCAGGTGTGTGTGTTCAGGTGTGTGTGTTGAGGTGTGTGTGTTCAGGTGTGTGTGTTCAGGTGTGTGTGTTCAGGTGTGTGTGTTCAGGTGTGTGTGTTCAGGGGTGTGTGTTCAGGTGTGTGTGTTCAGGTGTGTGTGATCAGGTGTGTGTGTTCAGGTGTGTGTGTTCAGGTGTGCGTGTTCAGGTGTGTGTGTGTGTTCAGGTGTGTGTGTTCAGGTGTGTGTGTTCAGGTGTGCGTGTTCAGGTGTGTGTTCAGGTGTGTGTGTTCATGTGTGCGTGTTCAGGTGTGCGTGTTCAGGTGTGCATGTTCATGTGTGTGTGCTCAGGTGTGTGTGTCCAGGTGTGTGTGTTCAGGTGTGTGTGTTCAGGTGTGCGTGTTCAGGTGTGTGTGTTCAGGTGTGTGTGTTCAGGTGTGCGTGTTCAGGTGTGCGTGTTCAGGTGTGCGTGTTCAGGTGTGCGTGTTCAGGTGTGTGTGTTCAGGTGTGTGTGTTCAGGTGTGTGTGTTCAGGTGTGTGTGTTCAGGTGTGTGTGTTCAGGTGTGTGTGTTCAGGTGTGCGTGTTCAGGTGTGCGTGTTCAGGTGTGCGTGTTCAGGTGTGTGTGTTCAGGTGTGCGTGTTCAGGTGTGCGTGTTCAGGTGTGCGTGTTCAGGTGTGTGTGTTCAGGTGTGTGTGTTCAGGTGTGCGTGTTCAGGTGTGCGTGTTCAGGTGTGCGTGTTCAGGTGTGTGTGTTCAGGTGTGTGTGTTCAGGTGGGTGTGTTCAGGTGTGTGTGTTCAGGTGTGTGTGTTCAGGTGTGTGTGTTCAGGTGTATGTGTTCAGGTGTGCGTGTTCAGGTGTGTGTGTTCAGGTGTGCGTGTTGAGGTGTGTGTGTTCAGGTGTGTGTGTTGAGGTGTGTGTGTTCAGGTGTGTGTGTTCAGGTGTGTGTGTTCAGGTGTGTGTGTTCAGGTGTGTGTGTTCAGGGGTGTGTGTTCAGGTGTGTGTGTTCAGGTGTGTGTGATCAGGTGTGTGTGTTCAGGTGTGTGTGTTCAGGTGTGCGTGTTCAGGTGTGTGTGTGTGTTCAGGTGTGTGTGTTCAGGTGTGTGTGTTCAGGTGTGCGTGTTCAGGTGTGTGTTCAGGTGTGTGTGTTCATGTGTGTGTGCTCAGGTGTGTGTGTCCAGGTGTGTGTGTTCAGGTGTGCGTGTTCAGGTGTGTGTTCAGGTGTGTGTGTTCATGTGTGTGTGCTCAGGTGTGTGTGTTCAGGGGTGTGTGTTCAGGTGTGTGTGTTCAGGTGTGTGTGATCAGGTGTGTGTGTTCAGGTGTGTGTGTTCAGGTGTGCGTGTTCAGGTGTGTGTGTGTGTTCAGGTGTGTGTGTTCAGGTGTGTGTGTTCAGGTGTGCGTGTTCAGGTGTGTGTTCAGGTGTGTGTGTTCATGTGTGCGTGTTCAGGTGTGCGTGTTCAGGTGTGCATGTTCATGTGTGTGTGCTCAGGTGTGTGTGTCCAGGTGTGTGTGTTCAGGTGTGTGTGTGCAGGTGTCTGTGCTCAGGTGTGTGTGCTCATGTGTGTGTGCTCAGGTGTGTGTGTCCAGGTGTGTGTGTTCAGGTGTGTGTGTCCAGGTGTGTGTTCAGGTGTGTGAGACTAACCAGGGTGCAGAATCTCTCGGGGGGGTTCCCACAGGTGATGCCGGGGGGGTCGACTCTGATCTGCATCACCTCCTTCATGTTGGTGGAGGGGGGCTGACAGGGGAACAGCTGCCCCCCACCCTCAGAGCGACAGCCTTCGAACTGAGCGAGGGCCAGGGGGGGCAGCAGGAGGAGGGGGGGCAGCAGGAGGAGGACCCGGGGGAGGAGCATGGCGGACCTTCAGTCAAACAGGAAGTAAGAAAGGTCACATGACAGTTCAGCAGCAGATCCTTCAGTCTTCGTGGTTACTGGTCACTGAGCTGTCGCCATGCCAACCAGGTGATGATTATCACCTGAGGTCAGTTGAGAGCAGGCTCCGCCCCCCGTCGGTCTGAAAGACAACCAGAGTCACTGAGTACCTTAAAGGACGCTTCCTGTAGTGAGCCAGCGTATCGGTGTGTCCTCCTCACGGAGCAGCCGGTCTCCTCCTGCTGGCTCAGCTGGGAGAGGACACAGGCCTCGTCCGGTTCTGCAGCATGTGATTCTCCTCTCAGAGCGGAACACAGGGTCTGGGGCGAGGTCTTCAGAACTGCTTTGCAGCAATAGCTTTAGTTGATTCAGTGTCTCCACCTGTTTAGACACTACATACTGATATACACCTGGACGTCAGCAGGAGAGGACTCTTTAAAGTAGAGATACTACATACTGATATACACCTGGACGTCAGCAGGAGAGGACTCTTTAAAGTAGAGACACTACATACTGATATACACCTGGACGTCAGCAGGAGAGGACTCTTTAAAGTAGAGACGCTACATACTGATATACACCTGAACATCAGCAGGAGAGGACTCTTTAAAGTAGAGACACTACATACTGATATACACCTGAACATCAGCAGGAGAGGACTCTTTAAAGTAGAGACACTACATACTGATATACACCTGAACATCAGCAGGAGAGGACTCTTTAAAGTAGAGACACTACACACTGATATACACCTGAACATCAGCAGGAGAGGACTCTTTAAAGTAGAGAACTACATACTGATATACACCTGAACATCAGCATGAGAGGACTCTTTAAAGTAGAGACACTACATACTGA
>CM070487.1:48665573-48695573 GCA_036324585.1 Champsocephalus esox
TATGGTAACAGCTCTATGTTTACAGTCTATGGTAACAGCTCTATATTTACAGTCTATGGTAACAGCTCTATATTTACAGTCTATGGTAACAGCTCTATATTTACAGTCTATGGTAACAGCTCTATATTTACAGTCTATGGTAACAGCTCTATGTTTACAGTCTATGGTAACAGCTCTATGTTTACAGTCTATGGTAACAGCTCTATATTTACAGTCTATGGTAACAGCTCTATATTTACAGTCTATGGTAACAGCTCTATATTTACAGTCTATGGTAACAGCTCTATATTTACAGTCTATGGTAACAGCTCTATATTTACAGTCTATGGTAACAGCTCTATATTTACAGTCTATGGTAACAGCTCTATATTTACAGTCTATGGTAACAGCTCTATATTTACAGTCTATGGTAACAGCTCTATATTTACAGTCTATGGTAACAGCTCTATATTTACAGTCTATGGTAACAGCTCTATATTTACAGTCTATGGTAACAGCTCTATATTTACAGTCTATGGTAACAGCTCTATATTTACAGTCTATGGTAACAGCTCTATATTTACAGTCTATGGTAACAGCTCTATATTTACAGTCTATGGTAACAGCTCTATATTTACAGTCTATGGTAACAGCTCTATATTTACAGTCTATGGTAACAGCTCTATATTTACAGTCTATGGTAACAGCTCTATATTTACAGTCTATGGTAGCAGCTCCATATTTACAGTCTATGGTAACAGCTCTATATTTACAGTCTATGGTAGCAGCTCCATATTTACAGTCTATGGTAACAGCTCTATATTTACAGTCTATGGGAACAGCTCTATATTTACAGACTATGGTCTATGGTTGTTGTTGTTGTTGTTGTTGTTGTTGTTGTTGTTGTTGTTGGTCATGCCCTCAGTGTGAATCCTTAGGGTCAGTAATCCTAACCCTTGACCCTGGAGTCCTCCCTTTGACCCTGGAGTCCTCGCTTTGACCCTGGAGTCCTCCCTTTGACCCTGGAGTCCTCGCTTTGACCCTGGAGTCCTCCCTTTGACCCTGGAGTCCTCGCTTTGACCCTGGAGTCCTCCCTTTGACCCTGGAGTCCTCGCTTTGACCCTGGAGTCCTCCCTTTGACCCTGGAGTCCTCCCTTTGACCCTGGAGTCCTCGCTTTGACCCTGGAGTCCTCACTTTGACCCTGGAGTCCTCTCTTGACCCTGGAGTCCTCCCTTTGACCCTGGAGTCCTCTCTTGACCCTGGAGTCCTCCCTTTGACCCTATAGTCCTCCCTTTGACCCTGGAGTCCTCTCTTGACCCTGGAGTCCTCGCTTTGACCCTGGAGTCCTCACTTTGACCCTGGAGTCCTCCCTTTGACCCTGGAGTCCTCGCTTTGACCCTGGAGTCCTCCCTTTGACCCTGGAGTCCTCACTTTGACCCTGGAGTCCTCCCTTTGACCCTGGAGTCCTCCCTTTGACCCTGGAGTCCTCACTTTGACCCTGGAGTCCTCCCTTTGATCCTGGAGTCCTCACTTTGACCCTGGAGTCCTCACTTTGACCCTGGAGTCCTCCCTTTGACCCTGGAGTCCTCCCTTTGACCCTGGAGGACTCCAGGGTCCTCACTTTAACCCTGGAGTCCTCACTTTGACCCTGGAGTCCTCCCTTTGACCCTGGAGTCCTCGCTTTGACCCTGGAGTCCTCCCTTTGACCCTGGAGTCCTCGCTTTGACCCTGATCTCTCTGAGTTACCTACAGTCGCTAAGCGGTCCTACGACGCTGGTTATCAACTCGGTAACTCAAGCCAGGGTTTCTCTCTCCGGCTGAGTGCACGTTCACATGAAAGGGGCGGGGCTAGCAACATTCGACCAATCACAAACATGGAGAAGCGTACTGACAGCGCAGCGTCATACTTCCTGAATGAAAAGTCAACTATAATATTAGACATGAAGAAGTTAAACTGTGTATCTGTGTTTGTGTGTGTCAGTGTGTTAATCTGTGTGTGTGTGTGTGTGTATCCGTGTGTGTGTGTCAGTGTGTTAATCTGTGTGTGTGTGTGTGTGTATCCGTGTGTGTGTGTCAGTGTGTTAATCTGTGTATCCGTGTGTGTGTTTGTGTCAATGTGTGTGTGTGTGTGTTTGAATGTGTGTGTGCGTGTGTGAATGTGTGTGTGTGTGCGTGTGAATCTGTGTGTGTGTTTGTGTCAATGTGTGTGTGTGCGTGTTTGAATGTGCGTGTTTGAATGTGTGTGTGTGTGTGCGTGTTTGAATGTAAGTGTGCGTGTGTGAATGTGTGTGTGTGAATGTGTGTGTGCGTGTGTGAATGCGTGTGTGTGTGTGTGCGTGTGAATCTGTGTGTGTGTTTGTGTCAATGTGTGTGTGTGTGTGTTTGAATGTGTGTGTGTGCGTGTTTGAATGTGTGTGTGCGTGTGTGAATGTGTGTGTGTGAATGTGTGTGTGTGCGTATGTGTGTGAATCTGTGTGTGTGTGTGTTTGTGTCAATGTGTGTGTGTGCGTGTGTGTGTGCGTGTGTGTGTGAATCTGTGTGTGTGTTTGTGTCAATGTGGTGTGTGTGTGTGGTGTGCGTGTGTGTGTGCATGTGTGTGTGTGTTTGTGTCAATGTGTGTGTGTGCGTGCGTGTGTGTGTGAATCTGTGTGTGTGTGTTTGTGTCAATGTGTGTGTGTGTGTGTGTGTGAATGTGTGTGTGTGTGTTTGTGTCAATGTGTGCGTGTGTGTGTGTGAATGTGTGTGTGTGTTTGTGTCAATGTGTGTGTGTGCGTGCGTGTGTGTGTGAATCTGTGTGTGTGTGTTTGTGTCAATGTGTGTGTGTGTGTGTGGATGTATGTGTGTGTGTGAATGTGTGTGTGTGTGTGTGTGTGCGTGTGTGAATGTGTGTGTGCGTGTGAATGTGTGTGTGTGCGTGTGAATGTGTGTGTGTGTGTGAATGTGTGTGTGTGTGTGATGTGAATGTGTGTGTGTGTGTGTGTGAATGTGTGTGTGTGTGTGGGATTTCAGATACTTGACTGAAACGAAGAGTTCTTGCTGAAGTTAAGCGAACACTGACGAGATGGTGCTGTTTCTGAAAAAGCCGTTCAATAAAGTTGGTGAACAAGAATGAGGAAAAACGTATGTGTGACGTCAGCAGTATGCGCCAGCCGCAGGAAGCCGGGTCTCTGACGTCAGCAGAGCCCGCCCGCAGCAGCAGCAGTAGTGTCCCGGACAGCAGAGATGGCGGACGCGCTGCACGTGGGGGTGAACCTTGACGCTTTCTCGCACGCGATCAGCGGGATCCAGGCGCTGCGCTCGAGCGTGAGTCGCGTGTTCGAGTCCCTGAAGGACGGGATGAAGAACCGCGAGACTTTGGAGGGCCGCGAGAAGATCTTCATATCCGGGTTCCAGGAGCAGCTGCAGAGCGTGAACCGGGACCTGAAGTAACACACACGCACGCACACACACACGCACGCACGCACACACACAGCAGAGAAGTCCTCATTCAACAGGGCAACATGAGTGGGACATACCACAGATCAAACGACACAAAGACACATCAGGTGACTGGGGGTGTGTTCAAAACATTGCAAGTTGAATAAATCATTGAAACCATGTATTGTTGCCAGACGTATCACCGAGTACCGTTGTTCATGAGACACCAAGTCCTCCTGAGAGCCGTGTGCACCTCCAGGGAGCACGCGGTGTTTACTCTCAGCTGTGGAGCTGTGCCCCGCCCCGATAAACTGATGGGACTTCTGTGGCTGTTCGTGTTGTCAGTGTATACTTGTATCACGTGTCCAGTGGCGTTTGTATGTGTACACACGTGGTGGGGCACAACACACTCAGATGTCTAGAAGCTTCTGCAGAGGCTCGTGCTGCTGAGGCTCCGACTCTTCAGGTTTACAAATGTTATATTTTGACCTAAATCAAAATATAATATTATTTTCAAAAGCCTCTTTAGTCTGATGCTTCGATTCATTTCAAACAGACAGTTCAACAGAAGGATTCCCAAAACATGTAATGTTATCATTTAGATATGCAATAGTTCTCTCTCAGTGAGATCCCATCTTCAATCACATGGCGGTCTCACCTTGACGTGGAGATGAAGTCCATGCTGTCCCTCTGGACAAACATCTCTATTACCTTTTTGTAAAAGTCCTCCTTATCTTCTTGTAGTTTCAAAAGTCATGAATCTAATCTAATCGATGGATTTATGATAGAAAATGATAAAGTAGGGTAGACATGTGGATATTATCCGGCTGAACAACACGTGCATTTATCTAACAGCTACGTTTCCACAGATCTTACTTTGAGCTATTTTCCAAATCCTCTGGAGAAACCTCGTTGCTTTCTGTGGAGGGAAGCCGTGCAGCTCACTTCCTAGTTTCAGGACGCGTCTCCTCTTCACGCATCACATCACATTTAGCTTTTATCCAGAGCGACTCACAATAAGGGCGTTCGACCAGGAAGAAAACAGAATCATAAAGTACATCAGGCTTCATAAAGCCAACATTTCAAGTGCTACTCAACTGGCTTTAGAGGAGCCAGCCCTTTGTTAGTATATAAGTGCTTTGTTAGTATATAAGTCCTTTGTTAGTATATAAGTGCTTTGTTAGTATATAAGTGCTTTGTTAGTATATAAGTCCTTTGTTAGTATATAAGTGCTTTGTTTGTATATAAGTTCTTTGTTAGTATATAAGTGCTTTGTTAGTATATAAGAGCTTTGTTAGTATATCAGTCCTTTGTTAGTATATAAGTGCT
The DNA here is from genome assembly GCA_036324585.1 of Champsocephalus esox. Taxonomy (NCBI): domain Eukaryota; kingdom Metazoa; phylum Chordata; class Actinopteri; order Perciformes; family Channichthyidae; genus Champsocephalus; species Champsocephalus esox. Next base: position 48,670,300 of record CM070487.1, read on the forward strand.
TTGTTAGTATATAAGAGCTTTGTTAGTATATAAGTGCTTTGTTAGTAGCCCTTTGTTAGTATATAAGTTCTTTGTTAGTATATAAGTGCTTTGTTAGTATATAAGAGCTTTGTTAGTCTATAAGTGCTTTGTTAGTATATAAGTGCTTTGTTTGTATATAAGTTATTTGTTAGTATATAAGAGCTTTGTTAGTATATAAGAGCTTTGTTAGTATATAAGTCCTTTGTTAGTATATAAGTGCTTTGTTAGTATATAAGTGCTTTGTTAGTATATAAGTGCTTTGTTAGTAGATAAGTGCTTTGTTAGTAGTTCTATCCTCGAGGTGGAGTCGAGAGAGATGAGCTTCAGTCTGGAAGGTGTGTGAGCTTTCTGCTGTCCTGATGTCAATGGGAGCTCATTCCACCATCTTGGAGCCAGGACAGCAAACCCACGTGTTCCTGCTGATGGGAACTTGGGTCCCCCTCGCAGCGAGGGTGCAGCGAGTCGTCTGGCTGATGCAGAGCGGAGTGCACGTGCTGGGGTGCACGGTTTAACCATGTCCTGGATGTAGGAAGGGCCAGATCCATTCGCAGCATGGTACGCAAGCACCAGGGTCTTGAAGTGGATTCTAGCAGTTACCGGAAGCCAGTGGAGGGAGCGGAGGAGCGGCGTGGTGTGGAACATTCAGGAAGGTTGGAGACCAGACGAGCCGCTGCATTCTGGGTGAGAGAGGTCGGAGGGCACATGCAGGTAGACCAGCAGGAGGGAGCTGCAGGAGTCTAGGGAGGTGACGACCCGCCTAAACGGATTGGATGGCCTACCTGCCTGTCAGCCTTCCATCGGGGCACAAACTTATCTCGTGCCCTCATTGGTCATGTGCGCGTTCGTGTGTGTTGGGGGAGGGGCTCTGTGAGGAAGTGGCAGATTTTCTCCGGTTGTGTATTTTCAAATTCTAGCGATCTCGAGCCGCTTTCTCAAACTTCGCTACCCCACCTTTAATGTGTTGCTTAAAATAATACTTCTGCATCCAGTCTGTGACGCTGTGAGTGTCGCACGGCCAGATACGGCTCAGCTGACTCAGATCAGGAGATATGTGACCATGGGCGTAGGAAGCATCCTCAATGTGGGTGGGACAATTTGCCCCCAGACCTCACCATCTCTAGGGGGGTCCGGGGCATGCTTTTTTTTTAACTGTTTATTTTCCTTTTAACAAAAGACGTAGGACGTTTTCATTCAAATGACAGATGATTACATGACAAAGCAAAGTATAGTTAATATTGAAATAAAGCAAATCCAGTATAAATTGAAATAATGAAGTAAATAATATAAATAAATACAAACTGAGATATAAAAATAAATAAAGTAAAATCAAAGAAATACTAATGAAAGCATTTGAGCAGGATCAGTTACACAGGGACATTTCCCCGAGTATTCATCTAAAGTCCGGTTCAGTTTCAACAACCCTCTTCTTCAACCAGCGACACATCCAGATATCTTTTAACACCGTTCCATCTTTGGGTAAAAGAGTCCGTTCGTATCTGCAGGCTCGCCGTCATTCTTTCCATCGCGTAGACTTGTTTCAGTCCGTGCTTCCACCGAATGATTGTCGGAGATTTTGCATTTTTCCAGTTCACAGTTATAATCTTTTTGGCAATTAATAACAGTATCCGTAATATGTACCTCTGGTCTGAATCATGAGTGTCTGTAGGTATAGCTCCGAGCAAGAGCAACATGGGCTCCAGAGGAACAGTCATTTCCAGGATGTTTTTAATCTCCTCTTTACTAGATTTCCAAAATCCTTCAATTACTGGGCAATCCCAAAAGAGGTGTGTCTGATCCCCTATGTTTCCGCATTTCCTCCAACATAGTGCGACTGATGGTCCTTGTACATATTTAGAAATGAAAAAAGGAGTGTTAAAAATATGATTTTCAGCTTCCAATCAAACTCTTTCCATAACTGACTATTAATTCCTTTATGGCTGCCACACATGAGCTTTCCCAGACTGCATCTTCGATTATAAGGTTTAGTTCCAATTCCCCCGTATCTCCAACATTCAGGTGTTCTGGGAGTCGTCTGCCACAAGCCTCTTATAAGTGAGAGACATGTTTCTTCTTTGGAAGCATTTCTCTGCAATACTAATAAAACATTCCTCTATAATGTTTGGTTTTTGGATTGCTTCTCTTTCCTTGTGGCTTATAATATAGTGTCCTATCTGGAAGTACCTACAAATCCTTTGACGGGAGCCCATATTGTTCTTGAAGTTGGGAGAAGGATTTGACATCTGTTCCATCACACGTTTGGTTGATTGTGGTGAGACCTGATCGGCCCATCTTTTAAAACCTCCATCCCTTACAGATGGAGGAAACTCTATATGGCCTATGATTGGCATGGCTCTTGATATTGATTCTGGGCTCCTGAACATTTTTTTAACTGCCGTCCACAACTTCAGGGTTTGCTTTATCCAATCGTTCTCAATCTTAACTTTCTTGACAGATTGTATATCAATAAAAGGACAAACCCTTAGTTGCACTCGGCTCTATCTGTGCCCATCCTGTTTCCTCGTCCTTTCTAATCCAGGCCTCTATTGCCGTTAACTGAGCAGCCCAATAATAATATTTCAAATTTGGCAGGCTTAAGCCTCCCTTCTCTTTTGGTAGAAAAAGAGTTTTAAGTCTTACTCTGGGTCTCTTATTCTGCCAAATACACTTAGATATAAGTCTATTTAACATGTTGAAGATGGAGGCTGGAATTCCCACGGGAAGGGGTTGAAATAGGAAGGGTAATCGAGGGAGTAGGTTCATTCTTACAGTTTCTACCCTTTCGAATAGCGACGGGGGGAGAATTTCCCACCGTATCATGTCGTTCTTTATTTGCTTTATTAATGTATTATAGTTGGCCTCAAATATACGCATGGGGTGGTGAGTAATGATAATCCCTAGATATCTAAACCCCTGCTTGGACCAGCGGTAAGAAACATCCTTGTTTAATTGTGTAGGCCAACTCCCTGTTATCATCATTGCTTCTGATTTAATTGGATTAATTTTGTATCCCGAAATGGCTCCATACTTAGACAAGCACTGCATAAGAGCTGGAATAGAAGATAGGGGGTGTTTTATAAAGAGTAAAATGTCATCTGCAAATAAGGATATTTTATGTATTGACCCTCCCTCGTCCGCTATTCCTTGAATCTGTTTATTTTGGCGTATAGCCTCCGCTAAGGGTTCAATACTGAGTGCGAAAAGAAGAGGTGATATTGAGTCACAATGCTCTCTCAGCATCTAGGCTGAGAGAGCATTGAAGGTTGTTCTAATAAATCCTGTCTGTTCCGCTTTTATCAACTTCTTTAAAATATGTTGTACTCTGGTTGCTAATATTGAAGTTAGTATTTTGTAATCAACGCATAGAAGACTTATGGGGCGATAACTAGTGCACTGTATGGGGTCCTTTCCCTCTTTATGCAGGACTGTGATGATAGCTTCTGACCACGATTTTGGGGGGTCTCCTGTATTTAATACATAATGATATACTCTACATCATATAGAGGAAAGATCATTTATGAAGGCTCTATCATATTCACCTGCAAACCCATCTACTCCCGGTGATTTGTTGTTTTTTAGTTTAGTAATGGTTTCCTTAATTTCCTCCTCTCTGATAGGCTCTACTAACTTAGATGCTTCGTCAATTGCCAGTTTATTCATATTGAGGGGCTTTAAAAATGCACTAATTCTTTCTTCCTTAAATTCCTGATCTTGGCTTGTATACAGTTGCGCATCATATTGTGCAAAAGCATCTGATATTTCCCTAGGGTCTGTTTCTGTGTGGTTAGCTTCAGGATGTTTCCTTTTGGAGGTAATGCGGCTGGACGGGGCTTTTCTAAGTTGAAATGCCAATAATCTGCGAGCCTTATTTCCCATTTCGTAATATGTTCTATTGATGAACCTGAGGGCTCCCTCTGCTCTGTACGTTCATTCTGCATCGAGCTTCATTCTAACTTCCTTCAACCTTTTGAGTACTTCCTCTTTTCTTGATGGCTTATGTTCCCTCTCGAATCTTTTAATTTCTGTTTCCAGTTCTTGTTGTTTCGCCAGTCTTTGTTTCTTTAATTTAGATCCTATAGAAATAATCGTGGCAGCATCCCATAGCACCGAGGGGGAGACCTCACCATTATCATTCAAGGCTAAGTATTCAGATATTGCAGAACGTATTTCCTGTTTTATCCGGTTATCTGCCAATAGTGAGACGTTGAGTCTCCAGTACTTAAACCATTTATCTAACCCCAGATTGATTTTCATAGAGACAAGACTGTGGTCTGAGATTGTTATTGGTTCAATTACACTGTCTTTTATCCGGTATGTATCCTTTTTCGACACCAAAAAGTAATCTATTCTTGAATAACTTCCATGTACATGGGACATGAACGTGAAGTCTTTGTCACTTGGGTGTAGGTGTCGCCAGATATCAACTAATCCCAGCTCCTTCATCATGTTTAAGACATTTCTGGACATTTTAGGCAGGGGTCTTATTGTTACGGGTAATCTATCCATTTTGTTGTTCAGTGTGCAATTGAAGTCCCCCCTATGATTATTATTCCCTCTCCATTATCTGCCACTAGGGCTGCAATCTTTTTAAAAAATAACTCGGTCTTCATTTGGTGCATACACATTTAAGATAGTTATTTTTAGGCCAGCTATTGTTCCAATTACCATAAGATAAGACCCTCAATATCCTGGAGGACTTTCTCATTGTTATAGTATACTGATTTGTTCATCAAAATAGCTACTCCTCGTTGTTTACTCTTCCCACATGATGCACTACAGACCTGAACCACCCATTGTCTCTTTAATTTTAAATGTTCTATTTCAGATAAGTGAGTTTCTTGAATCAGAGCTACCGAGCATTCCAGTTTCTTTAATTGGCCCAGAATCTTTTTTCTTTCAATCGGGTTGTTAATTCCCCTTACATTATAGCTAACAATATTTAAGTAAGCCATAAACTCTGTTTAGCATTAGAGTAAATAGCCCTGCCTGCTTGAAGACACATGAAAAAACGTTGCCTAAATCGCATAAGCAAAAACAAACTGTAGAACGCAACATATGCCAGGAGAAACATACAAAAAACACTTAAGACTGTGCCTGAGTCTGGTGGTTTTAGTCCTGATGCTGTCCCTGAGTCTGGTGGTTTTAGTCCTGATGCTGTCCCTGAGTCTGGTGGTTTTAGTCCTGATGCTGTCCCTGAGTCTGGTGGTTTTAGTCCTGATGCTGTCCCTGAGTCTGGTGGTTTTAGTCCTGATGCTGTCCCTGAGTCTGGTGGTTTTAGTCCTGATGCTGTCCCTGAGTCTGGTGGTTTTAGTCCTGATGCTGTCCCTGAGTCTGGTGGTTTTAGTCCTGATGCTGTCCCTGAGTCTGGTGTTTTAGTCCTGAAACTGTCTCTGAGTCTGGTGGTTTTAGTCCTGAAACTGTCTCTGAGTCTGGTGGTTTTAGTCCTGAAACTGTCTCTGAGTCTGGTGGTTTTAGTCCTGATGCTGTCCCTGAGTCTGGTGGTTTTAGTCCTGATGCTGTCCCTGAGTCTGGTGGTTTTAGTCCTGATGCTGTCCCTGAGTCTGGTGGTTTTAGTCCTGATGCTGTCCCTGAGTCTGGTGGTTTTAGTCCTGATGCTGTCCCTGAGTCTGGTGGTTTTAGTCCTGATGCTGTCCCTGAGTCTGGTGGTTTTAGTCCTGATGCTGTCCCTGAGTCTGGTGGTTTTAGTCCGGATGCTGTCCCTGAGTCTGGTGGTTTAGTCCTGATGCTGTCCCTGAGTCTGGTGGTTTTAGTCCTGAAGCTGTCCCTGAGTCTGGTGGTTTTAGTCCTGAAGCTGTCCCTGAGTCTGGTGTGTGTCCCCGGTGTGAGGAGGCTCTCAAAGTGTCAGAAAACAACCCCTAACTCTCTCTCTCTCTCACTCTCACTCTCACTCTCACTCTCACTCTCACTCTCACTCTCACTCTCTCTCTGTGTATCCTCCTCTCACCTCTCCTGTCTTTCTGTCTGTCCCCCTCTCAAATGTCTCTCTCCTCCTCTCACCTGTCTCTCTCCTCCTGTCTGTCCTCCTCTCTGTCTCTCTCAGTGAGCTGGAGCGTCTCAGTGGTCTCGTTGGTCGTCCCTCAGAGTCTCACCCTCTGCACAACAGTGGGCTCCTGAGTCTGGATCCGGTCCAAGATAAAACTCCCCTGTACTCCCAGCTGCTGCAGGCCTACAAGTGGTCCAACAAGGTAAACATGCTAACATGCTAACACTATACTCCCAGCTGCTGCAGGCCTACACGTGGTCCAACAAGGTAACATGCTGTGTGTGTGTGTGTGTGTGTGTGTGTGTGTGTGTGTGTGTGTGGTGTGTGTGTGTGTGTGTGTGTGTGTGTGTGTGTGTGTGTGTGTGTGTGGTGTGTGTGTGTGTGGTGTGTGTGTGTGTGTGTGTGGTGTGTGTGTGGTGTGTGTGTGTGTGTGTGTGTGTGTGTGTGTGTGTGTGTGTGTGTGTGTGTGTGTGTGTGTGTGTGTGTGTGTAGTTGCAGTATCATGCTGGCTTGGCCTCCAGTTTGTTGAATCAGCAGTCACTCAAACGATCGGCCAATCAGATGGGAGCTTCAGCCAAGAGACGACCCAAAGTCCAACCCAGTACCCTGGTACTGCCTCCTCAGTGAGTACTGATGTGATACTAGAGTACTGATGAGATACTGCGAGAGTACTGATGAGATACTGCAAGAGTACTGATGAGATACTGCAAGAGTACTGATGAGATACTAGAGTACTGATGAGATACTGCTAGAGTACTGATGAGATACTGCTAGAGTACTGATGAGATACTGCTAGAGTACTGATGAGATACTGCTAGAGTACTGATGAGATACTGCAAGAGTACTGATGAGATACTGCAAGAGTACTGATGAGATACTGCAAGAGTACTGATGAGATACTGCAAGAGTACTGATGAGATACTGCAAGAGTACTGATGAGATACTGCTAGAGTACTGATGAGATACTGCTAGAGTACTGATGAGATACTGCTAGAGTACTGATGAGATACTGCTAGAGTACTGATGAGATACTGCTAGAGTACTGATGAGATACTGCTAGAGTGCTGATGAGATACTGCTAGAGTACTGATGAGATACTGCTAGAATACTGATGAGATACTGCTAGAGTACTGATGAGATACTGCTCGAGTACTGATGAGATACTGCTAGAGTACTGATGAGATACTGCTAGAGTACTGATGAGATACTGCTAGAGTACTGATGAGATACTGCTAGAGTACTGATGAGATACTAGAGTACTGATGAGATGCTTGAGTACTGATGAGATACTAGAGTACTGCTGATCTAATACATTACATTACATTGCATTTAGCTGACGCTTTTATCCAAATCGACTCACAATAAGTACATTCGACCAGGAAGACACAACCTTGAAGAAAACAGAATCATAAAGTACATCAGGTTTCAAAGAGCCAATCGTTTCAAGTGCTACTCAGCTGGCTTTAGGTAAGCCAGTCCTTTATTAGTATATAAGTGCTCTGTTAGTAGTTCTATCCTCGAGGTGGAGTCGAGAGAGATGAGCTTCAGTCTGGAAGGTGTGTGAGCTTTCTGCGGTCCTGATGTCAATGGGAGCTCATTCCACCATCTTGGAGCCAGGACAGCAAACCCACGTGTTCCTGCTGATGGGAACTTGGGTCCCCCTCGCAGCGAGGGTGCAGCGAGCCGTCTGGCTGATGCAGAGCGGAGTGCACGTGCTGGGGTGCACGGTTTAACCGTGTCCTGGATGTAGGAAGGGCCAGATCCATTCGCAGCACGGTACGCAAGCACCAGGGTCTTGAAGTGGATTCTAGCAGTTACCGGAAGCCAGTGGAGGGAGCGGAGGAGCGGCGTGGTGTGGAACATTCAGGAAGGTTGGAGACCAGACGAGCCGCTGCATTCTGGATGAGAGAGGTCGGATGGCTCATGCAGGCAGACCAGCAGGAGGGAGCTGCAGTAGTCTAGTGAGGTGACGAGAGCCTGGACCAGAACCTGCGTGGCTCTCTGGGTCAGCTGGTGACGCGTCCTCCTGAAGCTGTAGAGCGTGTATCTGCAGCAGCGGGTTGGAGCAGCGATGTTTGCAGTGAAGGACAGGTTGTTATCTAGGGTCACACCCAGAGTCCTTGCAGTCTGAGTCGGGGAAACAACAGAGGGGCCGATGTTGATTGTCAGGTCAAGAGTGGGACAATCTTTCCTGGAAGGAAAAGCAGTTCAGTCTTATCCAGGTTGAGCTTGAGGTGGTGAGCAGACATCCACTGAGAGATGTCAGCTAGACGAGCAGAGATGCGTGCGACGACCTGGGTCTCTGAGCGGGGGAAGGGCAGGATTCATTGGGTGTCGTCAGCGTAGCAGTGGTATGAAAAACCATGCGGGCTAATGACTGATCCGAGCGAGTTTGTGTACAGGGAGAAGAGGAGGGGACCGAGAACAGAGCCCTGAGGGACCCCTGTAGTTAATTGACAAGGGTCGGACTCAGACCCTCTCCAAGTGACCCTGTAGGTGCGGTCTTTGAGGTATGAGGTGAGGAGGGAAAGTGCAGAGCCTGATACTCCAAGCTCTAGGAGAGTGAAGGAGGATCTGATGGTTCACCGTGTCGAATGCAGCAGACAGGTCCAACAGGATGAGGACAGAGGAGAGGGAGGCTGCTTTAGCCGTGTGCAGTTCCTCAGTGACAGCAAGGAGGGCAGTTTCTGTGGAGTGACCTGCCTTGAAACCAGACTGGTGCGGATCCAGAAGGTTGTTCTGATGGAGATAGCAGGAGAGTTGTCTAAAGACAGAGCGTAGTGTCAAGTGTTTTAGACAGGAACTGGAGGAGAGAGACAGGCCTGTAGTTTATAACGTCAGACGGGTTGAGAGTGGGTTTCTTTAGGAGAGGGTTTACTCCATACCACCGGAGTACTACTACTGCAGTATTATTATGATAGTATACAGTAGTACTGCAGTAACCCTGCAGTATTGTGTGCACAGGTACGTGGATGATGTCATCTCGAGGATCGGCAGGATGTTTCCTGATCTGACCATCGAGCTGTTCAGACCCAACGGGACGTCTGCTGTGCTGCTGGTACCACACACACGCACACACACGCACACACACACACTCACGCACACGCACTCACACGCACGCACACACACACACACGCACGCACGCACACACACACACACACACTCACGCAAACACTCACGCACACACACGCGCACACACGCGCGCACTCACACACGCGCACACACACACTCACACGCACGCACACACACGCACACACACACTCGCACACACACACACGCACGCGCACGCACGCACGCACACGCACGCACACATACACACACACACGCGCACACACCCACACACACGCATACACACGCACACACACACTTGTCTCTTACCTGTCTCTCTCTCTCTCTGTCTGTCTCTCACTTGTCTCTCTCTCTCTCTGTCCGTCTCTCTCTCTGTCTCTCACCTGTCTCTCTTTCTCTCTGTCTGTCTCTCACCTGTCTCTCTCTCTCTCTGTCTGTCTCTCACTTGTCTCTCACCTGTCTCTCTCTCTCTCTGTCTGTCTCTCACCTGTCTCTCTCTCTCTCCGTCTGTCTCTCACTTGTCTCTCGCCTGTCTGTCTCTCTCTCTCTCTCTGTCTGTCTCTCACCTGTCTCTCTCTCTCTCTGACTGTCTCTCACCTGTCTCTCTCTCTCTGTCTGTCTCTCACTTGTCTCTCACCTGTCTCTCTCTCTCTCTGTCTGTCTCTCACCTGTCTCTCTCTCTGCCTGTCTCTCACCCGTCTCTCTCTCTCTCTGTCTGTCTCTCACCTGTCTCTCTCTCTCTGTCAGTCTCTCACCTGTCTCTCTCTCTGCCTGTCTCTCACCCGTCTCTCTCTCTCTCTGTCTGTCTCTCACCTGTCTCTCTCTCTCTGTCAGTCTCTCACCTGTCTCTCTCTCTGCCTGTCTCTCACCCGTCTCTCTCTCTCTCTGTCTGTCTCTCACCTGTCTCTCTCTCTCTGTCAGTCTCTCACCTGTCTCTCTCTCTCTCTGTCTGTCTCTCACGTGTCTCTCACCTGTCTCTCTCTCTGTCTGTCTCTCACTTGTCTCTCACCTGTCTCTCTCTCTGTCTGTCTCTCACCTCTCTCTCTCTCTCTCTCTGTCTGTCTCTCACTTGTCTCTCACCTGTCTCTCTCTCTCTGTGTCTCTTACCTGTCTCTCTCTCTCTCTCTCTCTGTCTGTCTCTCACTTGTCTCTCACCTGTCTCTCTCTCTCTCTGTCTGTCTCTCACCTGTCTCTCTCTCTGTCTGTCTCTCACCCGTCGCTCTCTCTGTCTGTCTCTCACCTGTCTCTCTCTCTCTGTCTGTCTCTCACCTGTCTCTCTCTCTCTCTCTCTGTCTGTCTCTCACCTGTCTCTCTCTCTCTCTGTCTCTCTCACCTGTCTCTCACCTGTCTCTCACCTGTCTCTCTCTCTCTCTGTCTGTCTCTCACCTGTCTCTCTCTCTCTCTGTCTGTCTCTCACTTGTCAATCACCTGTCTCTCTCTCTGTCTGTCTCTCACCTGTCTCTCACCTGTCTCTCTCTCTCTCTCTGTCTGTCTCTCACTTGTCTCTCACCTGTCTCTCTCTCTTTCTGTTGGTCTCTCACCCGTCTCTCTCTCTGTCTGTCTCTCAGGTGACTCTCTCTCTCTGTCTGTCTCTCAGGTGACTCTCTCTCTCTGTCTGTCTCTCACCTGTCTCTCTCTCTCTCTGTCGGTCTTTCACCTGTCTCTCTCTCTGTCGGTCTCTCACCTGTCTCTCTCTCTCTCTGTCTGTCTCTCACTTGTCTCTCACCTGTCTCTCTCTCTGTCTCTCAGGTGACTCTGGGGAAGGTGTTGAAGGCGATAGTTGTGATGCGTTCGCTGTTCATTGACAGAACTATTGTTCGAGGATTCAACGAGAACGTTTACACCGAGGACGGGAAGGTGAGACAGGAGACCCTGCTGTCTGTCTCTCTCTCCGTCTCTCTCTCTCGTGGTAACCTGTCTCTCTCTCCCTCAGCTGGACATCTGGAGCAAGTCTCAGTACCAGGTGTTCCAGAAGGTGAGACGGTCTTTATTACAGCAGCTCTCAGTGGATCAGCACCTGGCTGCAGGTCGCAGACCATCACCAGTGACATCACAAGGACATCTAACAACTAGCTTCTGTTGCTATGCCAACACCTGGGTGCAGGTCGCAGACCATCACCAGTGACATCACAAAGACATATAACAACTAGCTTCTGTTGCTATGCCAACACCTGGCTGCAGGTCGCAGACCATCACCAGTGACATCATAAAGACATATAACAACTAGCTTCTGTTGCTATGCCAACACCTGGCTGCAGGTCACCAGTGACATCACAAAGACATATAACAACTAGCTTCTGTTGCTATGCCAACACCTGGCTGCAGGTCGCAGACCATCACCAGTGACATCAGAAAGACATATAACAACTAGCTTCTGTTGCTATGCCAACACCTGGCTGCAGGTCGCAGACCATCACCAGTGACATCAGAAAGACATCTAACAACTAGCTTCTGTTGCTATGCCAACACCTGGCTGCAGGTCGCAGACCATCACCAGTGACATCACAAAGACATATAACAACTAGCTTCTGTTGCTATGCCAACACCTGGCTGCAGGTCGCAGACCATCACCAGTGACATCAGAAAGACATCTAACAACTAGCTTCTGTTGCTATGCCAACACCTGGCTGCAGGTCGCAGACCATCACCAGTGACATCAGAAAGACATCTAACAACTAGCTTCTGTTGCTATGCCAACACCTGGCTGCAGGTCGCAGACCATCACCAGTGACATCACAAAGACATTTAACAACTAGCTTCTGTTGCTATGCCAACACCAGTGACATCACAAAGACATATAACAACTAGCTTCGGTTGCTATGCCAACACCTGGCTGCAGGTCGCAGACCATCACCACTGACATCACAAAGACATCTAACAACGAGCTTCTGTTGCTATGCCAACACCTGGCTGCAGGTCGCAGACCATCACCAGTGACATCACAAAGACATATAACAACTAGCTTCTGTTGCTATGCCAACACCTGGCTGCAGGTCACCAGTGACATCACAAAGACATATAACAACTAGCTTCTGTTGCTATGCCAACACCTGGCTGCAGGTCGCAGACCATCACCAGTGACATCACAAAGACATATAACAACTAGCTTCTGTTGCTATGCCAACACCTGGCTGCAGGTCGCAGACCATCACCAGTGACATCAGAAAGACATATAACGACGAGCTTCTGTTGCTATGCCAACACCTGGCTGCAGGTCGCAGACCATCACCAGTGACATCACAAAGACATATAACGACTAGCTTCGGTTGCTATGCCAACACCTGGCTGCAGGTCGCAGACCATCACCAGTGACATCACAAAGACATATAACAACTAGCTTCTGTTGCTATGCCAACACCTGGCTGCAGGTCGCAGACCATCACCAGTGACATCACAAACACATATAACAACTAGCTTCTGTTGCTATGCCAACACCTGGCTGCAGGTCGCAGACCATCACCAGTGACATCACAAAGACATCGAACAACTAGCTTCTGTTGCTATGCCAACACCTGGCTGCAGGTCGCAGACCATCACCAGTGACATCACAAAGACATATAACAACTAGCTTCTGTTGCTATGCCAACACCTGGCTGCAGGTCGCAGACCATCACCAGTGACATCACAAAGACATATAACAACTAGCTTCTGTTGCTATGCCAACACCTGGCTGCAGGTCGCAGACCATCACCAGTGACATCACAAAGACATATAACAACTAGCTTCTGTTACTATGCCAACACCTGGCTGCAGGTCGCAGACCATCACCACTGACATCACAAAGACATCTAACAACTAGCTTCTGTTGCTATGCCAACACCTGGCTGCAGGTCGCAGACCATCACCAGTGACATCATAAAGACATATAACAACTAGCTTATGTTGCTATGCCAACACCTGGCTGCAGGTCACCAGTGACATCACAAAGACATATAACAACTAGCTTCTGTTGCTATGCCAACACCTGGCTGCAGGTCGCAGACCATCACCAGTGACATCAGAAAGACATATAACAACTAGCTTCTGTTGCTATGCCAACACCTGGCTGCAGGTCGCAGACCATCACCAGTGACATCACAAAGACATATAACAACTAGCTTCTGTTGCTATGCCAACACCTGGCTGCAGGTCGCAGACCATCACCAGTGACATCACAAAGACATCTAACAACTAGCTTCTGTTGCTATGCCAACACCTGGCTGCAGGTCGCAGACCATCACCAGTGACATCACAAAGACATCTAACAATTAGCTTCTGTTGCTATGCCAACACCTGGCTGCAGGTCGCAGACCATCACCAGTGACATCACAAAGACATTTAACAACTAGCTTCTGTTGCTATGCCAACACCTGGCTGCAGGTCGCAGACCATCACCAGTGACATCACAAAGACATCTAACAACTAGCTTCTGTTGCTATGCCAACACCTGGCTGCAGGTCGTAGATGTCTCAGCGGCTGAGAGACAGACTGATAGATGTCTCAGCGGCTGAGAGACAGACTGATAGATGTCTCAGCGGCTGAGAGACAGACTGATAGATGGCTCAGCGGCTGACAGACAGACTGATAGATGTCTCAGCGGCTGAGAGACACTGAGAGACATCTCAGCTGCTGAGAGACACTGATAGATGTCTCAGCGGTTAAGAGACAGACTGATAAATGTCTCAGCGGCTGAGAGACACTGAGAGATATCTCAGCTGCTGAGAGACACTGATAGACGTCTCAGCTGCTGAGAGACAGACTGAGAGACATCTCAGCGGCTGAGAGACAGACTGATAGATGTCTCAGCGGCTGAGAGACAGACTGAGAGACGTCTCAGCGGCTGAGAGACAGACTGATAGACGTCTCAGCGGCTGAGAGACAGACTGATAGATGTCTCAGCGGCTGAGAGACAGACTGATAGATGTCTCAGCTGCTGAGAGACAGACTGATAGATGTCTCAGCCGCTGAGAGACAGACTGATAGATGTCTCAGCGGCTGAGAGACAGACTGATAGATGTCTCAGCGGCTGAGAGACAGACTGATAGATGTCTCAGCTGCTGAGAGACAGACTGATAGATGTCTCAGCCGCTGAGAGACAGACTGATAGATGTCTCAGCTGCTGAGAGACAGACTGATAGATGTCTCAGCCGCTGAGAGACAGACTGATAGATGTCTCAGCCGCTGAGAGACAGACTGATAGATGTCTCAGCGGCTGAGAGACGGACTGAGAGATGTCTCAGCCGCTGAGAGACAGACTGATAGATGTCTCAGCGGCTGAGAGACGGATTGATAGATGTCTCCACTAAACAATGAACCGAGGCAGTCTCAGGGTAGAAAGTTGAAGAAATCGTTCTTTCATTTACTCCTGCTTCAAGTGAGTAAAAGCAACATGACAGTCGTCGTTGTTGTTGTTGTGTGGAACTGAACGGTTTTTCGGTGTTGAAAGGGGTCCAATTGGTTGTGTTGTTGCTAGGTAACGGACCACGCCACCACCGCCCTGCTGCACTACCAGCTCCCCCAGATGCCCGACGTGGTGGTACGATCCTTCATGGTGAGTCTCTCGCTGTCTCTCTCTTGTCTCACATCAACCTGTCTCTCTCTTGTCTCACATCAACCTGTCTCTCTCTTGTCTCACATCAACCTGTCTCTCTCTTGTCTCACATTAACCTGTCTCTCTCTTGTCTCACATCAACCTGTCTCTCTCGTGTCTCACATCAACCTGTCTCTCTCTTGTCTCACATCAACCTGTCTCTCTCTTGTCTCACATCAACCTGTCTCTCTCTTGTCTCACATGAACCTGTCTCTCTCTTGTCTCACATGAACCTGTCTCTCTCTTGTCTCACATTAACCTGTCTCTCTCTTGTCTCTCATCAACCTGTCTCTCTCTTGTCTCACATCAACCTGTCTCTCTCTTGTCTCTCAGACCTGGTTGCAGAGCTACATCAACCTGTCTCTCTCTTGTCTCACATGAACCTGTCTCTCTCTTGTCTCACATGAACCTGTCTCTCTCTTGTCTCACATTAACCTGTCTCTCTCTTGTCTCACATCAACCTGTCTCTCTCTTGTCTCTCAGACCTGGTTGCAGAGCTACATCAACCTGTCTCTCTCTTGTCTCACATCAACCTGTCTCTTTCGTGTCTCTCAGACCTGGTTGCGGAGCTACATCAAGCTGTTCCAGTCCCCCTGTCAGCGCTGTGGACGCTTCCTGCAGGACGGCCTTCCTCCCACCTGGAGAGACTTCCGGACTCTGGAGGCGTTTCACGACACCTGCCGCATGTAGACGCTTCCTGTGTACAAAGACTTCTGAATAAAGCGTGTTGTTTTTCCTTTTTGGTTTCATCTGATTCTTGAGCCCTGACATACGATGAAGAGGGGGACAGGGGAGACTCGTTAGGAGGGGGACAGGTGAGACTCGTGGAGGGGGACAGGTGAGACTCGTGGAGGGGGACAGGTGAGACTCGTGGAGGGGGACAGGTGAGACTCGTTAGGAGGGGGACAGGTGAGACTCGTTAAGAGGGGGACAGGTGAGACTCGTTAAGCGGGGGACAGGGTAGACTCGTTAGGAGGGGGACGGGGGAGACTCGTTAGGAGGGGGACAGGTGAGACTCGTGGAGGGGGACAGGTGAGACTCGTGGAGGGGGACAGGTGAGACTCGTTAAGAGGGGGACAGGTGAGACTCGTTAAGAGGGGGACAGGTGAGACTCGTGGAGGGGGACAGGTGAGACTCGTGAAGGGGGACAGGTGAGACTCGTTAAGAGGGGGACAGGGGAGACTCGTGGAGGGGGACAGGTGAGACTCGTTAAGAGGGGGACAGGTGAGACTCGTTAACTGGGGGACAGGTGAGACTCGTTAACAGGGGGACAGGGGAGACTCGTGGAGGGGGACAGGTGAGACTCGTGGAGGGGGACAGGTGAGACTCGTGGAGGGGGACAGGTGAGACTCGTGGAGGGGGACAGGTGAGACTTGTTAACTGGGGGACAGGTGAGACTCGTTAACTGGGGGACAGGTGAGACTCGTTAACTGGGGGACAGGTGAGACTCGTGAAGAGGGGGACAGGTGAGACTCGTGAAGAGGGGGACAGGTGAGACTCGTGAAGAGGGGGACAGGTGAGACTCGTGAAGAGGGGGACAGGTGAGACTCGTGAAGAGGGGGACAGGTGAGACTCGTTAAGAGGGGGACAGGTGAGACTCGTTAAGAGGGGGACAGGTGAGACTCGTGGAGGGGGACAGGTGAGACTCGTTAACAGGGGGACAGGTGAGACTCGTTAAGAGTGGGACATGTGAGACTCATTAACTGGGAGACAGGTGAGACTCGTGGAGGGGGGACAGGTGAGACTCATTTAGAGGGGGACAGGTGAGACTCGTTAAGAGGGGGACAGGTGAGACTCGTGGAGGGGGACAGGTGAGACTCGTTAAGAGGGGGACAGGTGAGACCCGTTAAGAGGGGGACAGGTGAGACTCGTTAACAGGGGGACATGTGAGACTCGTTAAGAGGGGGACAGGTGAGACTCGTGAAGAGGGGGACAGGTGAGACTCGTTAAGAAGTGGACAGGTGGGACTCGTTAACAGGGGGACAGGTGAGACTCGTGGAGGGGGAAAGGTGAGACTCGTTAACTGGGGGACATGTGAGACTCGTGAAGGGGGACAGGTGAGACTCGTTAACAGGGGGACAGGTGAGACTCGTTAAGAGGGGGACAGGTGAGACTCGTTAACTGGGAGACAGGTGAGACTCGTGGAGGGGGACAGGTGAGACTCGTTAAGAGGGGGACAGGTGAGACTCGTTAACAGGGGGACATGTGAGACTCGTTAACAGGGGGACAGGTGAGACTCGTTAACTGGGAGACAGGTGAGACTCGTGGAGGGGGACAGGTGAGACTCGTGGAGGGGGGACAGGTGAGACTCGTTAAGAGGGGGACAGGTGAGACTCGTTAACAGGGTGACAGGTGAGACTCGTTAACTGGGGGACAGGTGAGACTCGTTAAGAGGGGGACAGGTGAGACTCGTTAACAGGGGGACAGGTGAGACTCGTTAAAAGGGGGACAGGTGAGACTCGTGGACGGGGACAGGTGAGACTCGTTAAGAGGGGGACAGGTGAGACTCGTTAACAGGGGGACAGGTGAGACTCGTTAACTGGGGGACAGGTGAGACTCGTGGAGGGGGACAGTTGAGACTCTTTGACAGGGGGACAGGTGAGACTCGTTAAGAGGGGGACAGATGAGACTCGTTAAGAGGGGGACAGATGAGACTCGTTAACAGGGGGACATGTGAGACTCGTTAAGAGGGGGACAGGTGAGACTCGTTAAGAGGGGACAGGTGAGACTGGTGGAGGGGGACAGGTGAGACTCGTTAAGAGGGGGACAGGTGGGACTCGTTAACAGGGGGACCGGTGAGACACGTGGAGGGGGAAAGGTGAGACTCGTTAACTGGGGGACAGGTGAGACTCGTGGAGGGGGACAGGTGAGACTCGTTAACAGGGGGACAGGTGAGACTCGTTAAGAGGGGGACAGGTGAGACTCGTTAACAGGGGGACAGGTGAGACTCGTTAAGAGGGGGACAGGTGAGACTCGTTAACAGGGGGACATGTGAGACTCGTTAACAGGGGCACAGGTGAGACTCGTTAACTGGGAGACAGGTGAGACTCGTGGAGGTGGACAGGTGAGACTCGTGGAAGGGGGACAGGTGAGACTCGTTAAGAGGGGGACAGCTGAGACTCGTTAACAGGGGGCAGGTGAGACTCGTTAACTGGGGGACAGGTGAGACTCGTTAAGAGGGGGACAGGTGAGACTCGTTAACAGGGGGACAGTTGAGACTCGTTAAAAGGGGGACAGGTGAGACTCGTTAACTGGGGGACAGGTGAGACTCGTTAACAGGGGGACAGGGGAGACTCGTGGAGGGGGACAGGTGAGACTCGTGGAGGGGGACAGGTGAGACTCGTGGAGGGGGACAGGTGAGACTTGTTAACTGGGGGACAGGTGAGACTCGTTAAGAGGGGGACAGGTGAGACTCGTTAAGAGTGGGGACAGGTGAGACTCGTTAAGAGGGGGACAGGTGAGACTCGTGGAGGGGGACAGGTGAGACTCGTTAACAGGGGGACAGGTGAGACTCGTTAAGAGTGGGACATGTGAGACTCATTAACTGGGAGACAGGTGAGACTCGTGGAGGGGGGACAGGTGAGACTCGTTAAGAGGGGGACAGGTGAGACTCATTAAGAGGGGGACAGGTGAGACTCGTTAAGAGGGGGACAGGTGAGACTCATGGAGGGGGACATGTGAGACTCGTTAAGAGGGGGACATGTGTGACTCGTTAAGAGGGGGACAGGTGAGACTCGTTAACAGGGGGACAGGTGAGACTCGTGGAGGGGGACAGGTGAGACTCGTTAACAGGGGGACAGGTGAGACTCGTTAAGAGGGGGACAGGTGAGACCCGTTAAGAGGGGGACAGGTGAGACTCGTTAACAGGGGGACATGTGAGACTCGTTAAGAGGGGGACAGGTGAGACTCGTTAAGAGGGGGACAGGTGAGACTCGTTAAGAAGTGGACAGGTGGGACTCGTTAACAGGGGGACAGGTGAGACTCGTGGAGGGGGAAAGGTGAGACTCGTTAACTGGGGGACATGTGAGACTCGTGAAGGGGGACAGGTGAGACTCGTTAACAGTGGGACAGGTGAGACTCGTTAAGAGGGGGACAGGTGAGACTCGTTAACTGGGAGACAGGTGAGACTCGTGGAGGGGGACAGGTGAGACTCGTTAAGAGGGGGACAGGTGAGACTCGTTAACAGGGGGACATGTGAGACTCGTTAACAGGGGGACAGGTGAGACTCGTTAACTGGGAGACAGGTGAGACTCGTGGAGGGGGACAGGTGAGACTCGTGGAGGGGGGACAGGTGAGACTCGTTAACTGGGGGACAGGTGAGACTCGTTAAGAGGGGGACAGGTGAGACTCGTTAACAGGGGGACAGGTGAGACTCGTTAAAAGGGGGACAGGTGAGACTCGTGGACGGGGACAGGTGAGACTCGTTAAGAGGGGGACAGGTGAGACTCGTTAACAGGGGGACAGGTGAGACTCGTTAACTGGGGGACAGGTGAGACTCGTGGAGGGGGACAGTTGAGACTCTTTGACAGGGGGACAGGTGAGACTCGTTAAGAGGGGGACAGATGAGACTCGTTAACTGGGAGACATGTGAGACTCGTTAACTGGGAGACAGGTGAGACCCGTTAAGAGGGGGACAGATGAGACTCGTTAACAGGGGGACATGTGAGACTCGTTAAGAGGGGGACAGGTGAGACTCGTTAAGAGGGGACAGGTGAAACTGGTGGAGGGGGACAGGTGAGACTCGTTAAGAGGGGGACAGGTGGGACTCGTTAACAGGGGGACCGGTGAGACTCGTGGAGGGGGAAAGGTGAGACTCGTTAACTGGGGGACAGGTGAGACTCGTGGAGGGGGACAGGTGAGACTCGTTAACAGGGGGACAGGTGAGACTCGTTAAGAGGGGGACAGGTGAGACTCGTTAACAGGGGGACAGGTGAGACTCGTTAAGAGGGGGACAGGTGAGACTCGTTAACAGGGGGACATGTGAGACTCGTTAACAGGGGCACAGGTGAGACTCGTTAACTGGGAGACAGGTGAGACTCGTGGAGGTGGACAGGTGAGACTCGTGGAAGGGGGACAGGTGAGACTCGTTAAGAGGGGGACAGCTGAGACTCGTTAACAGGGGGCAGGTGAGACTCGTTAACTGGGGGACAGGTGAGACTCGTTAAGAGGGGGACAGGTGAGACTCGTTAACAGGGGGACAGTTGAGACTCGTTAAAAGGGGGACAGGTGAGACTCGTTAAGAGGGGGACAGGTGAGACCTGTTGAAGAGGAGGACAGGTGAGACTCGTGGAGGGGGACAGGTGAGACTCGTTAACAGGGGGACAGGTGAGACTCGTGAAGAGGGGGACAGGTGAGACTCGTTAACAGGGGGACAGGTGAGACTCGTTAAGAGGGGGACAGGTGAGACTCGTTAACTGGGAGACAGGTGAGACTCGTTAACTGGGAGACAGGTGAGACCTGTTGAAGAGGAGGACAGGTGAGACTCGTGGAGGGGGACAGGTGAGACTCGTTAACAGTGGAACATGTCAGACTCGTGAAGAGGGGGACAGGTGAGACTCGTTAACTGGGAGACAGGTGAGACTCGTTAACAGGGGGACAGGTGAGACTCGTTAAGAGGGGGACAGGTGAGACTCCTTAACAGGGGGACAGGTGAGACTTGTGAAGAGGGGGACTGATGAGACTCGTTAACTGGGGGACAGGTGAGACTCGTTAAGAGGGGGACTGGTGAGACTCGTTAACTGGGAGACAGGTGAGACTCATGAAGAGGGGGACAGGTGAGACTCGTTAACTGGGAGACAGGTGAGACTCGTGAACAGGGGGACAGGTGAGACTCGTTAACAGGGGGACAGGTGAGACTCGTTAAGAGGGGGACAGGTGAGACTCGTTAAGAGGGGGACAGGTGAGACTCGTTAACAGGGGGACATGTGAGACTCGTTAAGAGGGGGACAGGTGAGACTCATCAACTGGGAGACAGGTGAGACTCGTTAACTGGGAGACAGGTGAGACTCGTTAAGAGGGGGACAGGTGAGACTCGTTAACAGGGGGACAGGTGAGACTCGTGGAGGGGGACAGGTGAGACTCGTTAACAGGGGGACAGGTGAGACTCGTTAAGAGGGGGACAGGTGAGACTCGTGGAGGGGGGACAGGTGAGACTCGTTAACTGGGAGACAGGTGAGACTCGTGAACAGGGGGACAGGTGAGACTCGTTAACAGGGGGACAGGTGAGACTCGTTAAGAGGGGGACAGGTGAGACTCGTTAACAGGGGGACAGGTGAGACTCGTTAACAGGGGGACAGGTGAGACTCGTTAAGAGGGGGACAGGTGAGACTCGTCAAGAGGGGGACAGGTGAGACTCGTTAAGAGGGGGGCAGGTGAGACTCGTGAAGAGGAGGACAGGTGAGACTCGTTAACAGGGAGACATGTGAGACTCGTGAAGAGGGGGACAGGTGAGACTCGTTAACAGGGGGACAGGTGAGACTCGTTATGAGGGGGACAGGTGAGACTCGTTAAGAGGGGGACAGGTGAGACTTGTTAAGAGGGGGACAGGTGAGACTCGTTAAGAGGGGGACAGGTGAGACTTGTGGAGGGGGACAGGTGAGACTCGTTAAGAGGGGGACAGGTGAGACTCGTTAACTGGGAGACAGGTGAGACTCGTGGAGGGGGACAGGTGAGACTCGTGGAGGGGGGACAGGTGAGACTCATTAAGAGGGGGACAGGTGAGACTCGTTAACAGGTGGACAGGTGAGACTCGTTAACTGGGGGACAGGTGAGACTCGTTAAGAGGGGGACAGGTGAGACTCGTTAAGAAGGGGGACAGGTGAGACTCGTTAACAGGGGGACAGGTGAGACTCGTTAACTGGGGGACAGGTGAGACTCGTTAAGAGGTGGACAGGTGAGACTCGTTAACAGGGGGACAGGTGAGACTCGTTAACAGTGGGACAGGTGAGACTCGTTAACAGGGGGACAGGTGAGACTCGTTAACAGGGGGACATGTGAGACTCGTTAACAGGGGGACAGGTGAGACTCGTTAAGAGGGGGACATGTGAGACTCGTTAACAGGGGGACAGGTGAGACTCGTTAAGAGGGGGACAGGTGAGACTCGTTAAGAGGGGGACAGGTGAGACTCGTGAAGAGGGGGACAGGTGAGACTCGTTAACATGGGGACAGGTGAGACTCGTTAACTGGGAGACAGGTGAGACTCGTTAATAGGGGGACATGTGAGACTCGTTAACAGGGGGACAGGTGAGACTCGTTAACTGGGGGACAGGTGAGACTCGTTAACTGGGAGACAGGTGAGACTCGTGAAGAGGGGGACAGGTGAGACTCGTTAAGAGGGGGACAGGTGAGACTCGTTAACAGGGGGACAGGTGAGACTCGTTAACAGGGGGACAGGTGAGACTCGTTAACAGGGGGACAGGTGAGACTCGTTAAGAGGGGGACAGGTGAGACTCGTTAAGAGGGTGACAGGTGAGACTTGTTAAGAGGGGGACAGGTGAGACTCGTTAACAGGGGGACAGGTGAGATTCGTGGAGGGGGACAGGTGAGACTCGTTAACAGGGGGACAGGTGAGACTCGTGGAGGGGGGACAGGTGAGACTCGTTAAGAGGGGGACAGGTGAGACTCGTTAACAGGGGGACAGGTGAGACTCGTTAACAGGGGGACAGGTGAGACTCGTTAACAGGGGGACAGGTGAGACTCGTTAACTGGGGGACAGGTGAGACTCGCGTATAATAGCCCCGCACCCACAAGCCCCGCACCCGCCCCCGCCTCACAGTTGGTCTGTTTCAGCAGAGGAAACCATAACTGGAAGATGAGTGGAAACGTGTCACTAAATGTCCGAGTGCTCACAGCTCCGTGGGAAGCATGTGCAATTCATTTCTTAAGGTTATACTTTAAGTATACTTTATACTAACACTTAAGGTTACACTAACACTTTAAGTCGTGTTTAATGATCGTCGCTAAAACATAGCTGTTAAGAAAGCTATTTCAGGTCCTCGGTGATGAGTCGGGTCCTCGGTGATGAGTCGGGTCCTCGGTGGGTCCTCAGTGATGACTCGGGTCCTCGGTGATGAGTCGGGTCCTCGGTGATGACTCGGGTCCTCAGTGAAGAGTCGGTTAAAGCCACCACTGCTTGGCAGAAAGAAACGATGTGATATTTGGGCCCATCTTCGCTCCAATGAGGCGGAGAGAGAGAGAGAAAAGGCGAATGCATAGTTTCATCAGCAGGGAAGCGATGCGGCCACAACAGCTGGTAACAACACCACCAACCAGATACTCTCTGCAGAGCTGCTCAATCATCCAACCTGTGCTTCATGAAATAAGGACAAGATATAATCTCACTGTGAAATAAGTTTGACTAAAAGGACAATGATTGGTTTTGGCTACTTTGACTGAAATGTTCTATAATCTGATGACTAAAAAAGACTCAACAGTTTTTATTGACAAAAAGTAGACTCAAATAATTAGTTTTCTTTTACTAAAACGCTCAGACTTTTAGTCGACTAAAACTTGACTGAATAAAAACAGGATAAAGGTGACTACATATGACTAAAACTAAATAAAAAAACAGCTGACGAAATGAACACTCGTCCACAGTGATGTGGACACAGAGGACCTGGAGCTGCGGACACTCCACGGAGTGCCATTGAAAGGCATGGGGGCGTGTCCCTCTCTGTTGCTTCCTGTAATCAGCTCCTCATTATATATATGAAATATTGAATGTGATATATAATATAATTTATGTATTATAATATATGCTATTATATATTTTTATATATGACATTATATATTTTAATATATGACATAAATATTAAATATATAATGTAATGTGTAATATAATAATATATGACATTATATATTTTATTAAATGTCTTCTTTGTTGTGACACACCGGCGGCAGGGCGGGGCAGTAACTGCGCATGCTCAGTGTGATGATTCACACAGAATCTCAGCATCTCCACTGATGACAAAGGGTCCTCCGGGGAGACGCGCCGCGCGTAACCGCGTCCTCTGCTATACTGCTGCTGCGGACACACACAGTGAGACAGAGAGAGACAGTGAGACACAGAGAGACAGACAGGCAGAGAGACAGTGAGAAACAGAGAGACAGACAGACAGACAGACAGGTGGTGTAACGGGAGAATGCGCGCGGCGGCCAGCTCGCGGTGATTATCGGGTCTTTGGAGTATCGCGCGGACACCATGAGCTGTAACTGGGGCACTGAGCTGTGGGTAGGTACACATGCGCGAGCATATTACCATCAGGACTGCACGGGAACCGGCGTGCGTGCGTGTATGTGTGTGCATTTGCATGCGTGTGTTTTTTTGCATGTGTGTGTGTGTGCATTTGTATGTGTGTGTGTGTGTGTGTGTGTGTGTGTGTAGCCCTCATACTTCTGTCGGCTCTGCCATAGCAACACGGTGAGTGACGTCAGCTCTGTCCATGATGCTGCAGCCCCCCACAAACGATCCTTATCCCCCCCTCAGGGTTTTTAGACATGAGTCTGATAGAAGAATATTCAGACTTTGAAATGTAAAATAAATATTTGAATTATCGTACATTCAGACACAATCGTTTGAGCAGCGAGGGATCATACATGATAACTATAGTTATACTGCATTACGCGTATTACATGGCTCAGCTGCAGACTCCAACATTGCTGCAAAATGTAAACACTAAAGGGAACAGCAGAAGCAGACAGGAAGTGAACACTGAAGGGAACAGCAGAGCAGACAGGAGTGAACACTAAAGGGAACAGCAGAAGCAGACAGGAAGTGAACACTAAAGGGAACAGTAGAAGCAGACAGGAAGTGAACACTAAAGGGAACAGTAGAGCAGACAGGAAGTGAACACTAAAGGGAACAGCAGAAGCAGACAGGAAGTGAACACTGAGGGAACGCAGAAGCAGACAGAAGTGAACACTAAAGGGAACAGCAGAAGCAGACAGGAAGTGAACACTAAAGGGAACAGCAGAAGCAGACAGGAAGTGAACACTAAAGGGAACAGTAGAAGCAACAGGAAGTGAACACTAAAGGGAACAGCAGAAGCAGACAGGAAGTGAACACTAAAGGGAACAGTAGAAGCAGACAGGAAGTGAACACTGAAGGGAACAGTGGAAGCAGACAGGAAGTGACACTGAAGGGAACAGTGGAAGCAGACAGGAAGTGAACACTAAAGGGAACAGCAGAAGCAGACAGGAAGTGAATACTGAAGGGAACAGTAGAAGCAGACAGGAAGTGAACACTAAAGGGAACAGTAGAAGCAGACAGGAAGTGAACACTGAAGGGAACAGTAGAAGCAGACAGGAAGTGAACACTAAAGGGAACAGTAGAAGCAGACAGGAAGTGAACACTAAAGGGAACAGCAGAAGCAGACAGGAAGTGAACACTAAAGGGAACAGTAGAAGCAGACAGGAAGTGAACACTAAAGGGAACAGCAGAAGCAGACAGGAAGTGAACACTAAAGGGAACAGTAGAAGCAGACAGGAAGTGAACACTGAAGGGAACAGTGGAAGCAGACAGGAAGTGACACTGAAGGGAACAGTGGAAGCAGACAGGAAGTGAACACTAAAGGGAACAGCAGAAGCAGACAGGAAGTGAACACTGAAGGGAACAGT